>JAYESA010000002.1:106589689-107007189 GCA_036927795.1 Iris macrosiphon
TGCTTGGGGATGCATAATATGTCGGGTTGTGGATCCTTCCTCATATATATATATAATTTTATTTTGTATTTTTTTCCATATATATATATATATATATATATATATATATAGGGAAGGATTTCGCCAAACCCTAACAGTTGTAACCCCCCTTAATCCAGAGATAAAGTCGAAGGATAAGGGGCAGTTACAAACTATTATCTCTAAATCCCAAAAGATAAGAAGCAATTTAAACAAATATCCACACCAATTGCCAATCTAAGTGCCATTTATGCATGAAAATATAGTGCAAACGCTATTTCGCACAAAAGCTCACACGAAAGCGCTACACAGCACTTGTGCCACTCCTGCAACTTAATATAAAAGTGTCATCTCACGTCCGATGCGTATGTGTGAAGTGTGAAGTGTGCCATCAAAGTGCCACTTTGTGCCCTTCACCTGAGCCCGAGTACGAGTTCGAGTCGCTAAGCTCCTTTGGAACTTAGCTCCTAAGAATTTTTTTAAAGAATGAGTGAGAAGAAGACAAGAAATTTTTTATGGTGTCTTGATCCTTGCCCTATAGGAAAACACACCACCATCTCATCTACGTGGACTACTACTCCCCATATGCAAAAGTTAAGAAAAGAATAATCTTATATTAAAATGTACACTTAGAGTTGCCACATGGATGTGGGCCTACTATTTAGAATTCAAGATAAAAAACACCAACAACCCCCCCACATATTTCAATATATGAGATAAGTGTTCCCCACAGTCACTGTACATCATGCATTAGGATAGTTGTCGCTTACGACTTGAATCTTTTAGCATGGGACAAATAATAGTACAATACAAAATAGGCTATGTCTTGAATTCAGTACCATAGCTACTATCATTCTCACTCACACAATGACATCAACTCTGCCTCTAATCGCACATTAAAGACCATGTCCTGTCGTGGTATCTCTGTACTTATCTTGAAAGTCTACAAGTTTATTCTCAAGATAAGGCATGCATCTCTGTTCATACACATATATGAGTTCTTTTTAGAGAATTTAACTTTTTCCAGTATGAAGTCTTTCGCTATGACTTGGCCCAAAGCCGAGGTCCAACCTCTTCATGGTGTCATACCACTTAGGCATGAGGTTCCAGCCTATTTATAGTGTTGTTCTACTACTCTCTATCTTTCAATTAAGACAACCTGTCTCTGTGTGGTGCTACATTATTGTGATATGGCCCGAAGTTGAGGTCCCATCTCATATGGGGGTCATGCCACTATAGCATAGGGGTACTAGTCCTTTTGTAGTGTTGAGATACTCGTACTTCCTGTAAACTCTGTTACACATTCCAAATATTCAAGAACTCATTAAGGCTTAAAGTCATCCTCCCACAGGACTTATTCTATACCAAGATCAAACAGTAGACCACAGAGGTTTCTGAATACAATCACAACAAGATCCCTAAGGACTAACCTTTTTAGCTGATATTTTCTCAGTCAATGATCCTTCTTGAACCAACACTAAGATGCCTAGTAGATTTCTCCTTGAACTAATAACATAATACTTTATGGTAGAATTATAAAAACATAATATCATAATTCCTTGAAGCCTATATTCTTGGTTGTGTCCTCGACCAGCTGGCACTTGATACCTTTGGTGAACGAATATGTTATATTCTCCTGGCTCTAAACATCAACTACTACGATGATGCCATCATTGATGCGCTTATTCAGTACTGTTTGATGAAATTGTACTATCATCTACTTACTATTGGAGAGATTATTTAATGACACTGCTATAGTCGCATAGTTGTCGTAATAGAACGATATGGCCAAAAGCTACGCACCAACCGAAGGAAGATCATACATGATCTCCCAAAGCTATTCTAGTTTATCCGCTGTAGTTGTCAGAGCATGGAAGTCAGACTCCATAGATTATTGAGAGAGTAAAGTCTGCTTCTTCGACTTCCACGATATAGCAGATTCATCCATTGAGAAGACGTATCCTCCTATGGATATTTTATTCTCTTCTTCTGAGCACCACATTATATCACTGAAGCCTTCCACTACATATGAAAAATTGATATAGTACAATGCATACTTATGAGTTCTCTTAAGATATTTTATAACTCTCTTCACATCTTTTAAGTATTCTACACCTGGATTGCTCATAAACCGACTAAACATCCTTGTAGCAAAAGTAATATCTGGTCCTGTGGCACTTGTAGCATATATCAAACTTTCGATGATGCTTGAGTACTCCACTGCCTAACACTTTCTCTTGGATTTGGACTTAGCTTCTTGATCATGATATCTATAATGTGTGAGCATCTTCTCTAAGTAATGAACTTATGATAAAGCAATCCCAGCTTTTATTTGGATGATATTTATCCCTAGGATAAGATCAGTATCTTTTATATCCTTCATATTGAACTTGGACAAGAGAAACTTCTTCGTCTCTATGACATATTCTAAATCTGTAGCCCAGGATTAACATGTCGTCCACAGAGACTCACAATCACTCCTCTGCCATCAGTGAATTAACTTCAGGTATACACACTTATCTGTCTTGCTGATCTTGTAGCCGTTTGATCTGATGACCTTGCCAAAATTCTCATGTTACTTCTTGCGAGCATGATTTAGACCATATAGAGATTTTACCAACTTATAGACTTTGTCTTCAAGATATTTGACGACAAACCCTTCGTTATTGCATGTAAACCTCTTCTGTCAAATCTTTATTCAAGAATATTTTTTTTTGACATCCATCTGATGAATCACCAGCTTATGAATAACACATAAAGTAATCGGCATCTAATAATTATTATCTGCACAATTGGAGTATATGTGTCAAAGTAGTCGATTCCCTACTTCTAAAAAATCTTTTAACTACCAGCCTAGCTTTGAACTTATCAACCGTTCTATCAGATTTTATCTTCTTCTTGAAGATCCACTTGCATCAAATGGATTTTGCTCATTCTGGTAGATTGATCAATACCCAAGTGTTAATAGATGTAATATAGTCAATCTTATCATTGATTGCCTCCTTCCAGAAGACGGCATCTCTGGTCTTCATTGTCTCATCATAGATAAGCATATCTGCTTCCATATGATAGTTGATAAAGTCTTTCTCGAAGTTTTTTGGCCTCCTCACTCGCTTTGATGATGACTCAGCGAGTACTGGTTCAAATATTACTTCTTCAACGAAAACCTCTTCTTGGACTATATCTTCTCTAGAAGCACTTGCCTCCTCGGTGCTTACAATATTCTTTGGAATATCTATATGAACGATGTTCTTGTGCCTGACAAATTTATCTTCAAAGAATTCTACGTCACAAAATTTAATGATATGATTGGATTCGATATCAAGGAACCTCCAAACATCACTCTTTTTGGCATAACCCAAGAATATGGTTTTCATATTCCTTGTTCCCAGCTTCTAAATCTTGATATCTGAAAGATTCATATAAGCCAGACACTCCCACACTCAAATAACGTTTAAGTTGGGTCTGACCTTGAACCCGAGTTTATGAGGAGTAAGATCTAATTTTGCGAATGCCACTCTAATTAGAATAAATATTGCCGTAAGCGCTGCACCCCAAGAAGCAGTTTGGAAGACCAGTAGTTAGTAGCACAGAGTTTATCATCTCTATCAATGTCTGGTTCTTCCTTTTTGCTACACTATTTGATTAAGGGGAATACGTAGCAGTCATTTCATTGATAATTCTATGTTCTTTGCAGAACGATGCTAATTCAAGGGATCGATACTCCCTTTCTCGATCGCTTCTGAGTCTTTTGAGGGGTTTTCCTATTGCTCAGCTTCAACTTTAAAGTCCTTGAATTTCTTGAATGGTTTATTTTTTGGTTTGAGAAGGTAGACGAACACGTACATTAAGAAGTCGTCTATGAAAGTATTGAAGTACTTTATCCCGACCTTTATGGAGAAATAGATGAAGTCACACATATCTGACTGCAATAACTCTAGAAGATCCGTGTTTCGATTCACCCATCTTAATAACTTTTTTACAATCCTAGTATGCACAAACTTCATACTGTCCTACTTTTTTACCCTACATTTGGCGACAAGACCTAGACTAAACATCTTCTTAATTCTTTTACAATGTACATGTCCTAATCTATTATACCACAACTCAAGAGGACTACAATAATACTTTCAGAAGGAGATACAATTTATAATTTGAACATCCTTTCGGTACATAAAGCCTTTATGAAGTATGATTCTTGGTAAGACATTACCATTCGACCACTATTTATGTCTATTCTCAAGTTTGTGGTGCACATTAGATCCCCATAAACCAATTTCTTGGCTATCATCGACATATGCTTCACGTTCTCCAGGGTAAGTGACTTTCTCGAAGTCAGCTTCAACACAACTGTCCCGGCCGATCCTTATAGCTTTTGCTTGAGACTTGTTCGCCATAGAGATCTTCCCAAAAGAAGGTTCATATTTGGTAAACAACTCTTTCTTGGAGCACATATGGCAAGACACACCCGTGTCTACCCACCATTTAGTGTCCATGCTAGGTGAGCCATCATGCATAATCATAGCAACCAAGCTAAGCTCACCTTTCTCTTTTTATTTTGATTTGGGCTTGGACCAGCAGTCCTTCTTGTAGTGGCCCTTCTGCCAGACTTATGATTGAAAGAAGTTGGAATCACCTTCAGATGATTCAAATTATTTTTCTTGTTGCTATAGAAATCCTTCTGCTTCCTTTTTGAGTCTCCAGAATGAACCATGTTTTCTATAGCAAACTGTTTGGTCAGAGTGTCCATCTTCATTAGATCCTTGACTACATCTTAAATACGTATCTAGTGTAGAATGAATGCAAGTATAGAGGGGGTGAATAAAGTGTGCGTCGATATTACCCAATAAAAAGTAAGGTTAGTTACCAAATAAAAGTATAACAAGTATATGGAAAGTAAATAGAGTTCAGAAATCACAAACACTAATACCGCGATGTATACTGATTTTTCTCGTACAGGACTAATCTAGTCCTGATGTCACGACCCGCACCCGCATGATCGGGCACGAGTATGTGGGTACGTCCAGCCTACGCCGCAGCATCACCGGTAGAAAGTTGTCTAGGTCATCAATATCTAGATATCAATCTTACTAATACAACTAGTTCTATCATATAGTCAATCACCATAATCTAAAGGCAGAATAAATAAGAAAGATAAACCAAAGAAAAGAAACTAGACATAATATGAAATAAAAAGTACTAGCCTAGATCTCTACAATTGTCCCCTCAAGGTCCACAGTGTAATAACATTCATGTCTATAGCATCATTCTGAAATTCCAAAATATAGAGAACAACAATCACTGAAAAATATTATCCAGTCGGTAGTGAGACTCATTCAGTATTGTTGGTAGTTCTATAATATATTTAAGGATGTAGATACTCCTATATATCCTAGTTGTGAGACTCATTCAGTATTGTCGGTAGTGATGCGCTTGTTGAATATAAAGTCTTATTTCAACTTACCGCAAGCTGGCGATGATCGGATTGCACAATTAGTCGAAGAGCTGTTACCGAAAGAATCGAAAGAGCTTCCTAAAAACTTCTATAAATCAAAGATGATGGTCCGACAGCTCTGACTGGGGTACAAAAGATAGATTATTGTCGCAACGGATGTATTTTGTACTATAAGGAGAATGAGGACAAAGAAATATGCAGTTTCTGCCACGCAGATCGTTACAAGCCAGTTCGGGAAAAAGAAAAGTCGACTAGAATAAAATGACGTCCGTACAAGTACATGCATTACTTGCCTATCACAAAGCGCTTATAGAGGATGTATATGTCCCTTAATACAACATAACTCATGATGTGGCATAACGAGGAACATGCAAAGGATGATAAAGAATTGTCACATCCTTCCGATATAGAGGCATGGAAGCATTTTGACCGGTGTTATCCAAATTTTGCTGTGGAGCCTAGAAATGTTCGATTGGCGCTATGTTCTGATGCCTTCGCTCCTTTCGGACAGTCGGGATCTTAATACTCCTGTTGGCCGGTGATTCTTAACCCTTACAATCTACCACCATGGATGTGTATGAAGACTCCTTATATGTTCTTGACAGTTATCATACCCGGTCCCAAAAATTCGACGAAGAATATCAATATATATTTACAGCTGTTGGTGGATGAACTGAAATAGCTGTGGGAGTTGGGCGTCACGACCTACGATATTTTGAGAAAACAGAACTTTCAGATGAGAGCTTTACTTATATGGACTATCAATAATTTTTCTGCATATAGTATGTTATCGGGATGGAGTACCCATGGTACTAAGTCTTATCCGATATGTATGAAAAAGAGTAAAGCGTTCCGTCTCAAACATGGAGAGAAAGCCTCATTCTTTTACTGTCACCATCAATTTCTACCCGTGTCACATCCTTGGAGAAAGAACAAGGAGGCATTTAGAGCTGGAAAGCAAGAACTTTCTCGTCCACCTACCAGATTGTTAGGATACGATATTTGAGAAGATGTGAAGGATTTGTCGACCGTGATAGAAGATCCAATATCGAACAATCGTGTCAAGTGATTTGGACATATACATAATTGGAGCAAGCGGAGTATCTTTTGGGACTTGCCTTATTAGAGAGATAATCTTATAAGATATAATCTTGATGTCATGAATATCGAAAATAATGTGCTCGATAATGTCTTTAATACCGTTATGGATATTAAAGAAAAGACGAAGGACAATCCCAAAGCAAGACAAGACATTGCCGAGATATACAAGCGTCCTCAGTTAAACTTAATACAAAGGGGAGCTAGTGGAGCTATGAAGCTAATAGCGCCATTCATATTAAGCAGAGAAGATAGATTGATAATATGCAACTGGATATCCAGTTTATGATTTTTCGACGACTATGTATCAAATTTGTCTAGATGCATTGATTTCAATGAACGTAAGCTAACAGGGATGAAGAGTCACGAATGTCACGTGTTCATGGAAAGGTTCTTACCTATTGCTCTTAGAGAGTTGTTGCCTCTTGCTGTATGGATTCTGTTAGCCAAGATATCTCTATTCTTCAGGGATATTTGTTCAAGTAAGCTGACGGTGCAACATATGGTTGAACTTGAGGAGAAAATTATCTTAAAAATATACAAATTAGAGAAAGTATTTCCTACTGGCTTTTTCGACAGTATGGAGCATCTGCCGATTTATCTGCCGTACAAAGCACGTGTTGGAGGACCTGTTTAGTATCGATGGATATATCTATTTAAAATATAAAATATTAATATAAGACGTATTTTGATTAAGAAATTAAGTAGATTTTTACTCTAAATTAATTCAAAGTAATGTGTCTTTCTAGGTACCTATACCATCTTAAGAAGAAAGTTGGAAACAAGACTCATATAGAGGATTTGATATGTGAAGCATATTTTATCGAATAGGTCTCAAAATTCTGCTCAATTTATTTTGATACTCATGTCGAGATAAATCAAAATAAAGCTCCAAGAAATTATGAAGACGTAGGAGATGCACGCTACAATGGAGGTTTATCGATATTCAATGTGAGGGGCAAACCTATTGGGGCTAGTAAGAAACGATGGTTGGGTGACGATGTGTTGGATGCAGCTCATCGATATGTATTGTTAAATGTGATATACAAGAAGTGAGAGATTTGGAGATGTAAGTGACTAGACTTTGATAGTTATCTCTAATATTGTCAATAAAATATACTAACTCATTTTGATTCTATCTCTCAGTGTATTTAGAGATGAAGTTAAAATGAGGACACCTAATATTAATGAGGAGAAACTTCAAAGAGAGGTCGATTGTAACTTTCCATCCTCGTTTAGCAAATATGTAAGCAACTCAGATAATATGTTAAATATACTGCCGCTACCATTTCTGTATATGTCGCTAATAACATATCTATTATCGACGTATGTTTACAGATTTTCTTGCTTGGAACAACACTCATAAATGAGAGCCTTTGTTATTTGGCATTGGGACCGATTAAGGAAGCAAGGACTTAGCCAGGCTTTGTCATTAATGGCTTCAAGTTTAAAGCAACTAAAAATCCTATAAATACTGAATTTATTACTGACGACATGAATACAAAGAATTTTGGTGTTTGTATAAGAGGGACCATCCACGATGACGAGCCAGACTTTGACTATTATGGTGTACTTTGGGATATTGTAGAGTTACAATATCCGGCCCCATATGACATAAATATTGTAATGTTCAAATGTGATTGGTTCAAAACAACACCAAATCAAGGATGGAAAATTAATAAACAATTTAGATTTGTCGATATAAACCATCGCAGGAGATATAGAAGGTCCGACTCATTTGTGATCTCAAGTCAAGCTGTTCAAGTATACTATATAAGTTACCCAAGGCGTCATAAAGATCGATTTGACTGGTGGATGGCATGTAAGACTAAATCTAGGAATACGTTCAATGTTGAAGACTCAGTATACCTGGAGGACTAGATCGAAGAGCCTCAATATTTGGGACAATAGTCGGAAGAAGATATCGTGGATAATATTGATGTTGAAGCTATTGTCGAGTAAAATAAAGGGGAGAAAAAGTATGATATATAAGACTTAGCTCACAACCAGATAGTTGGCCTTGTCCATGACCAGGAAGATGTCTCTGAAGAAGAAGAAGAAGAAGAAGAAGAAGAAGAAGAAGAAGAAGAGGAAAAAGATAAAAAAGAGCTTGATGGGGATGATGACGACAATGACGATGACGATGGCGATGATTAGATTACCTATGTTGTAGCTAGAGATGGAGTTTGATTTTATTACTAGAAATACTTCTATCTCTTACTGAAAATACTTCTATCTCAGTTTTCATAGCTATTTTATTGGTTAGTTCTATTTATTAGATGTCTATCTTATTGCTTAGTTTTATTTATTAGATTTCTATTATGTTGCTTAGTTATATTGATTAAATATATATATGTGAATCATGATCATAGATGACTGGTGGTCGTGGTCGTGATCATGGTCGTGGACGTGATCGAGGTGGTCGTGATCTTATACTACCCTGGGATAGATTATCTCCTCGATCACGTGATCCCGATACCCCCTCGTCGGTCGCAGACACCTCCACTATGCCATCGGCTACAGGCACAGACACTCCGCTATTTGTTGTATACGTCCCCGTTGCTCCATTATCAGCATCTATGCCCCTGTCATCATCTGATGCAGATCCTGACACCCCATCGTTAGTTCGTCCACCAGATACTCCGACAGCTGTACGATAGTAGTGGTCGATATATTCCCCGACCGAGTGGTCCTCAGACACAACCAGAGAGACCGAAGGGGCAGTTCAGAAAGGAGCTTTAGCCCGCGACCAAAGAGCTGTAAGTAAATTTATATGTTTTATCTGATGTAGTTAATTTTATATATTTTATTTATTTATTCAACTAAATAATCTGTTGTTATTTCTTTGTAGATTTTTTTCCTATAGTGCTACTCCAGCACTTGGAGAAATTATTAGGGGAAACTACCACGGCCCCTACCTTAGATTCTCTGATGTGCCGCCCGACATGCATTAGATATGGCTTGACCAGATGAAGGTATATACAATCATTTCTGTTATTCTATTTGTTAATTGTTTTAATCTATTTATATTAATTATTAATTGAATTTGTATGTCTGAAAACCTACTGGTGGCCCGAGCATCGCGATGCGGAGATCAGGAAGACATATCACGACGCTTGTAGCAAGAAGATGCGGGATGCGAATGATGATTTGGAAAAAGGCTAAATACTGGAAAGGGCAATAAACCCTGGATCTGTGATATTTTTTGGGAGAATATGCAGAAGGATCTTGATACTCCTGAGTTCAAGAATAGGTCCGAGCAAGGGAAGAAGGTGCGATCTCATGGGAATATATATACAGGTGGATCGATCCCCATCGCTATGCACCATCGAAACCTGATAAGATAACGGGAAGTACTTAAATATTTTTATTATATAGTTAAATAACATTAATTATCAAGCTAATATATTTTCTTAATGTTTCGTATACAGGCGGAGAAGCTGGCGAAGGAGGGGGAAGATCCCTCTAGTATTAGTTTCGCTGATGTTTTTGAGTATACACAAAAGAAGAGGAATGATGGGAGCTACGTGGACGAGAAGGCCAGCAAGACTGTTGTAAGTATTTTAATTTATATTATAAGTTAAAATAATATGAGGTATTAGAATTTATATTACAAGTTAGAAGTCTATTAGAAAATTAAGAATGGGTCACTGGATAGGCTATATTCCAGTCTCTGCAGTCTGAGTGCGCCTCTCAGGCCACTCAAGATGGGGTGGAAGAGAGTGTCATTGAGTCTTTCGAAGCCCCAGGAGGCTTACTCCTTCTAAAATGATGATGTCATGCCCATCTTCGACATACTGATGAAGGGTAGTAAGCTTTGTCTCTCCGACGTCAAGCATCCTGTAGAGGTGGCCGAGATGAATAATCCAAAGTACTGCCACTACCACCACCATACGATAAAGGACCACTATACCCTCAAGCGGTACATCCAGTATTTGTTCGACACCAAGGCCCTCACCTTGGATATCGATGATAAGACAGTTGTCGCAAACATGGTGTCTCTCCAGTTCGGCAACTTCCCTGCGACGGAGGCCCAAGACGGAGTAATTTTGATCCCCCGGGAAACAATGGAAGTCGTCAACCTTCCACCGGCTCATGACCAAACGACTGGGCTGATACCTCTCACCATGCCGCATGGGAGGTCATGTGGGTTCACCTCAATCTTGCTCCAGAATTGATGTAGCAGACAACACCGTCTGCCACCAAGACTAAGGAAAAGAAATCCAAACCCTACAGCACGGTTGTTTGCCATTAAATCAAAAGGAGAACTAAAAGAACTTGATTTGATTAACAAACTAAAAAAAAGTACAGAGAAGTCCTAGAAGACAATCTAAGTACAAATTTATTTTCTAGGGGTGACGATGGAGGGTTAGGAGTATAGCAACTCTCTTTACTCCGTGAACGATCCGATGCGGAAGCTCTTCTATCATTTTTGAGTGTAGGTTTGCCAATAGCGAGCCGAGTGCTTTTTATGGGTGTGGTACCTTGCTATTTATAGCCGCTCTAAGGACGTACTATGGATGACGCATATGTTCCTGTTTGGTGGCTGCATAGGGCTACTTCAATAGCATGCGGTTGTAACTGTGGTCGCACGTCACGGGGAAGCTATCACGTGAGTTCGGTTCAGATATTTTATTGATGAGGTCTCGGGTGTTGTCATCAACCCGTTATGGACACAACTTGGTTAGCTGGACACGTAGTCAGCACCAACTGTGCGAAGATCTATGTAATTGCAACAGGAAGATCTTGTGAGCTGGAGGCCGAATAACCACTAGGCCACATAATGGTGAGGCCGTATGGGTCTTGTAGCCGCTTACGTGCCATTGTTTGGGCCTTGGTCGAATGGACACTCTAGCCACATGTTGGCAAGGCTGCATATGTTCTCTCGTCCGCCTTTGGTCTGATGGACACTTTGGCTTCATAAGGACGAGGACGCATAGAGTCAACGCCGCATGTGTGCTCTGGCCGCATACGTATCCTGGCCGCATATGAGCTTTCATCTGACTGAGTCTGCATAATATTGAAGCCGCATAGGTAGGACACATGACACGACCGTCTGACGAGGTCATTTAATTATTGGATATCTCTTTGTCTTTTTGACTGCCACCTTCTTGCGAGTCTCGAGGCCGCCAGGCCTTTTTGTCAGGCGTTAGAGAATGTGTCAAGGATCCTTTATGCGGCCTCTTGCTACTTTGTTGGTCTGGCCGCATGAAGGCTATTATGTAGATTCCATCTTGACGTATCTATCATGTTTTATGAGGCATGAGCTCTATGCGGCCTGTAGTATTTTATGCTTCTACAAGACCCCCTTTAAAGTTTCCAAAATGATAAGTTTGGAATACTTTGAAAGAAGCATGGTCGAACGCTATTAGCCGCATATATAGGTCATGTCGCATAGCCTCGTTGTGGCATAGTTATCTTTGACAGGCTGTCCGATCACTAAATGAGAAGATTTGCTCTATCTTTGACCGAATCTCTTGGAATTTTGTGCCGTCTTCTGACACAGGGCTCGATGCATCGATTTTTAAGGAGATTAAAGGGCATCTCGTGGATCGAGGTGTCATTAAGAAAGAAATATCTGTATCAGAAGCAAAACTCAACTTTGCTTTACTTTATTCTTTTATAAGTGTAAGTTTCTCATTCCACCACTCTTTAGAAAATATCTACAGCCGCACACCTAAACCAATAAGAAGAGAACAACAGCAAGAGTTTTCTTAACCATTAAGTAAATTCCACCGCCCCCTATTCCTATATATAATTAATTACAAAGCAATAACTCCTTCCTCTGATCACAGCAACAACTTTAGACGTGCACTTTACTTGGCAAGTATACCTTGCCATAATACTGTTATTTTACCTTTCAAATTGGTACATGCATGTTTTATTCTGCCTATATAGATGTATATTTTGTAGATTTATGACCTAATTATGAGACCACCCAGTATTAAAAAGCATCATTAGGTTCATTAACCATGACACAGTGGTTTACACGAGTGTGTGTCTCATATAGATCACGGACGATGTGACAGGGATGGCCTCCTGTACGCATGGCCGTACGTTAAGAATGACTGCTGATAGAAACTTTGTATGCTAGAAGACCTGGCAGTTATTTAGGGTATTAGCATGTGGTGGAGGCAACATGCATAGATTATTGGGACAGAGAGGACAACTCATAAGTGTACAGGACACCCACTTTCTTATGTAGTTATTAATCTTGTTTATCGTGCGCCCCTGGGATAGGGGGCATATGTGGCATATACTAGCCAGTTGTCACGATTGGTGAATTACGTTAGCATATGTCTAGCCTACACTTTCTCTTACACTCAAAGTTGTCCTCAAACTGCATTCACATAGATGGTTAGGCGACCCGATGGATGTTTATATTTTAGTACTTATTGGCATGCTTTTATGTATCTTGTTATGTCCCTCTGAGGACTTGGTCCCTTTCCAGATATGGACGATCAGGAGTTTCCACAAGAGTATGGACCTGGACCGGATGCTACTTACGAGACTGAGGAGCTCCTACCAACAGAGTTTCT
The DNA here is from genome assembly GCA_036927795.1 of Iris macrosiphon. Lineage (NCBI taxonomy): Eukaryota > Viridiplantae > Streptophyta > Magnoliopsida > Asparagales > Iridaceae > Iris > Iris macrosiphon. The sequence goes on from JAYESA010000002.1 coordinate 106,602,800, forward strand.
GTTATTATGATAACTATTTTAGGGATTTTTGTGTCTACTTTAGTATAGTCATTTTGTAGTGGATTTGTTTCCACCAGACTATAGACTCTATACACTTTGATATCCAGTTATATGTCAGTTTTGCTCCCACTGAGTATTTTGTGCTGTGGATGAGATATTGTCATGACCCGCACCCGGTTTAGGGGCACGAGTGCGTGGGTACGTCCAGCCTACGCCGCAGCATCGGCGGTAGAACGCTGTCTAGGTCATGTAACTATCTAATCAAACTCACGTGAATACCCAACTCCATAAGGAGACGTGGATATCATAAAATAATGCTAGAAATACTCAATCACATAAACTAAAGTACGATGAGATATCCAGGCAAGCAAGAAATACAAGATAAATCTAACGACAAATAATTATACCTGCCATCATTAACTTCCAATCCCCAAGTGTCAGAAACCAGTCTACTAAGGTCACAGTCTGGAAAAATATTTTCCAGTCAGGAAGGAGCAAAGTACATCTCTAAATAGCAGTTCTATATTAATGATATAAACTATGTAGCAGTTCTAGATGGAAATATACCAGAAGCATGTATAGGTACGAGAATAAAAGAATACTAGAAATACTGTAAGTAAATACAGGAGAAGAACAATATGTCCATGAGCAAGAACCTATGACTAAGTATATGAGTACTAGCTTTAACATGTGATCGGCTTGGGAACTTGATCAGGCTAGTCACATGTGATTAGCTATGATTCTTGTGAGGTCAGGCTAACCGTTGGTTAGCTATAATGCATGTAGAGGTCAGGCTAATCATACGTAACAGCTATGAAGCATGTAAATGGTCAGGCTGCACCCGACGTGAGATATGGGGTGAGCTATGATGCTTGTAAAGTTGGGTATGATCACATATCTACACTAAAATACTCCCCACCCCCGACTGGTATAGTAGATCCAATCATGGTACGCTATGGCACGGGATTCCCTAGGGAGGTAGCAAGTCTCCCCGGAAATCAGTGTCTGTACATGCACAAGATAACAAGGAAACAAGTATTGTACAAGCTACACCATGAATAAGGAATAACATCTCATGACGAGATCCGTGTATACCAATCCGTGTAACCAACGTGTCAAGAGCATGGATATCTACACTAGATACAGTGAACATAGGAGATATCATAAATTAGAAACTAATCAGAGAATGTACTCGCCTTGGGTCCTTAGCTGTCAATACCAATGTCCTGTCCCAGAGTATCGTCTGGAGAATCCGACAGTCCTATAAACATATAATAATATCACTTGTATCAGATGCTACTCTAACACATAATAGAAATACACTGGCCTCAGGGCTATGCCAGGCATGGCTCTAGTCAACTAGGGTCATCTAGTATATTCGTCAATTAAACATATTGTTAATAATTAAACATAATACATATATATTGTTATTCCAAAGTATATACAAAATAGGTATAACTGTATGTACATAAGTGGAAATACACCTTATTTATGTGAAAATTATACATCACTCATATATATAAACTAATATACATGTACCAAAATACATATTAACTTATATTATATATATATATATATATATATATATATATATATATATATATATATATATATATATACATACATACCAAAATAACACAATACTATATACAGGTAATTATACCAAAATATGTTTTACAAGTACATATATATCAATACAGTTATATATATACTATATATTTTTACATACCAAAAAATATGTTTATACATGTATATATATATATAGGTACACATATTTATACCAAATATATTAATTTAATATATACTTTACCAATATATAATTATACCAAAATACATACATATATATGTTTGTACATATACCAAAATATGTTTTACAAGTACATATATTGTCAATGTTATTATTAAAATATATACTAATACTAGTACATCACATTAAATACATATACAATATTAATTGTATATACAAAATATATATATATACATTATACTAAGTATACATATTTGAATAAACATCTCATTGACTAATATATATAATTTCCATCAATTACATTAATAGATATATGTAAAATATATACTTTTAAATAAATAATACTTGTATATATATAAACATGATAATAATACTTGCATACGTACTAAAAGAATGTAACCTAATATAGGTATATACCTAAAATATATACCAATATAAATTATACTAGCTATAGTTGTATATTTACTAAATTACGTACATTTATATATTAACATATATCAAATACGTTCATATACATATATATGTGTATATATTTTTATACCAAAAATAGTACGTATACTATTATATTTTATATACCAAAATATGTATATATATCATATATATGCAAAAGTACATATTGAAATATACATATATTATGTATATTTATACACATTAAATATATATACATTCATTAGATATATACACATTAATATACATATTAATTATATATACACATTAATTATATATTTATACACATTAATTAGATATACATACATGTATATCTATACACATTAATTAGACATATATACATGTATATACATATGTACATACATTCCTCATTTATACACATACATGTATATACGTATGTACATTACATATATATTTATTAAATCATACATATACATACTAAAACTATACCTATACATGCTAATTACAGGGAAAGGGAAAGAGGGAAGAGAGGAGGAGCTTACTGGTGGTCGGCTGGCCGGAGACAATGCGGAGGAGAACGGATCTGGCTACTCGGGGACGGAGGAGTACGCTGACAGCGGGGAGGATGGAGGCTGGTTGTCGAGGTGTGGCTGACCGTGCCGGAGGAGCAGCGGAGAGCTCGGCTGCAGGTGGATCCGGTGGAGAGACAGGGAGGAGGAGAGGAGAGTTGACAGTGTAGATAGAGGAGATGCCGAGGGAGGAAGAATGCAGAGGGGACTCGGGCTGAGACTTCGGGATGAGCTGGCCGGAGTCGCACAGTAGTTCGCCGGAGCTAGGCCGGAGATGGGGCCGGGCTCGGGTGAACAGGGGGTTGATGGTAAGGTTTCCCTCTCTCTCTTTCAATTTAAAACAAAGGGGGAGAAGAAGAAGAAGAAAAATAAAAAATGAAGGGGAGAAGGAGAAGCTGCGGGTAGGGGGCTTGGGGTTTCCTAGGTTTCCCTTTTTTTTGGGGATTAGGGCTAGTGTAGATAGGACATTAAATAGGGGAAGAGTGTGGGTGAAATCAAGGGTGAGGATGCACCCAATTTAAATGGGTGGTCCAGATTAAACATGAATGAATTTTCATGTGGGGATGAGGGTGTGGGTTGATTAGTAACAATATTAGGGCTCCTCCATTGGTTGGACCAATGGGGTGTCTACACCAAATGTAAATTTGCAAATTAGCCCCCCATAAATTTGGGAAATTGCACGGACACATACAATGATGAAAATTTGGCTGGCGATTCGGTGTTCGACGTTTTGTAGGGTGAGGGGGCGCCGTGTGTTTGGTACAGGCTTAAATAATCGGGTACTAAAATTAGATTAGGATTTATGAAGTCAGTCAAAAAGTTATCCTCAATTTAATTAGAAATAAAATGCAAGCTGTGTTCTAAAATTAATTAGGAGTACCTGGGACTAAAATCAGGTCGGGTTATCAATACCATTAGTGAAGAAGACTCAGAACAGAATATTATCCCAATTTGGGTCAGACGAAAAATAGGTCAAGATTGCCTCCAATTTCGATTGGAACGCACAACGATACAAAAAAAGAATTTATTCAGAAATTAAATAAACGTCCACGACGATTTTTGTGCGGCTAAAATGAAGGTACATAGAGCATAATTATGAGTTGCAAAAATAGCAGAATGGAAGGCAGGCACGTCTAGGGCAAGGTTGTGAAATTTGTTGGAAGGCAAAAGTCAGGTAGCGCTCCAAATATCGAAGCAACGACAGCGCGCAACAATTAAATAAATTACGGTAATTAAATACAACCTCCAACAATTTAAATTCTAAAATAAACAATTAAATACATAATCCCCATTATTCGATCAGGTGTTCGTCTAGTGGCCTCTAGGTCAAGTCTACAGCTCAGACGTTAAGAACACAGTATATAATATAATATATTTAAATATACCTCATGTAATTATTTAATTTAAATACAATTATTGAGAAATCATTTAATATAATTACCACAATACTAATAATTATAAAAAGTCAAAAATATCCCTATTTTCAGAATGTGGTAGTGACAGATATAGATGGTGTGTGACTTGTTATGACAGTATATTACCACAGATGGATTGCATATTCATTTACAGTGTATGTATGTATATGGTTTTCCATATACTGGAATTCATATACATACGGCTGGGCGTATTACGTATTCCTGGTCCTACGTATTTTGGGACTGGGACGTGACACATTTTTGGTGGTGGCCCATGCAGGTCAGAATATATTGTCTTGGTTACGTAACTGTGCCAAACAAGCCTACATATAGGAAAAGATTTTAAGGATCTCATCCACACTTGACTAAAACCTCATTCATCCTTCCACCTATCCTATATTTTATTTTACGCCATTAACCCTTTACTCTTGTTAGCGTATATTTTATGCTCCAAGAGATTACCTATTTTTACGCTATAGTTAGGTTCACTCTACGCTGCAGTTATAACAAACTGTTTTCCTACGATCCCTTAGTTTTCTAAAAATCTGCGTATACCATGACATAGGTAAATAGCCTGATGATCCCTGAACCAAGTGTACTAGTTGATCAGGAGGATAAGCGTATTTGTCATTATCTTAGCCATTAAGAAATTAATCTTTGCATTAAATACAGAGATATGCTCCGAGCCCTGTGTAGTAGCAGTCTTTGGCGTGGCGTCTGACTCTGTCAATAAACAACAAACTCAGGTTTCTGTGCAAATCATCATCACAACCGTCCTCTCGATTATCGTACGATACTTTTGTCAGATGTCAGGTTTTCTGACAAATCCATCCAAGAAAAACGAAAAGTTTTTCATACGACTTTACGCTGCCAAGTATGCTATACTTTACGCAGACATATTTTGAGCTCAAAATTATGCGCAGATCTTTTACGCATATTATATGCAGATTTTACGCATAGACCTTTATACAGATAAGTTTTGAACTATGTTTTACACTGGCGAATTGAAATATTTACTTTATGCCAAAAACTTCCTTGGAGCCCTGCTCTACGCAGCTAGCTCAGAAGTTACATTTTACGCAGATAACTCTCCAGCGTAATACAAACTCATACCCTGTTTGATTCCTATACTTTGCCTAAACGATTGTATACATTAACTGCAGAAAGATGGATATGCAGAAAGAATGTACTATCACTAATAATGACACAACTCCTGGAGTCGATGGTCAGACTCAAGGGGGGACTTCAACAAACCCTAGACCTTTCGGATCAGATGGACAGACTCATAATCTAGCTCCATCTGAATTTCCTATTCCACCTAATGGGACCCTTCCAGTCTCATCAATATCGCAGGACGGCCAGGCCCAATTGTTCCAATTCTTCCAGATGATGATGCAGGAACAGAGGCAACAGACAGCCGAGCAACGACAAGAATTTCTAGCAGCACTTAAAAGGATGGCTGCTCAGGCTGCTGTACCAGCTCAAGCACTAGCATCAAAACCTCGAGCTAGAGTTGGTTCAGTAAAGGACTTTGTACAAATGAGTCCAAGGACGTACAAAGGTACTGAGAGTCCAGAAAAAACTACCAATTGAATTACTCACACTCAGAAGTTATTAGAAGCATCACAACTACCTACAGAGCTGTGGATGACGGGTATAAGAACGCTTCTAGATGATAATGCCCATCACTGGTGGGAATCCATGGAGCGCCAGCTGGGTACATACCAGACATGGGAGCAATTCCTGGAATGCTTTGAAAGAAAGTATTTTTCGGACACTGTCAGAGATGCATTATACGATAAATTTCTCCATCTAGAGCAGGGAAACTGAACAGTAGACGAGTATGATGCTGAATTTAGCTGCCTTAGCAAATATGGCATTACTTTGATACCAGATGACTTAGCCAAAGCTAAGAGGTTTCAACGTGGACTGACTCAGGAGCTCCAACACTATACAAGCTCCCAGTCCCGAATCTCTTACACTGAACTACTAATCGAAGCCAGAGTGCAAGAAACTATCAGCAGAGGAAAGGGAGGACAATTGAGAACACAACAAGGACCAGCAAGAATACAGCAGGGACCTGTCAGGACACAACAAGGAGGACCTATCAAACGTCCTTTAGCTCAGCAACAGCAGTACCAGCAAAGAGCGGGACCATACCAGATCCTAGAGAAGCCCCTCTGCTATTATTGTGGCAAACATGGACATATCAGAAGAGACTGTCGAGCTCGCCTCGGACAGTGTATGAGATGTGGTTCTGGACAACATATCTTGAAAGATTGTCCTATTCAACAAGCATTAACACTTCTACCACCAGCACAGAGGCTAGCACTTCCAGCACCAAGACCAGTTTAACAGATGGCTAGACCAGGAGCACCTCGACCTCCAGCAGCAGGAGGATTTCAGCAAAGGCCACCGCTACCTACCCAGGAAGATCAGTACCTGAGAGCTAATCATGGACAACCACAGAGGAATGGGCAAGCTTTTGCTATGGAAATAGACGACATGGATAAGGAAATTGATGTTATAGCAGGTATCACTATTGCTTTTACCTTTCCTGCAGTGACATTATTTGATACGGGAGCCACTCACTCATTCATATTATCTAGTTTTACTGCCAAACACAACATTACCACTACACCTTTACCTAGTTGTGTTAGAATTCTTACCGGAGGAGGAATAGTACCTATTAGTAGAATTTGTAGATCGTGTCCTATAGCAATACGTGGCAGAGAGATGAATACCCGACTCTTAGTTCTTCCTATGCCTACTTTTGATATTGTACTTGGGATGGACTGGCTGAGCAAGTACCATGCTTTCTTCGATTGCTTTGGAGGAAGCATTCTTTTTAAGGTACCAGGCCAGCCTGAACTTGAGTTTGCATGAGGATCCACAGAAATTCTTGATGGTATGCAGCTCGCAATGGATGACGTTGTCTATCATTCCATTATTTCAGAATTTCAAGACGTTTTTCCAGAGGAATTACCAGGACTACCCCCAGATAGAGACGTAGAATTCTCAATTGAATTAACACCAGGAGCAGCACCTATAGCATCACATGTTTATAGACTGGCAAAGAAGGAGATGGATGAATTAAAGACACAATTGAAGGAACTAGAAGAGAAAGGTTACATCTGACCAAGTGCATCACCCTGGGGAGCACCAGTATTGTTTGTACCAAAGAAGGATGGGTCAGTACGTATGTGCATTGACTATAGAGCCTTTAATGCCGTAATAGTAAAGAATAAATATCCATTACCACGCATTAATGACCTATTTGATCAGCTTAGTGGAGCCAATGTGTTCTCAAAGATAGATTTGAGATCAGGATATCACCAGGTGAAGGTACGGAAGGAGGACATTCCTAAGACCGCATTTCGGACAAGATACGGGCATTACGAGTTTTTGGTCATGCCATTTGGATTGACCAATGCTCCAGCTATCTTTATGGACTTAATGCATCGAGTCTTCCACCAGTATTTGGACTAATTCGTGGTTGTCTTCATAGATGATATACTTATCTATTCAAAGAACCACAAGGAGCACGAGAAACACCTGCAGATTGTTCTAGAGACTTTAAGAAGAGAGCAATTATTTGCGAAGCTCAGTAAATGCGAGTTCTTTTGGAAAGAGTCTCATTTCTTGGACATGTTATCACGGGAGATGGTATTTCTGTTGATCTAGGAAAGATCTCGGCAGTCGAGACATGGCCTGTTCCTAAATCAGCAGCAGAGATGAGAAGTTTCCTTGGACTTGTGGGATATTACCGATGGTTTGTGGAGAATTTCTCAAAGATAGCAACACCTATGACTCGGTTGACTTGCAAAGATGAGTTCATATGGACCAACGAGTGTCAAGCCACTTTTGAGGTGTTAAAGAAGCGACTGACTTCAGCACCAATATTGGCTATTCCATCAGGATCAGGAGGCTATATGATCTACAGTGATGCATCAGGGAAAGGTTTGGGATGCGTATTGATGCAGCATGGCAAGGTAATTGCATATGCATCTAGGCAATTACGAGCACATAAGAAGAATTATCCAACTCATGACTTGGAACTTACAGCAGTTGTATTTGCTTTGAAGCTATGGAGACATTACTTATATGGGGAACGAGTGAAAATCTATACAGACCACAATAGCCTCAAGTATGTCTTCACACAAAAAGAGTTAAATATGAGGCAACGTAGATGGCTCGAATTGATGAAAGATTTTGAGATAGAGCTACATTATCATCCAGGCAAGGCTAACGTCGTAGCAGACGCGTTAAGCCGGAAGCCAGCAGCTTACTTCTTAACAACGCAGAGAGAATTATTGGAAGACTTGCAAAATCTTGGCATTAAAGTGATATTACCCGAAGCAGATGGGATACTAGCCAATTTACAAGTACAATCATCACTAGTAGAGAGGATCAAGGCGGCTTTGCCTACAGACGCCAGATTCAGAAGATTAAAAGAAAGGACAAAGGCCGGAGAACAGATCGGACTGCACATTCATGATGACGGGACACTACGATATGGTAATCGTCTTTATGTTCCCAATGGAGAGATTCGACATGAGCTGATGACAGAAGCTCATAGTTCGATATATTCTATACATCCTGGAGGCACCAAAATGTATCGTAATTTACGACAGCATATTTGGTGGCATGGAATGAAAAGAGAGATAGCACGCTTTATAGCTAAATGTCTGGTATGTCAATAAGTAAAGGCAGAGCACCAGAGGACAACAGGTTTATTGCAACCACTCCCGATTCCAGAGTGGAAGTGGAAACATATCACTATGGACTTCGTCACGGGTTTTCCCAAAAGTCCAAGTGGAAGAGATGCAGTATGGGTAATAGTGGACCGACTCACCAAGTCAGCCCATTTCTTGCCTTTTAGAGTTGGCTAAACTACATAAGCTTTGGCTGACTTATACATGAGGCAGATCGTGAGATTGTATGGCATACCAGTCAGCATTGTATCCGACAGGGATTCGTATTTTATATTATATTTCTGGAGGAGCATGCAAGAAAGTCTTGAAACTCGTCTAAAATTCAGTACGTCTTATCACCCGCAAACAGATGGGCAGTCAGAACACACTATTCAGACATTGAAAGATATGTTGAGGGCCTGTATGTTAGACTTTGGAGGATCATGGGAGGACCACCTACATCTTGTAGAATTTTCTTACAATAATAGTTATCAGGCAAGCATCCAGATGGCTCCATTTAAAGCATTGTATGGAAGGAAATGTAGATCTCCTGTATATTGGAGTGACATAGGAGAACGTCAACTTCTAGGACTAGAGTTAATAGTCAATACTATTGAGACAGTTAAGAAAATACAAGGACACTTGCGAGCAGCGCAAGATAGGCAAAAGCAATGGGCAGACCTTCATCGTCGTCCCTTAGAATTTAAAGAGGGCGATCATGTCTTCTTAAGGATATCACCTACCAGAGGCATCATCCGGTTTGGAGGGCACGGCAAATTGAGTCCAAGGTATATTGGACCATTTGATGTACTAGAAAGAGTGGGAGAAGTGGCATATCAACTTGCGCTACCACCTTCACTTAAGGGAGTGCATAATATATTCTATGTATCACAGTTCAGGCGATATGTGGCAGATAGCAGTCATATTCTTGACCACTCGGAGATCACTGTTGGACCAAGCTTGATATATCAAGAGCAACCCGTCGGAATCCTTGATCGTCGAGAGAAGGTATTGAGAAACCTATCTATTCCCATAGTCCGCGTGGCATGGAAACATGGCTCGCCAGGAGAATCTACTTGGGAACGCAAGGATGACTTACGAGAACATTTCTCGAACCTATTTTTAGACCAAGGTATGAATTACTTTGTTAATTTATATCTTGTACCATTCTTGACTTTCTACCCTGGCTTAGTTCTAATTTCGAGGACGAAATTTTTATAAGTTGGGTAGAATATAAACCCCCATTCCTGAAAATCGTATTAGTTATTATTTAATTAATTATTTAAACTATTTATTAAAATATAATTCCTATTATACTAAAACCGCAACCCATTGATCATCCCAGCGTAAACCTCACTTAGCAAAAACCCTATAGAACTCTTTCATGCATAAAAATCCAACCTGCCCAAATCCCTTTCTCTACGCACAAAACTAATTCTGCACGTAAAGTAAGGAATTAACATCAGCAGTTCACCTCGCGTAAAACAGTCAAATAGCAAATCCCTCACCATACCGCGTATATTTTCTCTGTGCGTAAATATCAAAAGCAATAGCAAACTACCCAGCATAAACCACTGCCACAGCAGCAGTAACTAAACTATCGCTTATTTATCCAGCGTAAACTCTTCTTTTCTTTCCTCTGCGTAGAATCCAACCACAAATCATTAAGAAAGAAATATCTGTATCAGAAGCAAAACTCAACTTTGCTTTGCTTTGTTCTTTTATACGTGTAAGTTTCTCATTCCACCACTCTTTAGAAAATATCTACAGCCGCACACCTAAACCAATAAGAAGAGAACAACAGCAAGAGTTTTCTTAACCATTAAGTAAATTCCACCGCCCCCTATTCCTATATATAATTAATTACAAAGCAATAACTCCTTCCTCTGATCACAACAACAACTTTAGACGTACACTTTACTTGGCAAGTATACCTTGCCATAATACTGTTATTTTACCTTTCAAATTGGTACATGCATGTTTTATTCTGCCTATATAGATGTATATTTTGTAGATTTATGACCTAATTACGAGACCACCCAGTATTAAAAAGCATCATTAGGTTCATTAACCATGATACAGTGGTTTACATGAGTATGTGTCTCATATAGATCACGGATGGCGTGACAGGGATGGCCTCCTGTACGCATGGCCATGCGTTAAGAATGACTGCTGATAGAAACTTTATATGCTAGAAGACCTGGCAGTTATTTAGGGTATTAGCATGTGGTGGAGGCAACATACATAGATCATTGGGACAGGGAGGACAACTCATAAGTGTACGGGACACCCACTTTCTTATGTAGTTATTAATCTTGTTTATCGTGCGCCCCTGGGATGGGGGGCATATGTGGCATATACTAGCCAGTTGTCACGATTGGTGAATTACGTCAGCATATGTCTAGCCTACACTTTCTCTTACACTCAAAGTTGTCCTCAAACTGTATTCACTTAGATGGTTAGGCGACCCGATGGATGTTTATATTTCAGTACTTATTGGCATGCTTCTATGTATCTTGTTATGTCCCTCTGAGGACCTGGTCCCTTTCCAGATATGGACGATCAGGAGTTTCCACATGAGTATGGACCTGGACCGGATGCTACTTACGAGACTGAGGAGTTCCTACCAACAAAGTTTCTGTGATTATGATCACTATTTTAGGGATTTTTGTGTCTACTTTAGTATAGTCGTTTTGTAGTGGATTTATTTCCACCAGAATATAGACTCTATACACTTTGATATCCAGTTATATGTCAGTTTTGCTCCTACTGAGTATTTTGTGCTGTGGATGAGATATAGATGGTGTATGACTTGTTATGACAGTATATTACCACTGATGGATTGCATATTCATTTACAGCGTACGTATATATATGGTTTTCCATATACTGGAATTTATATACATACGGTTGGGCGTATTACGTATTCCTGATCCTACGTATTTTGGGACTGGGGCGTGACATAGGAAAAAGTCGGAGTAGGCCAAGGCGGCTCGGCAGAGGGCGGAAAAGTGGTATGGTGGGTCGATTTCGATGACGGAACATATCCGTCGCTTGGTACGTCTTTAATGTATACGTACAATTTTTAATCATTGTGGACTAATTTTTTTTACTTTAATAATAAATAATATATTTCTTAACAGGTCCAAAGGGTAAGGACGCAAACATGGTGACATTGTTCCTCATCACTCAAGAGATGGGGGACAACTTATCGATGATAGGGCGACGCAAAGCTACGTAAGTATTACTCTTATGTTTTGTTAATTTTGATATAACTTAGCAAAAATACATGTAATTAGTAATAAGTACCTAAGATATAGATTAATTAGTACACTTATCGATAGATACATATTTTTCTAGGATGAGTATAGGAGGCTCCGCGAAGAGTCGACCTAGCGCACACCTGGAGATAGGAAATTTCCTCGGAACCCCCGGCCTACGCAGCTCCGTCGGATGACGAGCTATGGATGAGAGCCATTGGTGGTCTACATAGGGATACATACTATAGTACGAGATCCTACGGTGCCTATGTTGTATCACAGTCCTCTAGGACACCCTCTGCCGATGTGCATACCCCACAGCCCTCCCAGGAGTCGCAGCGAGCCCTGTAGAGAGTTGGCCTTTTGATCGCATCTCTACGTGACGAGTTGATGCAAAGGATTACGGTACAACTGTAGCCGCAGACGAACGATGTGATGCTCATAGCACATTTTAAATCGCTGGAGCATAACATCATGGAGCTGAGGGATCTGGCCATGTCGACAGAGCGTAACGTGACATTGCTGCAGGAATCAAAGTTGACCGTGAGTGCCACACTATCCAGGATGCAGTCATCACATCTTCAGATGGGCGATTGAGTGGAGCATAATACTAGGAGGTTATTATCTGTCATGGATACTTGCGATTCTCGACTGACAAAGTTGGAGCAACGATGTCCTCCTGGTCTGCCTACATCATCATCTACATCGACTCTTGCATCGGGTTCTGGTGACGCTTATACAGGAGCAATTTGACGTACTATTATCTCAGATTCGACGCGGCTCCTCCTCCTGATCAGTAGTAGTTTTTTTTTGACATGTGTGTATTGGCCCATTCATGGAAGTTTGTACTTATTATTTGTACACTTTTATTGTGTGACTTATTTGTACTTTTTATTGTGACTGGATATTGTGTGACTACATTCTGGCCTTAGAGCTTTTTATTGATTTATTTTATCTTTGTTGTTGTGTTATTATATCGGTGTTGAGTGTTCCACCGAAGGGGTCGGCAAACCTAGTGAATACAATGGAGGGTTGCTCCGGGTCTATCTATTTATTTGAAATATGGTCATACTGCAGGCATTCATTTTTTTCAATCTTAGTGACGTTCAGTGACGTTTAGTGACATTCAGTGACATCCATAAGAGTCGCTAATGACGTCGCTAAACTATCAAATAATTTATTTTATATCGCTGTTCGTCACTAAACATCGCTAAATATTGCTGACATGGCAATTTTTGCCATGTCAGCTTTTCTTCGCTGATTATGTCGCAAGTTGTCGCTAAATTTAACGATAATTATCGACTAAAATAAAATATCACAAATTTGGCGACCTGAGACGCTAAGAGTAGCTATTCTTATTACTTTTAAACATCGCTAAATTACGTCGCTACGACAACATTTTTTGATGTCGTTTTGATCAGCAACTAGCTTTTTGGCGACTAAATCAAAATGTTGCTAAATACGTCGCTACTTAGTATTAGCGACGTAATTTAGCGATTTGGCGGCTCTTTTCTACGTCGCTAATTTGTCTTATTCTGGTAGTGTTAACAGGAACTAATCCAGGAGACAGGGATGAACATCCTGCGTCGTGTGCTGGGCTGTCCTTGTTGATGCAGCATGCCAGCTGTGTTTCTCCCTTTTATGCGGTTTGCTATCGGCCGGAAGACTGCGAGGTCGATGACATAATTTGGATTAATTGCCATTCTTGTTGTCGGTCTTCCTGCATTATTATAGAGCTTCTGATCCTACCTTGCTATCCGTCGGTATGGATTATTTTCCATATACTGAGGTTTATACTGTGGAGGGATGATCCAGAAAGCATTGAGTTCTGCTGAGGGCTTGACTTGTGTCAGTAGTAACGACAGCACGGAGGAGCGCTTCTAAATAAAAAAGGTTTGTATCAGCGAGACTTCTTGGAAACCCTTTAAAACAAGTTTTTATCATATGTACTCATGACCTTGAATAGTAATGAAAAACCCTTGAATGTAATGGATTTCCATCATATGTACTCATGATCTTGAATATTAATCAATAAGGTCTCTTTATTTTCAGAATTTTGTATATTGTGGACTTTTGGGTATTGTACTAGAGGTAATATGAATGTAGTACAATACCGTAGCTTTTTAAGGATATCCCGTTGGGGGATCTTTGGTGGACTTATTATTTATTGAGCATGTCGAGTACAAATAATAAATTCAAAAATAATCCCTATCAGAGGTAATATGGACGTGATAGGTTTTTTGTATAGTAAGGACATCCCGCTGGGAGATCTTTGGTGGACCTATTATGCTTTTGCGCACTTAGGGTGCAAGTAATAGATTCAAAATAAACCCTTTAAGAGGTAATATGGACATGATAGATTTTGTGGACCCATTACTTTTTGCGCATGTTAGTGCAAGTAATAGGTTTGAGACGAGCTCTGCCAGAGGTAATATAGACATGGCAGTTTTCGTGGACTTAACACCGTTGGTGTACCTTGGTGAGTACGGGTGATAAGTGGGGACGACAACTAATACCAGAGGTAATATGGACATGATGATCGATAGCCAAAACCTGGAAGGTTTGCTCAGAGGTAATATGGACATGGCAAACTCAACCAGGAAGAAATATTTGGACAACTGTTCAGAGGTAATATGGACGTGAACCAATATCCAAAAAACTTACTGAGTGTGGTCTATCCAAAAATAAAGATAGACCTGAGGATTACTTCGCTGGGGAGATTGATGGGATGATAGCTCAGAGGCAATATGAACATGGCTAGCGTTTAACGAGATTAGTTTTTGAGTGGTCACTACAGGAGTGTACGAGTGGACCTGAGGACTGCTCCGTCGAGGAGACTTTAGGGATTCATCATCCATTGCGTATCCAGGAATCGGTCAGCCATCTTTAGGGATTCATCATCCACTGCAGTTTCTATAATAAATGGGCCCTCCCATTTAGGTTAGAATTTGTCAGCCATCTTGTCAGTCAAAAGCATCGGTCTTCTTAATGTTAAGACGAGGTCACCCACTTGGAACGTTCTCTATTTTACCCGTTTGTGGAAGGCTATAGAGAGGCGTGCTTGATACAGCTCTATGCACTGTTAAGCTAAGAGTCATTTTTCGTCGAGTACTTCCAACTCCTGTAACCGTTAGCGGTAATTGTCGTCCGTGGTTAGCTGGTTGGAGAGAGCTACTTGTAGTAAAGGGATTTAGATCTTGAGAGGAAGGACTACTTTGCTTTCGTACACCAGAGAGAAATGCGTATTGCCAGTAGCTGTCCGGACTGTTGTACGGTAGGCCCAGGAAAATTCACCCAATATCTCGTTCCAGTCGTGTTTGTTGGAAGACACAAATTTTTTGAGAAGATTGATGATGGTTTTGTTAAAGGCTTCTGCTAGACCGTTTGTTGCTGGGTTGTAGGCAGTCGACGTTATATTCTGAATTTAATTTTTATTACAAAACTGGTAGAACGCATGGCTTGTAAACTGTGGACCATTGTCATGGACGATCCTTTGTGGCAGGCCGAAGCGATATATGACGTAATACTTGACAAAGTTAATCACGTTTGATATTTTGACTTCAGCGAGCGGGACATCTTCTGCCCACTTAGAGAAGCAGTTAGTGATCGCTAAGATGAACCAATTTTCTTTCGATAAAGGCAGACTGATTGGCCCGATGATATCCATTCCCCACGTCTCAAATGGATAAGATGCTACTGTTGGGTGTACGAACTCAGATGGCTAGTGGATGAAGTCTGCGTGGACTTGGCATGCTTGGCACTTCCTTGCGTAATCAACAGCATCTGCTACCATTGTAGGCCAATAGTAGCCCATTCTCCGATGACGGTCTTATAGCTTTGGACCAGGTTGATGTGCCCCGCAGACGCCGTCATGAGCTTCGCGGAGGGTTTGTTTTGCCTCTGCGTTCGATAAGCATCATAGCATAAGGCCGTCATAGGATCGATGATACAATATTTTAGTCTCTGTATCATAATAGAAACGGAGGGACCGTCTCCTGATTGAAGTGGCCTCCTTTGGATTCTTGGGAAGAATTTCGTAGACTGCATAGCTAATGAATAGAAGCCTCCAATCCTTAGTATCAGTGTCGACCTCCACTTCATAGCTGAGGCACATGCATAGGTTGTTCTTGGGATATACTAGCTCTTGGCCGATCATATCGATTAGCTGATGGGTATTGTTTGATAGTGCCCAGGAAGCAGCAATCCCGGCTAAGGCGTCAGCCTCGATATTTTGCAACCGAGGGATATGCTCAATAAAGAATATTTCGAAGGTTGAAAAAATAGTAAGTGTAGCTTTGTGGTAGGGATCAAGTCTTCATTTTGGACTTCATATACTCCCCAAACCTGATTGACGATTAGCTGAGAATCGTCGTAGGCCTCCAGGTACTCTACTCTGACTTGCTTGGCGAGATAGAGTCCGATGATTAGGGCATTGTACTCTGCAATATTATTGGGTACAATATTATTGGAGCATGGCTCTATGAGGGAGTATGCAAGATTGATGACAAGTCCATATGGGGAGATCAACACTATCCCGACCCCAGCGATGATGCCGCCTTTGGGCCCTGCTCTTGAAGCACCGTCAAAGAATATTTGCCAGACAGCTTCGTGCGAAGTGACGTTAGCGTCCGCCACTTCGTCTGAAATCTTTTCATAGAGCTGTGAGGTTTCTGACCCCGGGTGGGATGCTAGAAAGTCGGCCAGTGCTTGACCCTTGACGATATTCTGAGGTACGAACATTATATCATATGGAGATAATAGTATTGCCCAGGTAGCCAAGCGGGAACTGAGTGCCCCAGGTTTGGTCATAAGGACCTTGAGGGGGTTGACTCGCAAGATGACATAAATGGTCTGTCCAGTCACGTAATGTCAAATTTTTTGGATAGCGAATATCAGAGCAAGGCACTCTTTCCTAACGGCGGTATACCTATTGTCACGACCCACACCCGGTATAGGGGTACGAGAGCGTGGGTACGTCCAGCCTACGCTGCAGCATCGGCAGTAGAACGCTGTATAGGTCATGATACTATCTAATCAATCTCACATGGATATCCAACTCTATAAGAAGTCACGGATAATCACAATATAATATGAACAACATACTCAATCACATAACTATAGCACGATAAGATCTCGAAGAGATAAGATAAAATGCAACACAAGTCTAAATAGAATAATCTAACTCAATAATATAATCCAAGTCTTAACAAGTATGTCGGAGACAAATCCGGTACCAAAAATAATCTGCTAAAAGAACTAACTAGATAACTAGTGATTTCGGCTAAACCTTCCAAAATCACAACTGAACTACCAAGTCCAAGACTGCAGCTACTCACCCTGTGGTCCATAAATGTCGGACACCAGTTCCTCTAAGGCATAGTCTGGAAAAATATTTTCCAGTCAGGAAGGAGCAAAGTACATCTTAAATAACATTTCCATTTAATTGATAAGGGCTATAAAACAATAAACATATAATGCTATATACTGAGAGAAGACAGTGAATAAATGCAATGGCAAAATAAAAAGACATGCAATGTAAAGAGATAGGCAATATAGACAATATGAAACAGTCAATGCATATATGAAACGAAGATAATGAGCTACAATATCATATACGGTGATGTAGTATATGATCTAAAGTAGAGAACTACAACTATTCTAAGTGTTTAAAATATCAGTCTATCATGTGATCAGCTTGGGACAAGATCATGCTGGTTACATATGATTAGTTATGATACATGTAAGGTCAGGCTAACCATTTGGTTAGCTATGATGCTATTAGTGGTCAGGCTAATCATATATAACAGCTATGAGGCATATAATAGTCAGGCCGCACCCGACGTGAGATGTGGGGTGAGCTATGATGCATGTAGAGTTGGGTATGATCACATAATCTACTAAAATTTCCCCCGCCCCCAACTAGTACAGTGGATCCAATCACGATACGTCACGATACACGAGCAATATCCAATATATCATGTATGCAGATCCAATCTATATACTAGTCCGTGTAGCACAGTGTCAGAATCAGATATAATATTTCTAGATACTAGAATTATAAATATTATCAAATAATTGGAAATTATCAGAGAATGTACTCGCCTTGGGTCCTTAGTTGGTGACACCAATGTCCTGTTCCAGAGTATCGTCTGGATGATCCAACAGTCCTATAGACATATCATAAATATAACATTTGCATCAGATGCTACACTAACACACAATCAAAATACATCGAACTCAGGGGCTATGCCAGGTGTGGCACTAGTCAACTAGGGTCAAGTGCGTCAAGTTGCATGGGCGTCGCATCTGTGATTGTTGTGAATACAGACAGTCGGTGATACGGGTCTTGCCAGTACGTCGATGTACATATGACAGTCTGCTAACATGCTACGTGGTCATACTTGGGTCATCTAGTAGATAGACACATAAAATATTTATACATATTATTAACTAGCATTAATACTTACAATATATATACACCAAATTAAATACATATACAATATATGTATACCAATTAATTACATATATAATATATATTAGTTGAACAATATATATATATACATCATATTGAATAATGCACACATACTAAATATATGTACGTACTATACTATACCAATTGAACAATACTCATATACAATATATATATATATATATATATATATATATATACATCATATGTATGCCAAAAATATATTTAAATATATATCTATTGGTTTGAGAAAAAGCTTATATATATATGTACCAATTTAATACATATACCATATACGTATATATATATATATATATATATATATATATATATATATATATATATATATATATATATATATATATATATATATATATATATATATATATATACCATTATAAATATATATATGCTACATATATATACATACAAAAAATACATTTTACTAAACATATACTAGATAAATACATATACTATATATATATATCAACATTAATATTAACATATACTAATGCTAATATACTAATGAATTTATACTAGTATACATTTTATTAAATATATACTATATGAAAGTAAACCAATATACATACATATACATATGTATATATGAATACATATACACTATTACCTACATACTAATACATACATATATACTACATAGAATAAATTCTCAACAATGAAGGAGGGAAAGAGGGAGGAGAGACTCACAATGATGATGGTGGTGGTGATCGTGGCCGGAGGGAAGAGGCTGCGGGAGGAGACTGGCCGGAGGTTGAGATGTTGTAGCTATTATGCCTTGGACTGTATTATTTTGGATTGTCTTGCTCTCTTGGTTCTGTTTCTTTTTTTATATCATATCGTGTTTTATTTCTTTCCCTAGATTTTGTGATTGAGAGTTGATATATATATTGCGTGGTTGCCCTCCTTTTGGAGAGAATTTTGATATATATATTGCGTGGTTGCCCTCTTTTTGGAGAGGTCATGCCAGATTTTTCTGTGAGATATAGATAGATATGGTTGACCTAGAACGGACCTTTACAGCGTTCTACCGCCGATTTTGCGGCGTAGGCTGGACGTACCCACGGCTCATGCCCGATTTTTGGGTGCGGGTCGTGATAGAGGTGGCTGTGGAGCTCTGGCCGGTCGAGTAGGGATACAGAACTGATGATGGTGGTGGTGATTTTAATGGTGGTGGAGCTGCTGATGATGGTGGTGGAGCTCCTGATTATGGTGGTGGAGCTGCTTCGGTTTGGCCGGAGTAGGGGACAGGTCGACTGGGAATGCAAGGAGAAGCGGGGCTCGATGGAGGTTGTAGGGGGTGGTGGACTTGGTTTACTCTGGCATTGGGTACAGCCAGTCGACAGAGAAGAAGCTGGAGGGGAGTTGGTCGGTGCAGGGAGGTCGAGGAAGGAAGCAGTAGCAGCCGGGGTGTAGTCCGGCGACCGGTGAACAGTGGGTGGCTCGCCAGGAGATGTCGTGTGGTGGCGCTGGTGGAGGAAGCTCGGGTTGCAGCAGGCCGGGGAGAGGTTGTCGACTAGAGGAGGAAGCTCGTGAGGCGGAGGAGAGGTTTGGCCACCGGGAGATATCGTGTGGTGGCCGGAGCTACAAGGCCGGGGAGAGGTTGTCTCTTTGGTGATGGTGGAAAGTAGAAGAAGAAGGAAGAAGAAGAAAAAGAGAAGAAAAAGAAGGGAAGAAATGCTACGGTTTGTGTGAAGAGGGAGGAGAGAGAAAGGGGGTGAGGTTTTCAAGGCTCCTTGAAATTAGAGATGCATTGGGAAGAGGGGGAGAAAGAGACACTTTATAGGAGGGGTGATGGGAGGTGTGTGGTGATGATGAGCCCTATTTTGATTGGGTGGCCATGATTCGTCGTGGAGAAAATCATTTATACATGGAGAGGGTTGGGTTGACTAGTCAATATTAGGGCTTCTTCATTGGTTTGAACCAATGGGGTGTTGATACCTAATGCAATATTTGTAAATTAGCCCCCTTAAATTTGGGTATTTGCACAGACACATGAAATGATAAAAAATTGGTGGGCGATTTGGTGTTTGGTGTTTTGTAGGGTGAGGGGGTGTTGTATGTTTGGTATGGGCTTAATTAGTGGGGCACTTGGATTAAATTGGGATTAAACGGGATTAGTCAAAATGGTATCCCTAATTTAATTAGAAATAAATGCAAGCGGTGTTCTAAAATTAATTAAAATTACATGGGGCCAAAATTAGGTTGGGACACAAATATCATTAATGAAGAAGACTCAGAACAGAATATTACCCTAATTTGGGTTGCACGAAAAAATGGGTCGAGGTTGTCTCCAATTTCGATTGGAATGCACAACGATACAAAGTTGGAACTTATTTAGAAAATAAATGTCCGCGACGAATATTGTGCGGCTAAAATGAAGCACAAGAGAGCATAATTACGAGTTACAAAAGGTCAGAATGGAAAGCGGGCATGTCTAGGGCAAGGTTGTGAAATTTGTTGGAAGACAAAAGATAGGGTAGCGCTCCAAATATCGAAGCAACGGTAAAGCGCAACAATTAAATAAAATTACGGTAATTAATCACAATCCCAAACAATTAAATTCTAATTAATACAAATTAATACACAACCCTATAATTCGGTCAGGTGTTCATCTAGTGGGCTTCTAGGTCAAGTCTACCAGCTCAACATTAATGAACACTATATATATATAATATTATAAATACATATCTCATGCAATTATTTAAATTAAATACACGCAATATTAAATATATATAAAAGTCAAAAATACCCCTGTTTTTGGAACGTGGTAGTGACACCTATGCTCTTTGTCGATCATCATCCGACTGAGGTAGTATATGCCCTGCTCATGGCCTGCATCACTATTCTGGGCTAACAAGGTACTGAGAGAGTGATCCATCGCACGTACATAGAGCAGAAATGGCATTCCCATGGCTGGGGCCACCAACACAAGAGGGTTTGATAGGTATTCTTTGAGATTGTCCAACACTCGTTAGCACTCTTCATTCTAAACAAAGGAGATACCTTTCTTCATGAGCTGTGTGAACGGCCGGCAACGTCCAGAGAGGATTGATATGAACCTCCTGATGTATGCAAACCTACCTTGAAGGCCATAGAGTTCTTGGAGGTTCCTTGGCGCATTCATCTCCAGGATGGCCTTGGTATTTTTGGGGTCTTTGTGAATACCCCGGGAAGTGATGATGAAACCCAAAAATTTGTCGCTAGAGACTTCCACGAAGGACTTGATATGATTTATCTTGAGGTGGTGTGTGCGCATTAAGTTAAACATAGTCCTCAGGTCTTGGAGATGATCATCTTTGGAGCAACTCTTGACGGCGATGTCTTCAACGTAGCATTCCACCGTCCTGCTCAGATGTTCACAGAAAATGGTGCTCATAGCTCTCTGGTATGTAGCACCTTCGTTCTTTAAACCGAAAGGCATGACCATATAGCAGTATACGCCTATCGGGGTCCAAAATAATATATATTTCTCTTCGTCAAGAAATATCTTGATTTGGTTGTAGCCTGAGAAGCCATCCATAAAGGACATTCGCTCAAAGCCACAAGTATTGTCGATCATTATGTTGGTGATTGGAAAAGAAAATTCGTCTTTGGGATATGCCGCATTTAGGTCACGAAAGTCGATACAGATTCGGATCTTTCCATTCTTCTTAACGACGGCCACAATATTGGCTACCCAGTCAGGGTGTTGTTCCTCGCGGATGAAGTCACTAGCTATCAGCTTGTTGACTTCAACTTTGATGGAATCCATCACGTCTGGCCGGAACCGTCGTTGCTGTTGCTTGACTGGTTTACGGTTTGGAAAAATATTGAGTTTGTGCATCGCGATTTTGGGATCTAGTCCTGGCATGTCGTAACTCCAAGTAAAGACATCGATGTATTCCCTGATGATTTGTAATAGGGATTCCCGGTCTTCGTCTGGCAAGCTTTTACTAGGGTATGTTCGTCGCCGAGGTCGACTTGTACGACTTCATCCTCTGTGGGAGGCTCTCCTTGTTCGAATCATATTTCCTATTGCGAACCAAGGTATTGGGCCCAAGTTTCCATCTCAAAGAGTGCGGGTAGATCCTCGTTGCCTTCTTCAAGGTCGGCATACATCATGTTGGAGGATAGTATTTGTTTGAGCACGTCCCCGACGCTAATGTCGGAGTCCCAGGATGAAGATTTTGAAGAGTGTGAGCGCACTTCATCTTCTTTATCTGATCCCTCGGGGGTTGTAGGAGGCGTTATATATCCTAAGCTATGCTTAGTCTTATGATAGTAATCATCGGGCTTGTCTGCAGGGAAGGAAAGTCATAAAAGCAACCTTCGGCCTTTGTCCTAGTTCAACTCCTTAGTGATCTTCAGGTTGTATCCCATCTTATGGATAAGATGCTGGGCTTATGAACTGTATCGGTAGAGTGGCATTCTTCCTACATCAAATCCTGGTTCTACTTTTCTTGGGGTGAAGGACCGGGGGTATTCTACTCTGCCGAAGATTATGAGCTTATCTCCCTTCTTCCTGGGCGGGACTAAAAAATAAAAATTTTAACTAGAGAGAAGCCGGTGCACTGTGTAGGTAGTGGTCACTTGTGTGTGCAGATGAGGGCCTAGACCGTGCTCCATGGAGTATAGTGTACTTATATGCATACGCTCAGAGTAGTTCAAAGATAGTCATTTATTGAGAAAATAAGGTATCTTTTCTGGAGGAATTACATTATCTGGGGAAGGGATGTTGACATTAGCAGATATATACTCTTCTAGCTCAACCTTCTTCTCAGCTACCCCCATCGCAAGCGAAGGCTTTGGTAGTTTTCTGTGTAATTTTACCACCAAAGGTCCGGAAGTTGCAGCCGCAGTCGGGTCTTCCTTTGGTAGTCGGCTCGGCCTGTGAAGGCGAACGATCATGGGTTCGGAAGGCGTAGATAGAGCGAGATCTTCTTTTGGTGGTCTATTCGGCCTACAAAGGCAAATAACCATTTGTTCTGGCAACGCTGAAGGTACCGAAGATTCAGGTGCCTTCCCGCATGATTTGACGATAAGGGAGGCGACCGTATCTGGAGTGCGAGCCTTGAGGCAGATTATCAAGTGATCCTCGGATGTTGTTGTGGCCTCGGCTTCATCGTCGGCCTCGTTGCCACCTTCATCTTGACAGAATTTCTTATAGAGGATCGAGTCGGAGTAGTAAATCTCGATTCCCTTAAACAGATCAACATCAACGAACTCCGTCTTGACGAAATCGTGTTCATCTACATATTTTAGGCACTGGTGGAGGGTGGATGGCAGGATCTTGTGTTCATGTATCCACAGATGCCCCAACAAGATATTGTAGGATGTATTTATGTCTATAACATAGCATGTAACTTCTGTTTTTAGGTCGCCGATCTGGCATTTCAGGCAAATTTTGCCCAGAGGGTAGCTCTTTCCTTTGTTGAAGCCACTGATGGCGGTATTGGTAGCCGCTAGACGATGCATCAGGATCCCCAGGGTCTGAAGCAAACTTCTTGGGATGATGCTGATCGACGATCTTGGGTCAATGTACATCCGGTCCACCTTGACATCGTCAATATATCCTGTGTAGTATAGGGGTCGATCGTGCCTATGATTTTTGAGCAACATGTCCTGTTGTGAGAAGGTAATATTGGGTATCGCATCGATGGTATTGTTGCAATGTGGACAAGCTGCAGGATCTTCGGCTGGTGGCTTGACTTATGCCAGGTAGATATCGGCATTCTGTAATGCCTCACTCAGGACAGCCCGAGTATCTTTGGAGAGCCGCAAAAGCTCAAATGGTGACAGTTTTGCCAGAGTATTGGCTAATTGCGCTAAGATATTGAAGTTATAGGGCCTTTCCAGTCCTTGTGGTGCATCCCTGCGCAGCGGTTTATCGAAGAGCGTTTCTTTCTGTTTAGACTTGTCCGCTGGCTGGGGCTGAGATGGCCCAGGACCAGTGGTGGTAGGTGCGACAACGGGTGGGTATCGCTGTGCATCAGTTGGTATATTATGCCTGACCTTGTTATACCTGCTGTTTGCTCTTCAGCCAAGGAGAAAACTGTGTAACATAATTTAGATTTCCTGCCCTTGGACTTGGCGGCGGAGGATGTCGCCGGCTGCGTCAAGTCTGGCACGAGTTCGGGATGGACCCATATGACTTGCCCACATGGTGTGGCAAGAGGTATTACCCCGGCTGTCTTGTCCTGAGCTGGTGGAAGGTTGACCACCTCCATAGTTGCCTTTGGGACTAGGACCACTCTGTCTTGGGCTTCCGTTGCCGAAAAGTTGCTGAACTGGAGGGTTACTATATTGGCAGCGACCGTCACATCGTCAAAGTCCAGGAAAAGGGCCTTGGTATCGATCAGGCGTTGGATATACCGCTTTAGGGTATAACAATCCTGCGTCAGGTGGTGGACGTATCGGTAGAAGTGATAATACTTTGGGTTGTCTATTTTCGTCGCTTCAAGCTGACATCTGATGTCGGGGAGACAGATTTTGCCTCCCTGCATCAGCATATCGAAAATGGGTTTGACATCACCATCTTCGAAAGAGTTAGCTTCCTTTTGTTTTGGAGCCTCTAACTGCTTTCGCTCAGGCTTCTTGGTCAAGGTAGCGACCATAGCCTATTTTCCCTTTTTATCGCGGCTTCTATTGCCACTGTTACTGTTGTTGTTGTTGTTGTTGTTATTGTTGTTGTTTTTGTTGTTGGGGTTGGGATATTTTCTCTTGTCCTCAGTGGTAGGGATATGGATTCCCAAGTTTTGGGCGTTCTTTAACTTCTTCTCGGCGTTGACCGCTCTTACGATGAATGTCGTCCAGTCTTTAAACTGGGCGTCATCCATCTAGAGGCTGATTTCCAGAAGTGGGTTCCTCTGACACATTTCCATTAGCGTCCCTTCGAGATTACCAGGGGGTAGTCTTAGTGCTGTCTGTCGAAATCATTCAATATATTTATAAGCGAGCTTCTTTTCTAAGCGAGCTTCTTTTCTTGTCGAAATCATTCAATATATTTATAAGCGAGCTTCTTTTCTTCTAGGACGACATCCATTAGGGAAGACATCATCATATCATGTCCTGTCTTATAGAATCATTTGAAGAAAAGACTCTTGAGGTCGTCGAATGATGAAATACAATTGTTCGACAGGCTATAGAACTAGTCGAAGGCTACTCCTGCCAATGCCCCGACAAAGAGTCTGGTAAGGATGGCATCATTGCGGGGTAGGTTCCCTGTTATTGTCTTAAAGTAGCTCATGTACCGATGAGGGAAAGACTTTCCGTCAAACGTACATCCCTCTATTCCTGCGGGTACGGTACATCCCTCCATTCCCACGAGAACGGTTGGCGTACTCCGAGATTGCGGAGTGAGTTCCGATTACCCACGGATTCTAGTCGAGCTCAGAGTTCTCAGACCTCTTTCATTTCTTTCTTAGCCTCATCTTCTGTTGAAGGGGCTGAGGAACCATGTCACGACCCGCACCCGGTATAGGGGCACGAGAGCGTGGGTACGTCTAGCCTACGTCGCAGCATCGGCGGTAGAACGCTGTCTAGGTCATGTAACTATCTAATCAATCTCACATGAATATCCAACTCCATAAGGAGACACATATATCATAATTTAATACGGAATATACTCAATCACATAAGCTAAAGCACGATGAGATATCGAAGCAAACAAATAAAATATGAGACAAGTCTAAACAACAATAAATAATCTAACCTGCAATCAATAACATCCAGTCTCCAAGTATGCTGGAAACAAGTCCTCTATGTCACAGTCTGGAAAAAATATCCAGTCAGGATTGGAACAAAATAAACCTCTAACAGTAGTTCCACATATATTGACAAAATCTATAGCACAGTGTAAAGAAATACAAGACAGATAGGAATACTGGCAATAAGAAATACTGACGAGCATGGATGTACTGGAAATAGAAATACTAGAATAAATGGAATAGTGGAGCATGTCATCATCAATGTACATCTAGTAATGAAATAGAAATACAAGTACACGCAAGAACAATGAACTGGTATATAAGTGTGTACAAGAACAATAACTAGAACAGGTGGAGATGCTAGATCCATATACTAGAGATACATGTCAAGAATCATCTAACTAAGTGTGTGAAGCATCTGTTTGTGGTGGAAAACGAAAGAATGAAAATATATTCAAGATGGGGTTTACACGAAACCCGCCTTCTTTGGTTTACAAACAAACTTGTACAATTTGATCTTATACGAGGATGTGGGAGTACAATTTATTTAATCTGGGTAAATATTGCTATAGGTGTCTGATCTGCAGTCGATCACTTTAGCCCTTGGACCACACGATGATGAAGAAGTGCCATAGAAGACAGGAAGCAGCTTCGAAGGTTGCAGAAGAGGGTGGATGCACGATGCCAAAGTCGTCGATCCCTACTCTTTGCCTGAGCTCCGGATTCTTCTCTCTCTCTCTCTCTCTCTCTTGACCTCTGGTTTGATCTTTCTTGGAAGTTTTTAGACCAATTCCTTCGATCCTCCAATTTTTGTCGACCCTGTTCCTCATTGATAGAGGTCTCTATTTATAGAGTTTTAGTGACAGTGACCACTCCGTCGGTATAGAAACAGAGGAGTGGAAAGTACAGCACCCTTTTACACAACGGTTAAAATAACCAATGCCTGCGTATAGATGATCCTTTGAATGAGCGTGTGACACGGGTCCAACTAAGGGATAAAACACGTATAATCGCTACAAAGATCACGGCGTAGAAACCACGTTGGTAAGTATCCCTTGTGTAGAAGAGGTGGGCGTAGAAGCCAATGTTTGTCACCATGGCGTAGAAGCCAAGCAGGCATAGAAGCCGAATAGGCGTAGAAGCCGAGCGGTCATAGAGGCCGAGTGGGCGTAGAAGTCGAGTGGTCATAGAGGCCGAGTGGTCATAGAGGCCCAGTGGGCGTTGAAGCCGAATGGGCGTAGAAGCCGAGTGAGCACAGGAGCTGAATGGGCGTAGAAGCCGCTGCGTACCGTGCCAGAGTGCTGATGTGGACATCTTAGCCGGAATTACGACTTTTGAAGATATAATCAAATCTCTTACATTAAATGCAGAGATTTGCCACCATCCTGCGCATTAAATACAGAGGCGTATTTTTGAATGTATACAGCCCTTCTGTGCATCAGTTGCAGAGACGTGCCTCAAGAAACTGTCACTGCTTTGTGCATTAGACGTAGAGACGTGCCTCGAGCAACTGTCATCGCTCTGTGCATTGGACGTAGAGACGTGCCTCGAGCCCCGTAAGGAGTACAGCTTTTGATGTGGCAGGCAGTTTGTCTACTGTAGAGCATAAATAGCTCATGTCTGCCTGTGTAAAACAAGGGAGCGTATCCCTTCGTGCACGTAAAAGCAGTTTACGCAAATGAGATAGCAATAAATGACAGCCTGGGTCGCAGTGCTGTGCCATCATTATAGCCGTCGTCTGGGTAGTCGAGCAGTATTCCTTTGTCAGAAGTCCAGATGTCAGGTTCATTGCAGGATCTGACAGGTTCATTGTAGGATCTGACAGGTTTACTTCGGAGAATACGAAGCGTCTCTCGTACACTTCAATGCTGCGTTGGAAAGAGGATGGGTTTTACGCCTAGGAGTCGATGAAGCACCCTGTTTATGCTGAAGCGGCTTGGACGTACTGCCTTACGCGGATGGTCCTTTGAGTTTATTTTTCACGTTGTGTTTAGCGAAAAGAGCTCTGTTGCACGTTTGATGGCTCTGAAGACCTCTGTTTACGCTGCTCTGTATCAATATGCTGCGTATAGCCATCCGGCGTATTTTTTATGCTTCTATAAGACCCCCTTCAAAGCTTTCAAATTCCTCGAAATTTGGAACGCTTTGAATGAAGCATGAACCGCTCCTCGTAACTCGAAAGGTTTCTGAATGGAGCGTTAAAACGGTCGATGCTGACTTTATGGCGAATTTATTGGGGAGCAGTGTGACCTCTTTCGCCTATAAAAAGGCTGGGGGGTTTAACCTGTTCTCTCCATATTTTCATCACCTCGCAGAGATGATCGCCGAAGTTTGTCAGGTCGACCTGAGGAAGAAGGAGATCATGTTCTTCCAGCATATAAGGAGCCGAAGAAGACGGCGTCTTCGAGCAAGTGTCCACTGCAACGATGGATCATGGAAGGATATCTTAGCCTCCCTTGTTGGGGATAATCAGCAACTTTATATGGCGGTTCTTCCAGGTAAAGGGAAGGGTCGCATTGGACCACACAGCTTGCAAGTGGTGTCTTTTCCCGTTACCGGTGGACGAGGGCAGGCAAAACTGGCTGCTGTCCAGGATTGAGTTGGGTGGAATATATCAACTCAATCGGTCACGGCGCACGGAGCATGGGATCTGCATAATTTATGCAAGCCCCAACTCTGTATTCTCCCGCCGTTGATCATTGCCATGTCAGTCAGTTCACTGGAACTGACTGACTACTGGAGAAGATGGATAAAGAATTGAAGCCCATTGAGAACCTGTCAGAACAGCATCTGGGCGATCTTTAGACGGCAATGAGGAAGCCCTTTGTAGATGGGGTTTCCCTCAGATGTAATCATGAAAATGAAGAAAAAAACCCTTGTAGAAAGGATTTCCCTCATATGTAATCATGATTTTGATTTTAATAAAATCGTCTTTCTTCTCTGCATATGATCGTTTTGCCATAAGTTGCTGTGAAGTCTGAATATGTGTAGCTTCGACACGTCTGATTCTTTACGTCGACTCTGTATAGAAAGAGTGCTAGGTCCAGTCTTTTTACGTATAGCGAATAGTCCATAGAACGCTGTTGAGCATTTTGAACATATAGAACTGTCCTGCTGCTAGGACTGAGGAACCGCGTAGAGCTCTGAACTGTTGTTTTTACTTCTGATGAATAGAATTTTTGTTCAGACTTCGTCTTCAAGAATGATTTCACGAAAATCCCTTGGAACAGGGTCGAGAAATAGCTGTCAAACTGGGTTGCCATCTTGATAGACGAGATATTCAGACTGGAGTCTGGATGAACCTCCAATTGACCCGAGAAGAGTAATTTCTCAATGTTTGAACTCTGTATGTTTCGGGTACTTAGGATATTTTGAGGTCAAGAAGGAGTATCTTCTGTGTGAACTCCTGTAATCGACCGCTTTGAGAACTGTTCGGATATGCGGAAAGTCAGAGATCCGTAGTGTAGATGAGCTGAAAATCCTGAGTTCGTAGCCTATTGAGCGTAGAAAGCCACCGAGAGTGAAATCGTAGATTCGTAGCTGCTGAGCGTGAAGTCGTAGGTTTGTAGCCTCTCGAGCGTAAAAGCTACCGAGCACAAAGGCATCCGGGCATAAAACCATAGACTGATAGCTTGCGAGCAAAAAATCGTAGATTCGTAGCTGTCGAGCGTAGAAAGCTCCTTAGCGTAGAACTGTAGATTTGTAGCCTGTGAAGAAAAAATCTTCCGAGCGTAAGGTTATGGATCTGTTGCCTCCGAGCGTAAACTAAACGCCACCGAGCGTGAGATCATCGATTGGTATCCGCTGAGCGTAAAGTCGTAGGTTTGTAGCCTCTCGAGCATAAAAGCTACCGAGCACAAAGGCATCCGGGCGTAAAACCATAGACTTATAGCTTGCGAGCGTAAAACCGTAGATCTGTTGCTGTCGAGCGTAGAAAGCTCCTTAGCGTAGGAACCGTTGACTTGCTTTTGCACGAAAAACTCTTCGAATTTGCTGACTGTCCGCCTTTCGAGAGTAGTGGACTTACGTAGTACCCAATCATAACCAAATATTAATTATGAGATTTGGTTAGGGTTTCGAGGAGTCCGTCCGAGGATTCGAGGAGTCGACCCGAACTCTATATATATCCCACGCTTTTGAGAGAAAAAACTTTTTCATCCGTCTTCTGCGGAAGAGAGCCTTCGACTGTTTGAGTTTTTCCCCTCGTTCTTTCTCCGAGCATTCCGAGTTTTCAGAAATAGCGCCGAAACAAATCCCCTCCACTAAGGGAAAGAGTATAGGTTCTTCTTCTCGTTCTTCTGCCCCAGTGAGAGTCTTCGGTCGGGCAAGGTGAACTTTCTTCTGAGCGAAGCATCCCGCCGACGAGTAGCGCACCCGGCCTTAGAGGTAGAGCCTTTGGGATGACAAAGAATGACGAAAAATACTTCACACACGTTGAACGTGACCGCGCTAGGTCGTCTTCTGTGCTGATAGCCTCTTTGAGGAAGATGACGCACGGAGACGTTTTCATCTTTTATGCCCACATTTCTAATGTGCCAGCATAAAAATTCCATATTTTTGCAGTTTTGAGCATAAAAGCTCTGACTGCTGAAAACTTGGTATATACTATAAAATTTTAGTTTTACGCTTGTGGATGGGACCTCTGGCGTAATAACTAGAATTTTGGCAGTCTGGCATAAAGCACGGACCGTATACCGCTAATTTACGCTTCTGGATGTGACTTCCGACGTAAAATGACCAAATTTTGTATAGTCTTGGCGTAAAGCACAGACTGTCGTTTCTTGGTCTTTATGTTGCAAGATTCGTAATGACGTATTTTCCTTGCACTTTTGCAGTTAACTTGCATGAGTCTCCACTGGCCGAGGTGATGGGTTCCGCTGCCGGGATGCTGCACTCAAACTATCTGGAGGATCTGTCCTACGTGACATTTCCTATCTCCGGACCCCAGTATCCTGAAGGAAGGGAGATCTTGATATCGGCTCAGGGCGAGCGGACGTTGCTGAACCTGATTAACGGAGAGCCCCTGATGTACATAGACGGGGACCAGTACATCAAGCCAGATTTTTTCTTTGGGGACATGATTGACAAACGGTCCCAGACGAAGCCCAAGAGAGAACCCTGGGTTTTCCCCGCCGAGAGTGTGGTCTTGTATCTGCCCACGATGCCGAGAGATTATCCCATCTTAGCTTTCTCCCATGCTACACATCCCAGGAGGATGTCGTGGACGCTGACTCCCGATCTTCACGGCAAGCCGGGGAAGATCTTTCATTTGAAAGGAGCTGGCCAGGGGTCGTTTGTCAGCCGTTCTTCCGACGTTGTGACGGTGTTCAGGGGACTGTGCCCGGGCAGCATCCCGAGTGAAGACAGTTCAGTGATCTAGCCGGTCCAATTGCCGACTTTGTGCAACGACTTCATGGGGCGAGGGGGGTATACCCCAAGGAGAATCCTCGGTGCAACGGGTGGATCACCCCAACAAACCTTCGATGGGCTTGCCTAGTTGATTGGGCCTTGAAACATTTTCGGAGAGAGCTGGAGGTCATTGGACTGTATGCTGCTGTGAGTGCGACGAGTGTTGGGTTGCCTCCCAACCCTAACCTATTTCTGGTACTGATGGAGCGATACATTTCGCTCACCGGGACCTTCGCCACTTTACTGGGGGAGTTGGGGTTGGCCCTCCATGAGATGGCAGTGATCTTGAGACTGCCGATGGGGGATACCCCATATAAAGAGTATGTTTCCACCAACCGGGAGTTGGAGGACTCGGACCCTCGGGTGGTGGAAGTATATCAGGAGCTGATGTGCCACTACTTCGCGTGCACTGCTTTTTATGATGAGCCTTCTGATTTGGCTCACACCACAAAGTGGATGTCCTACCTCTTCTTCCACCGGGCCAGGGCCGCCAAGTCGGAGAAAGTCTCGGGGGGCAAGAATGAGCCTGTGAACTGTTTGGGCGTGCTCAGTGCCCAGGTCGTCGAGGATCTTATGGAGGATGCTAAGGCTCCAGATCAGATTCTCAATAACGGGGTAGGAAAGTATCCTGAAGGCACTAAGTCCTATAGTTACTTGAGGCGCTGTCGCAGGCCTCTGTCTAAGGAAGCCCGACTGGCTGGTTTTCTCTCCATATGGCTGCGTCGAGTAGTGGTGCCCGGTATCGCGTCCGCGGACCGCATTCACCGGAACATCCTATGGCCTGCTGTGCGTCTGGTGTTTGGGGCAAGACTGGGCTTGCTCCCTGCCATGGTGTGCCGTATACAGGCTGGCCTAAGAGCCATGACTGATGGACTGCTCGTCGATGAAGCTCGGCATGATAGCTTTTCCCTGGTAGAGTTAGCATACCTGTACTTGATGGGATGGTTAATTCTCCACAACCCCCAGGTGATGTCTCCCGGCCCTGGTAGTAGCTCGGGGGGTAGTTTCTTGCTGAACTACAAGGACTCTCCCTGGAACGTGAACACAGTTCTAGACTGTCGATTGGTGCTGAGCCTCAGTCACGGCTGGAAGCTCCTCTGCACTGTCCCCTCTGTACATCGTAATCTGTCGGGGATTAGGCTTGAGGATTTAGGTGGAGAGAAGACCAATCTTTCTTCGGAAGCTTTTAATTGGTTGGTCTGCATCAGACCCTCCCATTTGCTGTACAGAAGCAAAGATTATTGCTTCTTCGAGCCCTACTTGCCCAGTCGGTTTGTCAGGCAGTTTGGGTACGATCAGCTGTACGTGGGCAATGCCGTCACCAGCTTCAGATCCAGGGGCGGACTCATTGATGGAGCCAGTGGATGGCGGTATTTTATCATGGGTTGTACGAGAGCAATCTTTATCGTGCCGGTCATCACACTCTCCACGGAGCTGCGCATCCTCCACTCGTATGCCCAGTTCTATCCGTTCTTGGTTGCATTTACATCGGTCGGCCGCCTGTTGCGCCGAAGGTTGATGACCAAGGGTGGAGGCTTATGGTTCAAAGTGATCACTAGAGGATCACTCCCTTTTCCTGACCTGGTCTTGTTCAGGTGAATAGCCATGGGCTCCATGGCTTTTGGACGAGTGGTTCGTCCTTTCACTCTAATTGACAGCGGTAGTGCGGCAGAGGGTTCTTCTGGCTCCCGGTGGAATTTCTTCTCTGCCTCGCCTGACACTTCTTCCGTGTGGTCTTGAGAGTACAACACGGCATCGGAATAGTAGGATTCTACTCCTTTAAACGGGTTTAGGTCAGCAACCTCCGTTTGTACTGTTCCTTGGGGGTCTATATATTTAAGACATTGATGTAGAGTTGAAGGAACGATGTTCTGGTCGTGGATCTACGGTCTTCCCAGCAAAATATTGTAGGATACCTCTGAATCGATGATGTAACATGTGGCCACCGATATGAGGTTGCCAATCTGGATCCTTAGGCGAATTTTTCCCAACGGCTTACTTCTTCCGGCGTTGAAACCCACGATTGTAGTGGAGGTGTAAGCCAATTCGCTGGTAGAAATCCTCAGCGGTCTGAGCAGACTGTGAGGGATGATGCTGATCGACGATCCCAGATCTATGTGAATCCGATCGACCTCCATGGAACCGACGTACCCGGTGTAATAGAGGGGCCTGTCATGCCTGTTATGTTTTAACAGCATGTCATCTTGAGTAAAAGTGATATTTGGGACCACTTCCATTATATTGTGGCATTGAGGACATGCCACCGGTTCTTCGTCGGGGGTCTTGAGCTGGGTCAAGCATGCCTCCGCCTGCATCAGTGCTTCACTCAGAGCTAGACGAGTGTCTTGGGAGAGCCTGAGTAGCTCGAAGATGGACAGCCTGGCTGGTGTATTAGCCAGTTGGGCCAGGATGTCGAAGTTGTATGGCTTCTCTAAACCTTTGTTTGGAATATTTTTCACAGGTTTATCAAAGCGCACTTCTCTTTGCTTCCCCTTGTCCGCCGGAGTTGGTTTTGAAGGACCGGCATCTGGTACGTCGGGGCCTTGTCCTGAAGGTTTGGCAGCTGAAGCGTCCGCCGGTGCATCTTCCTGACTTGCCCCGTAGTCGTTGAGGTAGGCTTTCCCTGAATGGGTTGCAGCAAATACCTCGTCTTCGTCTGATGCCGAAGAAGTTGCGACTATATGGCATGGTTTGCATTTGGAGCTCTTTCTAGACGTAGCCTTAGTAGCTTTAGTCTCCTCCTCGAGCTCTGATACCAAATCCGGATGAACCCATATAATCTCGCCCTGCCGGGTGGTTAGGGGTACCAGGTCATGATTTTGACCCCTAGCTAGAGGAAGATTGACGATGTTCATCATGGTCCGGGAAATGGGTGTGACACCGTTTGAGACTTCTTGGGAAGGCAGATTGCCAAACCGCAGAGAGATCATGTTGGCCGTGACCGTCTTCTCGGTGTTGTGCAGAGTGATGGCCTTAGCATCGATTAACCCCTGGATCTTTCTTTTCAGTATGTAACATGCCTTTGTTGGGTGGTGTACGTATCTGTGGAAGATGCAGTATTTGGGGTCGTTAGTACTGCCGACTTCTTGGGGCCGCCTTAGCTCCGGAAGGGTTATCTTGCCACTTTTGACGAGACACTCAAATATACTTGGGATATCGTCGTCGTCGAAAGAGTAGACTTCGACGGGCCTGGAGGTCCCGGGTCTCGCTTGTGCGGTTGCCGTAATCTTTTGCCTGGTCGTATTGATCGCCAGAGCTTCTTTTCCTTTGGAGCTGCGAGGATGGTCGCTGCTGGGAGATAACCTTTTGCCTCTGTCAGAGGCGGAGATCATGATGCCATTGTCGTGCGCCTTGCGACTGTTGTCTTCGGCGGCCACGGCCGAGATGATGAACGAGGGCCAATCATGGAACTGATATGGTCCTGTAAACACCGAGACTACGGGAAGGAGGTTTTTCCTGCAAATGTCTACTAACGCAGAGTCTGGAACTCCTGGAGGCATCTGTAGTGTGGCCTGACGAAAACGTTCGATGAAGGTACGAACGTCCTCTTTTTCCCTCTGCTTGACTTCGATGAGAGAGGACATAGACATGTCCATTCCCCCCTCGTAGAATCGCGTGAAGAATAAAGCTTTGAAGTCCTCGAAGGAAGTAATACAGTTGTCCGCCAAGCTACGGTACCACTGATAGGCTACTCCTGAGAGACAGCCTTTGAACACCCGAGTGAGGAGGGCGTCGTTCCCTTGTAACAACACCGTCATCATACTAAAATAGTACATGTACTGACTTGGTGATGTTTTTCCCTCGAACAGAGCCATAGTCTGAGGTTTGTACCTCGGAGGGAAAGGGACCTCTTCCCAGATAGCTGGGTAAGGCTGGTTGATTCCCAGTTTCTTGAGCTGATCTTTGTGCTTCAAGGCGTCAAACTGGGCTTTCAACTCCCATACTACCTGCATCGAATTTTCAGTTGGAAGCGGGACTACGGTGTAGTGCGGAGTTGGTTGTATCGTGACTCCAACGGGAGGTAATATATTCTCCGAGTGAGGGAGCGGAGGAATTGCTGACTCTTGATCTAGAGCAGGCTCTTGGCTCGGGTTGGATGGTGGTAAGTCCACCCCCACACCTATCTAAGTTGGCGGGACCGATGCTTGAGCCATGGCAGTTGCGTGCTGAGTTAGCATCATCTGGTACATGTTCTCCATTATGGATTGCATTTGTTTCAGAGATGTCTCCAGTATAGTGATGCGTTGTTCCGCGTTTCCTGACGGTGAAGCTTCCTCACATTCATCTTCAACGGCATAAACTCCCATTTCCCTGGGTGTCATTGAAGGATTAGTATAGGTCGCTGCAGAAGTCGACTCTATACTCTCAGCATCTGATCCGGGAGACTGGCGACCCCCAGCGTCGGAATCAGACGAGTACGAAGATGGTTGCTATGACCTTGCACGGGTGTTTTGGAACACCCCAGCTTTAGTGTTCCTGAGGAGGTCTTCGAATCTCCTTCGGCTCGAAGGCCTAGAGGGATGACGTCTTGAGCTCGACCCTCCTCTAGGTATGTGTGAAGCCATGTTCACGGATGCATGCACGGGCTCTTCTTTCTGGAAAGACAGAGAGTAGCTCAACCGGTCGAAAACTGACCGTTTTGCTTTAGAACAGCAGCAGTCAATCATAATCTTAAGACTATTACAATATTGCTCGCCAGGGGGCGTAATAGACATGTTGGAAGGTCCCCTCTCCTTACGCTTCTGGATTAGATATTTGTGCAGGTCAGGAGGAGTTACAGAAGAAGAAGACGACGGCTTGTTCCTTCTTTCCCATCAGTGGGCATGCGGAGGTTGGGCACCATGGTTTTCCCTGTGCCACCTGTGTACAACAGGTTGGCCATCTGGGTGGCGGATAATCCTCGCTGGCGTAAAGGCCGAGAAGTTGAGTACTCCGCCGCTTGCTTTCCCTTGCGTAGATTACAGGGGTCACCTGCTTTTCCGCGGAAGGCAGATGAATGTTTACGCGCTGAACGCGTTTTGTACTTCCGATTTAGCGTTGAGGCATCATCAGAAGTTTTGTCTGTACCGCGCGTAGCGGAAGACTGGTCTCTACGCGTAGAACGCAGTGGATACTTCTGGGTTAGCGCTGAGGCTTTGCCCGAAGTTTTGTCTGTACCACGCGTAGCGGGAGACTGGTTTCTGCGCGTAGAGCGCAGTGGATACTTCTGGGTTAGCGCTGAGGTTTTGCCCAAAGTTTCGTCTGTACCGCGTATAGCGGGAGACTAAATTTTACGTGCGGGGCACGGAGGGAGTAATGCTACAACCTCATTGGTCGGAGAGATCAGAGAGATCGGAGAGTCCACAGGAATGGTAGAGGATGTCTTGGGCATCCAGACCTTACGCAGCTTCCTGTTGTCTTAGACGGAGAGAGGGTGAGAACTACCCCCGGTTCGAAGCATGTCTTCGTAGGCAGACTGGTCGAATTGGACGACCAGTGTCTTCTTCACGGTTCCTACAGATACCGCATCGTGTTGAGCAATTACTTCCTCATCAGAAGAGAAAGACGTCCCCAGCAGAGTCGCCATCTTGTTTGTGGTGGAAAACGAAAGAATAAAAATGTATTCAAGATGGGGTTTACACGAAACCCGCCTTCTTTGGTTTACAAACAAACTTGTAGGATTTGATCCTATACGAGGATGTGGGAGTACAATTTATTTAATCTGGGTAAATATTGCTATAGGTGTCTGATCTGCAGTCGATCACTTTAGCCCTTGGACCACACGATGATGAAGAAGTGTCGTAGAAGACAGAAAGCAGCTTCGAAGGTTGCAGAAGAGGGTGGATGCACGATGCCAAAGTCGTCGATCCATACTCTTTGCCTGAGCTCCGGATTCTTTTCTCTCTCTCTCTCTCTCTCTCTCTTGACCTCTAGTTCAATCTTTCTTGAAAGTTTTTAGACCAATTCCTTCGATCCTCCAATTTTTGTCGACCCTGTTCCTCATTGATAGAGGTCTCTATTTATAGAGTTTTAGTGACAGTGACCACTCCGTCGGTGTAGAAACCGAGGAGTGAAAAGTACAGCACCCTTTTACACAACGGTTAAAATAACCAATGCCTGCGTATAGATGATCCTTTGAATGAGCGTGTGACGCGGGTCCAACTAAGGGACAAAATGCGTATAATCGCTACAAAGATCACGGCGTAGAAGCCACGTAGGTAGGTATCCCTTGTGTAGAAAAGGTGGGCGTAGAAGCCAATGTCTATCACCATGGCGTAGAAGCCAAGCAGGCATAGAAGCCGAATAGGCATAGAAGCCGAGCGGTCATAGAGGCCGAGTGGGCGTAGAAGCCGAGTGGTCATAGAGGCCGAGTGGTCATAGAGACCGAGTGGGCGTTGAAGCCGAATGGGCGTAGAAGCCGAGTGAGCACAGGAGCTGAATGGGCGTAGAAGCCGCTGCGTACCATGCCAGAGTGCTGATGTGGATGTCTTAGCCGGAATTACGACTTTTGAAGATATAATCAAATCTCTTGCATTAAATGCAGAGATTTGCCACCATCCTGCGCATTAAATACAGAGGCGTGTTTTTGAAGGTCTGCAGCCCTTCTGTGCATCAGTCGCAGAGACGTGCCTCGAGAAACTGTCACCGCTCTGTGCATTAGACGTAGAGACGTGCCTCGAGCAACTGTCATCGCTCTGTGCATTGGACGTAGAGACGTACCTCGAGCCCCGTATGGAGTGCAGCTTTTGATGTGGCAGACGGTTTGTCTACTGCAGAGCGTAAACAGCTCATGTCTGCCTGTGTAAAATAAGGCAGCGTATCCCTTCGTGCACGTAAAAGCAGTTTACGCAAAGGAGATGGCAGTAAATGACAGCCTGGGTCGCAGTGCTGTGCCATCATTATAGCCATCGTCGAAGCCTGGGTCGCAAAGGAGATGGCAGTAAATGACAGCTTGGGTCACAGTGCAGTGATGGGTTTTACGCCCAGGAGTCGATGAAGCACCCTGTTTATGCTGAAGCAGCTTGGACGTACTACCTTACGCGGATGGTCCTTTGAGTTTATTTTTCACGCTGTGTTTAGCGGAAAGAGCTCTGTTGCACGCTTGATGGCTCTGAAGGCCTCTGTTTACGCTGCTCTGCATCAATATGCTGCGTATAGCCATCCGACGTATTTTTCATGCTTCTACAACATCAGTATATCATGTGATCGGCTTGGGACTATATGACTCATTACATTGATTAGCGATCATCCCTAACAGGTCAGGCTAACCATATGTAACAACGATGAGGCATGTAAGGGTAAGGCTGCACCGACGTGAGGTATGGGTGAGCTATAATGCATGTAAAGTTGGGTATGATCACATAAGCTACTAATATTTTCCCATTTTCCCCAGCTAGCACGATGGATCCCAATCACGACTCCTCGTGACAGGTCGCAATAATGCCAACTCGTGTAAATAACAGTATAAGAGTCATGTACGCTATACAATAAGAATTATAGAGATAATCAACATAATGGAAACTGTCAGAGAATGTACTCGCCTGGGGTCCTGCTGCTGGTATGAATCAGAGTCCAAGTCACAGTCCAAATAGCCTATGTATTACGAATTTACCATGTCAAAAGATAAATTATTTTAATTTATTTAATTCTAGAATAATTACTCTAAAATTCTATTTTAATCTTATTATTCTAATTTTTAGGTTAATGCCTAAATTTTCCTAAAGGAACCTAAATTTTATCGACTCGAGACTCTTGGCACGCAAATCGAGGCGATTTGTTGATCGAAAAGTCAACCGACACAAACTTGACTTTCATGCATGATTCTCTGTAGATTTCAGTATCAAAAACATGCTGAAATTTATGGCTCGTCCGAATTCAAATTCGTTTGGGAATTATGGCACATACAAATTTCGTTTTGTGCCTCGATGGTTAAATTCTAACTTAGAAGTTCTACAGAATCAATAGTATGTAGATATTTCGAATTAAATTCTGGAAAAAATATGTCAATGATCTCGACATTAGCTTTTCGAAACTTTAAACGGTTCATGATTCTGATTCCTGGTTCTCCCGGAATCACAAAAATATTGAAATACGTCTATTTTCGGATATGCTGTGCTCTACGAATTTTCCAGAATTTAAAACTCATAATTTCGTAAAAAAATTTATATAATCAGAAATCTAACCTCAATATTGTTCTAACGCAAGAAACTAGGCCTCGTTTGGAGTCCGGAGCTATGCGCAATGGCTTTTGGAAGATAGAGGAACCCTAGATGGCAATTCTCCAAAATTCGGCTCAAAGAAAACCCTAAAAATTAATAACTTAAACTATTATATATAGAGAGGAGAGAGAGTGCAGCCGCGGCTCGGAGAGCCCCATGTGGCAGCAGCCGCGGCTGCCCACTCAGATCGAACAGTCAGGCACTGACACGGCTCGGCTTAGCTGAGTCCGAGTCGAACTCTGACTCGGCTCGGCTCGACTCGGCTCGAGGTTGGCTCGGCTTCACCCACACCCACACCGCGGTCACTAACAGGCGGGCCCCGCCCAGTTCGCTGCGAGAGGCTGACAGGTGGGCCCCTGTTTGCTGACTGGACAGAAATAATTACTTTTTTGGGTTTTCTTTTTCAGAAATTAGTTTTTAATTCAGTTTTTTATAATTAACTCAAAATATATGCTAAAAATAATCAGAAAATTCCCAAAAAATTCTAGAAAATATATTTGACTATTTAGAACCTAAACTAAAATTTTGAGATATTTTTAATTAAGTTTGACCCTAAAATAAATTCTTGAAAGTCCTAAAAAATTAGTGTTACTAGTTTTTATTTAGCTAAAAATTGTGAAAAAATCCCAATAGCCCCAAATTAACCTAATAACAACATTTAAGCACGAATTTTAGGATACGGAGGTTACAAGTCTACCCACCTTAAAAAAATTTTATTCTCGAAATTTAAAATCCTCAATAGTTGTATGTATTCATTTATATTATTTTACCATCAAAATTAAATTCATCGAATCCCATGATCATTAAGTGAATCCATATTGCTATTTAACAAAATTTCTTTCCAAATTCTATAAGTATCATATTCCCGTAAACCTTTAAAATTAAAAATTAAATTTCATTCTTATCAAAATCTCCTCAAAAATTTTATGCTAATCACTAAATACAAAACTTAATATTCAATCCTCTAATTTTAAATCCACTCAAAGTATATTTATAAAATTTAAAAATTTCGTCCAAAAAGTTTGAATTTCACACACTAATCCATTAATCATCTTACTTCTCTAATTAAATCCAATCAATGCATATTTATAAAATTTAAATTCTCATCCCAAAAATTTGAATTCAAACACTAATCCATTAATGATCTTACTCCTCGATTCTTTTTCCACACAATGCTCAAATAATATAATACTCGCAAAATCTTCAATTACAATATTCAAAATAAATCTATATCTTGCAGTCAAATAAATACAATGATAATCTTCTTAATTTCCTCAAAATTTAATGACAAATTCAATCATTTCATAATCTTCATAAAATCAACGTTTTAACAATATCGCCAATCCTGTCATATTAAGTTCTCAACTCTTTGTTTAAATTAATATTTATCCTCGAAAGTTAAGGCACATTGTCTCTCTTTGTCAAACATAACCTCTTCATTAACTCTTTACTACGGTCAAACCCTCAACAATCAAAGCCTAAGAGAATCCTACCTATAGTCATACAACACACAATCTAGATAAAACATGCATGGTTATGGTCTCTTTTGTCATGGTATTGCAGTCTCTGTCGAGGGGTACTACTAACTACATTCTAGCAAGAGAATCATTGATGCAAGCTATGGTACTAAAAAATTAATTAATCAATCAAATAGACAAAAAGAACAGAAGAAAAGAACAAAACATAGCCTTTTAACACAACCATAGGTTTAATGATGTACCCAAAGTTTGATACCTCTATCCCTTTAGGTACCACTGTTTCTACTACAAGCATACTCACTGCTAGCTCTCTTACCTATTATAATTATTTATACTAGTTGTTCTCATCACTTAAGTGCACACCAAGTGCAACACACCATACTAAATACTTCTCTCTCTAATACAACTCTAGATGGACACCCAAGTCAATTTGCAGTACCATCTCAGCATGCTCAACCTAACAGATCCTTACACATGCACATCAACCACTCATATACTGTTATACATTTCTTACCCACCATAAAGTTTAATCCTCAAAATAAAATCATCCAAATTTAACTTCTCGAACGATTTAAAATAAAATGCGTATACTTTTCTCAAAAGTCAAATACTCAAATATCAAAATAAATTTTTTTAATTACTTCCAAAATCTGTATAGCTTTGACTATGTTTATTTAATTAAATTTTAATCCTCAAAATTTTAATGACATAAAATCCTAACTCCTCAAAAATTCTTAAAAATTGAAATTTACTTCCACTCTTCAAATTATAAATTTGAATCCACAAGTATACATATAAATACTCACAGTCTCTAATACTCAAGGTGCACACAAATACACCAATTATCTACAACCCTCAACTGTGTACTGAAATTTGCACTGCCAGGATTACTTGCGATATTACTTCCAATAATCAAAGTTATCATCACACATATTTTCTCCAATGATTTTTTATCTATTTTAATTGATACACCAATCTAATTATCATCACACGAAGTACTTACTGTTACTAGCACAATTCTCAATAATTCCTTGATATAGAAACATTAGCACTATTGGTATGGTAATACTAGCTTCATCATTAGATTACCTCATCACACTTATTAGAACTCATGATCACTTGCACCTTTTATAATATACCTGTTTTACTTTACTCTCATGGGCAAGTATATGGTTCCTCATCTCGATTGATGTATTTACTTTTGACACACCCAAGTAATCAATCATCAAATTGAATATTATGCTCCATTAATCTTTAACATAATTCCTTGATACTTAATTGTTTACATGGATCACCCAGTTATATGAATTCATGACTATCCAGGACTAGCATGCTGATTCTGATACTTACTCTTGGAACCATCACTGATACTCTTTACTTCTCTACTTATAGTGTCAATACTAACTATAATGGCACCTATTATAGAACTATTGCTACAAGGCACTATGCTACGGGTTCTCTAGATTGATTCCTACTGCTCACATGTCCATCTAAGAAACACTTACAAACTCACAAGCAACACTCAGTCAACACTAATACAAGACACAGACCTAATTGCAAGTCACTAATTATCATACTAATAAGGAATCCTTAAGGAAAAGAAGCTCAAAAAGGAACTGGATTAAGGGCTAAAGGTATTGCTACTGCTAGCAAAGGAAATGATGGAACAAAGTCCTGTAATAACGGAAATAGATAAGTATTAAGATGAGACTTTAAGAACCAATTTAAGATACAACCTGATAATCATACACGTCTATCCGAAATTATGATACTCAGAATCCTCGCCATGCCAGTAAGCATAAATGCGATAAACGACAGGTTCTGTAACTAAGGTATGCAACTCTATAATCATGTCATCTGGAATCCTCGCCACGCCAACCGGTATGGCTGCGAGAGACTCTAAATTTCATAACTAAAGTATGTACATCCAAGTCAGATTCCTACGTTCTCGTCACGACAGCTAATATGGCTGCGATAAACTCTAGGTTCCATAACAAAGTAGACGTTTTACCTTTCTCACTGTCCTCATCAATATATGCCATCAGATGATACCGTAAATTTTAGCCCGTAAAATTTATCTCGATAAGAAATCAACTCAACAACGATACCAAGAATTAAATTTAACAACTGGTCAACAGAATCAAACTCAACAATGATACCAAGATTTAAATTTAATAATTAATCAACAAGAATGAAGTTCAATAACAACAAGCGAGAACAGACGGGACAAGGGAAAAGATTTAAATTGGAAATTATAATAAGATTCTCAAGGGTCGTCCCAGGAATCTCTCAAGAAATTTTGTGATTGAGTATCCTCTCTCATTCTAGTATCATATGTCCTATATTCTATAGTAGGCACGCAGTAGTACAACTAAGATGTCACACTACTACGACATCGCACAACTTACGAAGTCTGGACCTGCATGGGCCACCACTAAAAATGTGACACGACCCGCACCCGGTATAGGGGCACGAGAGCGTGGGTGCGTCCAGCCTACGCCGCAGCATCGACGGTAGAACGCTGTCTAGGTCATGTAACTATCTAATCAATCTCACATGAATATCCAACTCCATAAGGAGACACAGATATCACAATTTAATATGGAATATACTTAATCACATAAGCTAAAGCACGATGAGATATCGAAGCAAACAAATAAAATATGAGACAAGTCTAAACAACAATAAATAATCTAACCTGCAATCAATAACATCCAGTCTCCAAGTATGCTAGAAACAAGTCCTCTATGTAACAGTCTGGAAAAATATCCAGTCAGGATTGGAACGAAATACACCTCTAACAGCAGTTCCACATATATTGACAAAATCTATAGCACAGTGTAAAGAAATACAAGACAGATAGAAATACTGCAATAAGAAATACTGACGAGCATGGATGTACTGGAAATAGAAATACTAGAATAAATAGAATACTGGAGCATGTCATCATCAATGTACATCTAGCAATGAAATAGAAATACAAGTACACACAAGAACAATGAACTGGTATATAAGTGTGTACAAGAACAATAACTAGAACATGTGGAGATGCTAGATCCATATACTAGAGATATATGTCAAGAATCATCTAACTAAGTGTGTAAAACATCAGCATATCATGTGATCGGCTTGGGACTATATGACTCATTACATTGATTAGCGATCATCCCTAACAGGTCAGGCTAACCATATGTAA
Source organism: Iris macrosiphon (assembly GCA_036927795.1). Classification (NCBI taxonomy): domain Eukaryota; kingdom Viridiplantae; phylum Streptophyta; class Magnoliopsida; order Asparagales; family Iridaceae; genus Iris; species Iris macrosiphon. The sequence goes on from JAYESA010000002.1 coordinate 106,647,348, forward strand.
CAGCGATGAGGCATGTAAGGGTAAGGCTACACCGACGTGAGGTGTGGGTGAGCTATGATGCATGTAAAGTTGGGTATGATCACATAAGCTACTAATATTTCCCCATTTTCTCCAGCTAGCACGATGGATCCCAATCACGACTCCTCGTGACAGGTCGCAATGATGCCAACTCGTGTAAATAATAGTGTCAGAGTCATGTACACTATACAACAAGAATTATAGAGATAATCAACATAATGGAAACTGTCAGAGAATGTACTCGCCTGGGGTCCTGCTGCTGGTATGAATCAGAGTCCAAGTCACAGTCCAAATAGCCTATGTATTACGAATTTACCATGTCAAAAGATAAATTATTTTCATTTATTTAATTCTGGAATAATTACTCTAAAATTCTATTTTAATCTTATTATTCTGATTTTTAGGTTAATGCCTAAATTTTCCCAAAAGAACCTAAATTTTATCGATTCGAGACTCATGGCACGCAAATCGAGGCGATCTGTTGACCGAAAAGTCAATTGACACAAACTCGACTTTCATGCATGATTCCCTATAGATTTCAGTATCAAAAATATGCTAAAATTTATGGCTCGTCCGAATTCAAATTCGTTTGGGAATTATGGCACATATAAATTTCGTATTGTGCCCCAATGGTTAAATTCTAACCTAGAAGTTCTACAGAATTAACAGTATATAGATATTTCGAATTAAATTTTGGAAAAAAATATGTCAATGATCTCTACATTAGCTTTCTGAAACTTTAAACGGTTCATGATTCTGATTCCTGGTTCTCCCGAAATCATAAAAACATTAAAACACGTCTATTTTCGGACATGCTGTGCCCTACGAATTTTCCAGAATTTAATACTCATAATTTCGTAAATTTTTTTATATAATCAGAAATCTAACCTCAATATTATTCTAACGCAAGAAACTAGGCCTCGTTTAGAGTCCGGAGCTATGCGCAATGGCTTTTGGAAGATGAAGGAACCCTAGATGGCAATTCTCCAAAATTTGGCTCAAAGAAAACCCTAAAAATTAATAACTTAAACTATTATATATATAGAGGAGAGAGAGTACAGCCGCGGCTCGGAGAGTGCCACGTGGCAGCCATCTGCGGTTGCCCACTCAGATCGAACGATCAGGCACTGACGCGGCTCGGCTCAGCTGAGTCCGAGTCGAACTCTGACTCGGCTCGGCTCGAGGTCGGCTCGGCTTCACCCACACCCACACCGCGGTCACTGACAGGCGGACCCCACCCAGTTCACTGCGGGAGGCTGACAGGTGGGCCCCTGTTGGCTGACTGGACAGAAATAATTACTTTTTTGGGTTTTCTTTTTCAGAAATTAGTTTTTAATTCAGTTTTTTCATAATTAACTCAAAATATATGCTAAAAATAATCAGAAAATTCTTAAAAAATTCTAGAAAATATATTTGACTATTTAGAAGCTAAAATAAAATTTTGGGATATTTTTAATTAAGTTTGACCCTAAAATAAATTCTTGAAAGTCCTAGAAAATTAGTGTTACTAGTTTTTAATTAGCTAAAAATTTTAGAAAAATTCCAATAGCCCCAAATTAACCTAATAACAACATTTAAGCACGAATTTTAGGATACGAAGGTTATAAACCAGGTTGGGGAGGATTGTCGCCCATGGGTGGAGCAGTTATGTTTGAATCTGTGTTGGTTCCAGGATCTAAGTTAGCTGGCGCAGAGGTCCCCGCCGGTTGAGAGGCCAAGTTTGCCTTGATTTCCAATATTGTTTGGGTCAAGACTTGCATCAATGTATTTATGGTCTGTACCATGTTCTCGAGAGCCTCAAGGCATTTTCAGTCACTAGGGGTGTCATAGTCATCTCCTGCCATGTATACTGTCATCTTGTGGGGAGAGATAGACCCCAGGGGCACATACACAGCTAGCACGCTAGGCGCGCTTGTTCTATTAATGCGCAAACGCCTAGGCGAGTGTGTCCGTTCTTTAATCGCGCGGGCAGTGGATGTTGCACTCTCTGTCTTGGACCCTTGCAGTAAGCCGCCTTCAAGGAAGACTGGAAGAGTTGTGTCCTCCTCAGATTCGTAGGAGGCTATGTCATCTCTGCGAGAGTAGCTACTCCCAAGGGTTTTGGAATCTGTTCCTTGCGAGTCATCATCTTTTTGGAATGTTGGATTGTTGTGTAGGTCCAGGGGTTTACAACCCCTAGCTTGGGGAGGCCCTAGGGGTTTTGAGGAAGAACTACCCCCAGCGGCTGACAGCTTCTTCCTCGAGCGAGTGCCCTGGAAAATGCCTTCCATGGGTCCTACTGCCATTTCTCCTAGTACTCTTCTTCTCAACAGGCTGGTCGAGAGTGACGGACTGGAGGTGCTGGACTTCTTTCCTCCTTTGGTGGAGGGGACCTTCCGAGCCAAGTAACATGCGGCGAAGGGCAGCTCCTCCCCCTCTGGCGCTTGCACCTGACTTTCGGGTTGTTATCGAGCATATATATTCTGGTGCAGTCGTTGGAAGGCCGACTGCTTGTTTATGGGTACTGCTGCTCCGTTGCAGCAGCAGTTGGTGATAATCTTGGCATAATGATGCCCTGGAGAGGATATTTTCTTGGCCATAGTTGTTTTTCTTATTTTGCCCTTGTGATTGATCACGTTGTGCAAGTCGAGCGTGGGTTGTTCTACCTTTTTACCCTTTTTGTGGGCCCTGGTAGACCGAGCGCACGGGTGTGTAGGTGTTATATTGGCTCCCGAATTCAAGGTTCGTACAATAACTTGCCTTAGATCGTTGGCGGAAGACTTTTGAGACTGACCCAGTATATTTGCCACTAGGGGCTGGACTCATGGGGCAGTCTTATATAATTTTCCATCAGGGGCCCGCATAATGATTAGTGGTGCCCTCTGACTGTCAATTGACTGGACAGTTGTCTGAGCTTGGCGAGCTCACACTATCCTGGATCTCTTTGACTTTTCCCCTGGGGGTGCATAGTATGCAGAGTCCAAGTTTAGTTCTTCGTTGTTCTCATTAGGTCGTATAGAATCTGGGTCATATGAGATACGATCGAAGACAGAAATTCTGTAGCTGTCTGGGCCGTATGGGGACGTCTGCCTATGGCTGTGAGCTGAGGCCGCATGAGGCCGTCTGCCAATCTTATGCGACCTCCTTCTTGGCCGCATGGAACTTGCTTCGTCCCCAGAATAACTGGTATGGTAGTATTTTCCTTTACCAGAGTCTGGGCGCTGAGTAGTTTCCACATCGGGTAGGGAGGCCGCATGGACGTAGACGTCTTGGGTGTGCGCCTGGACGTCAGCAATATGGTGAGCGGTTCGAAGCTCCCCCTCCGCAGTTGGGCGAGGCACAGCAACCTTCGCTACCCATTGCCTGCAGGTTGCCTTGGGCTTGACTAGCCTTTAGGAAGGGTTGACACTTCCTTCTGAGAGCATGTCCTCGAACGCTTGCTGGTCGAAGCGAACCACCAACATATTTTGCGTCGAGCTGAGCTTGGACGCATCGGACTGCGCCACTGACTTCTCAACAGAGGAGAAGGACGTCCCCAATAGATTCGCCATCGTGTTTTCCATTAAATCAAAATGAGAACTAAAAGAACTTTATTTGATAAACAAACTAAGAAAAAGTACAGAGAAGTCCTAGAAGACAATCTAAGTACAAATTTATTTTCTAGGAGTGACGATAGAGGGTTAGGAGTGTAGTAACTCTCTTTACTCCTTGGATGATCCGATACAGAAGCTCTTTTCTCTTCCTTGAGTATAGGTTTGCCAATAGCCAGCCGAGTGCTTTGTATGGGTGTGGTACCTTGCTATTTATAGCCGCCCTGTGGACATGCTATGGATGTCGTATATGTTCCTGCTTGGTGGCCACATATGGCTACTTCAACAATATGAGGTTGTAACTGTGGCCGCACGTCACGGGGAAGCTGCCACGTGAGTTTGGTTCAGATATGTTATTAATGAGATCTCGGGGTTGTTATCAACCCGTTGTGGGCATGACTTGGTCAGCTGGACATGTAGTCAGCACCAACTGTACGAAGATCTCCGTAGTTGTAACGGGAAGATCTTGTGAGCTGGAGGCCGCATAACAACTAGGCAGCATAATGGTGAGGCCGTATGGGTCTTGTAGTCGCATACGTGCTCTTGTTTGGGCCATGGTCGAATGGACACTCTGGCGTCATGTTGGTGAGGTCGCATATGTGCTCTCGTCCGCCTTTATTCTGATGGACACTTTGGCTTCATGAGGATGAGGACGCATAGAGTCGAGGTCGCATGTGTGCTCTGGCCTTATATGTGTCCTAGTCGCATATGAGCTTTCATCTGACTGAGGCCGCATAATATTAAAGCCGCATAGGCAGGATACATGGCACGACTTGTCTGACGAGGTCATTTAATTATTGGATGTGACTCTTTTTCTTTTTTCCTACCGCCTTCTTGCGAGTCTCGAGGATGTCAGGCCTTTTTGTCAGGCGTTAGAGAATGTATCAAGGGTCCTTTATGCGGCCTCTTGCTACTTGGTTGGTCTGGCAGCATGAAGGCTATTATGTGGCTTCCGTCTGGCCGTATCTATCATGTTTTATGCGTCATGACCTCTATGCGGCCTGTAGTATTTTTATTCTTCTATAACAGTTTTTCTCCCATCAGAGGAAGCTATAGCAAGAACAACGAGGTCAGGCCTAACATACCTACGAGAGTATGACATCCCTGACGATGGTGCACTTCCAATAGTTGCACCCACAATATCAGATCTGGGTCCATCCCAGTCTCCAGCAGCGGACAAGTCTAAGCGGAAAGACACTCGCTTCGACAAGCCGCTGCGTAAAGATTCGGCTCAAGGCTGGAAAAGCCCTACAAATTCGATATCTTAGCCCAGCTCGCCAACACTCCAGCGAAGTTGTCTCTATTTGAGCTTCTCCGACTCTCCAAAGACACTCGGGCTGCTCTTAACTAGGTATTATAAAATGTCGACTCCTACCTGACGCAGGTCAAGCTGCCAGCTGAAGATCCAGCTGTTTGCCCCTACTGCAATAATATTATGGAGGCAATGCCCAATATCACATTCTTGCAACATGACATGTTGCTAAAGAATAACTGACATGATCGCCCCCTGTATTATATATGATTTATTGGTGCCATTAAGGTGGACCGGATGCACATCGACCCCGGTTCATCAATCAGCATCATCCCGCGGAGTCTGCTTCAAACCTTGGGCATTCCGATGCATCGCCTGGCAGCCACCAATACTTTCATCACTGGCTTCAACACCGGAAGGAGCTACCCACTGGACAAGATTCGCCTGAAAATCTAGATCGGTGACTTAAAAATAGAGGTCACCTGCTACATCATTGACGTAGATATATCCTACAATATCTTGTCCGGACGTCCATGGATACATGAATATATGATCGTTCCGTCGACTCTACACTAGTACCTGAAGTATATCGACGAACACGGCATGGTCAAAACGAAGTTTGCTGATGTCGATCCGTTCAAAGGGATCAAAGCCTATTACTCCAACTCGATCCTTTATAAATAGGTCTACCAAGATGAAGATAGCAATAATGTCGATGATAAGGTAGAGGCTGGGACAACACAATAAGAGCCCTTAAGAGTCCGTCTAAAGGCACGCGCTCCCGACACAACCTCTCCTCTTGTATTAAAACTACGCAGAAAGGCACCCGAACTTCTGGTCGTCCGCCTTCGTAGGATAGATCGATCGTTGAACGGAGATCCGGCACCATCTACCACGTCTGAACCTTTGGTCGTCACCTTCGCAAGCCGAGTCAACCTTCGAAGGATGCTCCATTGCCTCCTACCACGTCCGAACCTCTGGTAGTAAAGCTGTACAGAAAACCTATAAAGTCGACGCTCACACTGGGGGTAGATCTCGGGAAAGACGAGCTAGAGGAGTACATAGCTTCCCATGCTAACATCCTTTCTCTCGAAGATGTAATTTTGGATGATGAGACACCCCATTTCATAAATAAAGGTCTATCTTTGAACTACTCCAAAGTTACACACATAAGTACACTGTATTCCATGGAGCACGGTCTAGGCCTGTGCCTGCAGGCGCAGGTGACTATCACCGATGCTGCAAATCGAATCCTCCCCAGCCAAGGTTCCAACTTTACGGTTCCAGCAAAGAGGAGGGAAGACAAACCCATAATCTTCGGCAGGGTTGAATGCCCTCGCTCCTTTATCCTAAAAAAATACAACTCTACCGGTTTAGTGGTCAAGCCAGAACCCGATACCGACAAAATACAACTCTACCAGTTTAGTGGTCAAGCCAAACACCTCATCCAGAAGATGGAGTATGATCTTAAAAGCAATTGAGGTCTGAATTACGGCAAAGGTCGGCGACTGCCTTTGCGTCTTACCGCTCCGGCAGGCAAAACCGAAGATCACTACCAGAAGACCAAGCATGGCTTAGGGTAAGTTACGTCTCCTACTCCCTCCGAGGGCTCGAATAAAGAAGATGAGTTACACTCTCACTCTTTAGAGTCTTCCTCTTGGGACTCCGACGTCAATATCGGGGAGATGCTCAAGCAAACATTGTCTGCCAACATGGTGTCAGCCGACCCTGAGAAAGATGCCAAAGATCTATCAAAACTCTTTGAAGTAGAACCGTAGGCCTAACGCCTAGATGCACAATGTGAGATACGGGCTCCTACCGAGGACGAAGTCATACAAGTCAATCTGAACGATAAATCCTTCCCCAAAACTATCTTCATCAGCAAGAGTCTGACTGATGAGGATCGGGAATCCCTGCTATAACTCGTTATGGAATACATTGATGTCTTTGTCTGGAGCTACAAAGACATGCCAGGACTGGACCTGTAAACCCCCTCACCCAAAATAGATATTTTGTGTGTATTTTATATTATTATATTTATGATAGATTATTTTAAATATTAAATTTCTTTAGAGTATTCTCTTAGTTAATTAGAAAATAAATTTTTTGATATATTTACTTATATAAATATTTATTTAGAATTATTTTTGGACTAAATTTTTTGGGTAATTAAAACATAGGAAACGTAAATTTCTAGGACTTTCCTGATTTACTATGAGACCATACTTGCATATTGTTCCTACCAAATATTTATTTTAGGTTAAAATTTTAAATATATTTTTTGTAATTTATTTAGAATTTAAGAATTTTTTTGAATTTTTGAAATTATTTAGGATTTATTTGGATATATTTAGTCTTAATATTAGATAGATGCTAATTTAGTGTTAATAGATATTAATAAGATTATATATAAATTATTTGTATTATCTTTAAGTCTATTTAAGATTATAAATTATTGAGATAAACTCAAACTCTATTTTAAATTAATTCAAATCCTGAGCCTACTAGGAAAGCAACTTCATGCATATCATATTCTTATCTAAACTGATCCTAATCATATCCAAATTAGCCAATCCTAGTCGTATTCAATTAAGTAGTCTCAACCATTATAAATACCTATTAGACTTATAGAATAAACTCATCCTGCATACTTTTTTTCTCCAAATTCCCCTCTTTTTGTCCAAAAAGAGTCAAAATTCGTCATAAATTCTGCCTTATTTTCTAGTAGTTATGACGACTTAAAAAGACGATATCTCCTAACTCCGGACTCCAAACGTACTCCAGTTTTTTTGTTAGAACCATATCAAGGTTAGTTTTTTGAATATATAAATTATTTTAATAATTTATGAACCTATTTTCCATAAAATTCTAAAAGTGCCAGCTGTCCGAAATCAGACGTATTTTCGTGTTTTCGAGATTTCAGGAGATCCCGAACTCGGAATTATGAGCCGTTTGAAGTTTCAAAAATTTGACATGATGAACTTGCATAAAATTATTTTTTCATAATTTAACATGCAAGTTTATTCTACTATAAAATTTGTGCAACATAAACGTAAATAGGAACCACCGAAAACTATCATTTGTGCGCCCTTATGGACATAACTCTTTACCGACTTGTAATTTTATGAAACCATTAATTCTGGTGTTCATATAGCATTAAAATATATAGAATTCCATATACAAATCTAGGATTTGATTTGGTTGACTTTTTGGTCAACGGATTGCCTCGATTTGCGTGCCACGGATCACAAATTCGTAAAGTTGACTTTCTTTGGACCAAAATTAGGGTTTAACAATAAAATCATATTATAATAAGATTAAAATAATATTTTAGGTTATTTTATTCAGAGTTAAAATAGATTAAAATGGTGAAAACTATTTATCTACTTTTGTAACCTAACTTGTTTAATTTATGTGACGGGTAGATCGGACGACGCCTTGAGTTGGGACTTCATCATTTTTTTAAGACCAGACAAGATACATTGCCAATTTGCTTATAATACTTTTGCATGCTTGTAAAACCCCCTGGACCAAATTTAGGTTTACTTAGCTTAGATAAAGAGACTAGGTTTAAATTGGAGACAATTAGAATTAGATTACAGTATTTTAGAATTTTGTACAACATTATATTCTCTTAGTGTACCTTACCGTTGCTCCGATATTTAGAGCACTGCACTAGCTATTACCTGCAAACAAATTCCATACACTTTTCCTAGACGTGCCAACCTACCATTTTGACCCTTGTATAACTCATAACCACTCTCTCTTGTGCTATATTTTAGTCGCACAACATTCGTCGCAGACGTTATTATTTAATTCTAAATAAAATATGACTTTGTACCCTTGTGCGTTCCAATCAAAATTGAAGACATAATCTTGACCATTTTGTGCAACCCAAATTTATGATAATATTCTACTCTGAGCCCTCTACGTCCATGATGCTTGTGTTCCACCCAATTTTAATCCCATGTGCTTCCAATTAATTAAAGAACACCCAACGCATTAATTTTAATTAAATTAATGTAATGACCCGACCTCACCCAAAACTAGACCCAATTCCAACCCAAACCCACACCCACACCCACACCCACACCCACACCCTCAAGACTCATACTAAATACCACACACCATTTTAGTCCAATACATAACACCAAACATAGTATTTTGCCACATCCAATCCCAAATCCTATTTATTATGCAATTTCCCAATTGTTCAGGGACTTTTATGCAAATAAGCCATGAGGCGTCCCCCTCTCATTGGTCCAACCACATGAAGAACACAACCCCCTCCCTTGACCGGTCTATACCCTTTCCCCACTCATTTGGTTGTACTTGGTACAACTTTCCCCAACTCCATCACCACCCTCTATTTCAAACCCCTTCAATGCTAGCCCTCCCCTCATCATGATGAAGCCTCCCTCACCCCTAGGAAAACTACCCCAGCCGGCCCTAATCCCAAGGAGAGCCCCCTTTCTCTTTCCTATATAAATACACTTCTCTCTCTCTCTCTCTCTCTTTAAACCCTAGAAAACTAAACCGTAGAGAATAATAAACCAACACCACCACCCTCACCATTACCCCTAACCCGACTCCTCCCTCAGCCAACCACCGCCACCTCCGCCTCCGGCCACCTTTGACCCCACTCCCCCTCCGACCTCCCTCATTGACATCATCCCCTGCCGCCACCACCCGTCGCTGCTCCGCCGCCAGCAGCCACCATCACCAACAATACCTCCACCACTCGAGTTCCCCCGACCCGACCCCCGACTCCCCCTACCGTAGCCACCACTGCCACAGTCCACCACCGCCCTCATCGACACCACCCCCAGCCTCTCCACCACCGTCCTCGCCATTTTTGCCGCCCCCCGGCCGCCCTCATCGACACCCCCATCAGCCACACCCCCAACACCACCACCAACACCACCACCACCACCACCCGATCACACCCCTGACCGACTCCCCTCCGCTCACCCCCGCCCCCTCAGCCACCCTCGGCCACCGCCACCATCACCCCCGACCACCCACGACCCCTTCCCCGCCGTCGACCACCTTGGCCACCGCCCCAGCCGCCGCTGCAGCTGCTGCAACTGCTGCTGCTGTTGTCGTGCCCTGTGTACGTTTCCCCCCGCCGGAGCTCCGCCCCCCCTCACCGGCGATGACTCGTACGATGGACACAACTCCCCTGGACACGACACAGAGGTACACTCTCACCTCGTATTATACGAGTATATATATATGTATATCAGTATAAATGTATAATTAGTTATATTTATATATAGTATGTATATGTTATATATTATATGTATATGTTATTAATTATATTATATGTATATGTTATTAATGTATATACGATTTTAATTTATTATGCGTATATAATATATAATGTATTATGTATAAATATATGTACTATATTGTGTTTATGTATATATATACATATGTATATTTAAAATGTATATTTTATATATATACATATTTATGTATATAGTTATGTATATATTTTGTTATTTTATGTCTTATATGTATATGTATAGGTATATGTGTTATATTATTATATATATATATATGTTTATTTAAATATATATATATGTAGATATATATTTTATTTATGTATTTATGATTATTAAGTATTTATGTACATATATATGTATATATGTTATATATGTATATGTGTATTTTATTTGATTAGGTACTTAGGTATATATGTACTATGTTATCTTAGTCAATTAAACAATAAAGGTGAATTACGTATTCTTATGTATTAAATGCTATTGTAGCGTGTTCTCATAACATGTTAGGAACTGTGTTTGGTGTACACGAAACTCGAGGAAACGACACGGGACCTATCAGATTATTCTGCGAGGCTTCAGGAGCAGGCTATTGGTACTATGCAGCTTTCTTGCCAGGCAAGTATACCTTGCCTTGTTGTACTGTTTAAATTTAGTTATTATTTAGTTGTATGTTTATTTGTTTTAATCTTATATAACTGTGCGCGTCAGATAAAGACTCGGGTGCAGTCAACGAAGGCGTTGACGTTAGGACTTGTGTCTGACCTAGTGTCTAGTAGACCCACCTAAAGTTGTGGAGTTATCGGTATGACTCTCCAAGCCTTGACACATTTCTTACACGTGTTGTGAGTCTCATGTAGGGCACGTACTTGCATATTCGGCTGGCCACCTGTACTTGTAGGTCGTGCGACGTATAGGGTATAACTGCTAATAGTGATACATGTTAGAAGACTTAGTAGTTATTAGTAGTCGGAGCATAGGCTATTGTAGTACGGTGGTCCAATCCTTGTCCTTGTTTGGTTGTAAGGTTGGGCTATTATTCTAACGATAGACTATGAGCCAGAGTTACGACGTCGATACTTGTACCCGTCTCGGCGTAGTAGCTAAGCGTGTTATGGATACAACATGCATAGATCATTGGGCGGGGAGGACGACTAGTAGGCGTATGGGACACCCACCTCCTTTATACAGATAACGCGCTCGACGGAGTGATACAGACGTATATATTTATACAGATACCACGTTCTTTAGAGTGTTGGACGTTACTTGGTGATTTTGTAGATACCACACTCTATAGAACGTTGGACGTTATTATTTATACAGATACCATGCTCCTCGGAGCTGGACGTTATTATATTGCAGAGGGCCCTTGTTATGGGGGGCATATGTGGCATATACTAGCCAGTTGTCACGATTGGTGAATTACGTCAGCATATGTCTAGCCTACACTTTTCCATACACTCAAAGTTGTCCTCAAATTGCATTCACTTAGATGGTTAGTGCACCCCTTTTATTTATTTATTTATTTATTCAGTATTTACTTTATGGCATGCTTCTATGTATCTTGTTATGTCCCTCTGAGGACCTGGTCCCTTTCCAGGTGTAGATGTTCATGAGTATTCGCAGGAGCGCAGATCCAGACTTGCTACGTATCTTTGAGGAGGTCTTCTCTTCGAGCCTTATGATTATTAGTTGTTGTGCATTGTTTTGTTTATTTTATATTCCAGTTTGGTAGTAAATTTATTTTCATCTGACTATCATCCTTTTATACTTCATATTAAGATTTTGTTACATAGAAATTGGTTATTCATTTATATTTGATTTTTGTGGATAAGATTTAGATTATACCCTGTGATTTGTGATAGTTTTTACCACTTGTGAATTATTGTTTATGATACAACATACACATATATTATGATTTCCATATATTGGAGTTGCCATATACATGTGGCTGGCATGCTTATGTGTCCTAGTCCTATGTATTTTAGGACTGGGGCGTGACAATGCTTATTATATTTTATATATTCATTGTATGTGTGTTTTCTTTCAGTCATAATTATATACTATATATATGTTGATACACACTTGACATATAGTATCATGAGAGGGGAGGACAATAAGTAGGCGTATGGGCTATAACCACTCTGGTAAACCGTAGTAACTAGCACGTACTATGGTAGTTGTGTCGCGCTGGTCGCTACCCTCGAGGTATGTCAATTTCTGGTGCCGTGCTGGTCGCTACCCTTGAGGTATATCGATTTCTGATGTTCCTGACGTGTGTGTGAGTTGTGAGATTAGATAGAGTAGCCTACCCATGCCCATACGTCAAAAAGTTATCCTCATTATGCATATTCATATAGATTGTCTTGTACAACATACTTATATATTTTTTGTCTATTATGCATGTTTACTGTATTCAATTGGCATATTTTTATGTATCTTGTTACGTTCCTCTGAGGACCTGGTCCCTTTTCAGGTATAGACGATCATGACCATTCGCAGGAGCACGGATCAAGACTTGCTACTTATCTCTTTCGAGGAGGTCTTCTCTTCGAGTCTCATTGTTCATTAGATGTTCTTATGTGGTTTCTCTTATATTCTAGTTTGGCAGTGGATTTGTTTCTACCCGACTATTATTTCTTGATACTTTATACTGAGATTCAGTTATATAGTAGATTGGTTATTTATTTCTATTTGATTCTGTGGATGAGATTTAGTTATGCCCTGTGACTTGTGATAATATATATACCACATGTGAGTTAACATTCATATTACAGCGTACGTATGTATTATGGTATCCATATATTGGAGTTGTCATATACATACGACTGGCATGCTTACGTATTTCTAGTCCTACGTATTTTGGGACTGGGGCATGACATATTTTTGTGGTGGCCCATGCAGGTCGGGAGCATATTTTCTCGGTTACGTTACTGTACCGAGCAAGCCTGCGCATAGGATTAGAATATAGGATCTCATCCACTTATTTAATCATCTCCCTTGATTTTGTTCCGTATTCTTATTTGATTGCTTGCATTGTATCTTGCTTGATCCTTTCTCAACGTAAATCTTATCTTTTCCTTTGTGCTTGATAGTGGTTAGGAAGGTGACTTGTACTAGGTATATATACTCTATTGTTCAATATCACTATTAGTTAAATTCTTGTAAGTTGGGTAGTATGCCTCATAACCTAGTATCATATAGTCATTTTAACCCATTAATAAATTATAATTGAATGACACCAACTATAGACTTGCATAAGAAGATAATGTTTATCCAGACTGTAGAACTTAGAGGCCATACCCCCATTTGGTCGACCAGAGACTTAGATAAGAAGTTAGTATAGCAACTGTAGAGGCACAATACCGATCTTCTTGGTGAACTTAAATTATTTGTGTACCTTCTTTCATCATAATCTAGCGTACTTATATTTTCTGAACTATCTCGACTTATGCTACTATTATAGTCTAGTTTTGCAAGCTTGTTCTTTTATCGAGCTTGTTCATGACATATATATTATTGGGTGCACACACTAATACAATTGTCTATTTAGAATCAGTGTATTATGGTCTGATCAACCTTAGTGCGCTTGGTTCGCTCTTCGCATGACTACCTTACGTGGATTGAGATATATAGTTGACTCAACTTGTTAGATGAATATACTTGCCCTCTAGACAAGTCAGAGCATATCATATCAGGTACGTAACTATTCTGGTATGAACATGTGAATAGGAATTTACCAAAAATAAAAATAAAAAAATAATAAGATTTTAATCCACAACTGCCTTGACAACTCTTTTTTGAATTCTTAAAATTGCCTTGAACCCCGTACTTGTATTCTATCACCTTCTTCTTGAATTATTTATTGTTTTTTCCGTCTTTCCCTATTTCGGAAAGATGAACGCTCGTGCTTGGTATAAGTTTGATACACATAAAGTACTAGATATACCCCATAGGCCAATCGCATTACTTGGTGACTAATTTTTGTAATTAAGGGCATATCATAGGGGATATATTTGGTGTTAAAACTTTTGAGGATTGAATAAAATGATTATATAATTTAAGGATTATTTTTTAATGTATAGCCTTATGTGATAGATGGATAAATTCTAAGTTGGGTAGAAGTCGCATTGATAACTTGAGGTAAATTTCTTTTATATTGTGATTAAGTAAGATTAGATTGAGAGACTTAAGTCATTTTAAATTTTGAGAATTTTTTTAAAGAATGATTAAGATGATGAGGATTTAATAAAATTTGATATCTTGATATTGAGGACCAAATATTTATACTTTGAGCACATGACTTAAATTTTGAATATTGAAGGTTGAATCGTCAATTTAAAGTTTGAGGATAAATATAGAAATTTAGACTTGAACAATTGGTGAATTAGATTTAAATTTTTTATAATTTGATGATTTGAATTAAAAGTTGAATTTTGATTATTGGATCACCCATTTGAAATGTTGATGATGGAAATTGAATTTAAAATTTGAAAGAGTACAAAATTCATACGTTGAGAATAGGAATAAGATTTGATTAGAATTGTTATTATTTAAAATCTAGAGGAGATTATGATAGTTGGAGATCATAATGTAAAAATTGATGTGGGTTATTTATATCTTGAAGATGTTATATGGATTCAATTTAAATTTGGATGTTGATGATTTAAAAAAGTGAGAAGAGATTACACTAGGTTGAATTTTGATTTGAATAGTGATTATCTTAATTTTGAAGTGATTGCGATGGATTTGATTAGATTTCGTTATTTAAACTTTTGGAAGAGATTGCGATTAACTTGCCTATATACAAATGTAAAGGATTTAGCAAATCATGCCTTATTTTTTAATTTCGAGGACAAAATTTTTGTAAGTTGGGTAAATTGTAAACCCCCTCACCCAAAATAGATATTTTGTATGTATTTTATATTATTATATTTATTATAGATTATTTTAAATATTAAATTTTTTTAGAGTATTCTCTTAGTTAATTAAAAAATAAATTTTTTGATATATTTACTTATATAAATATTTATTTAGAATTATTTTTAGACTATTTTAGATTTTGGAGATTTTTCTAGAATTTTTGGGTAATTAAAACATAGGAAACGTAAATTTCTAGGACTTCCCTGATTTACTATGAGACCATACTTGCATATTATTCCTACCAAATATTTATTTTAGGTTAAAATATTTAATTATATTTTTTGTAATTTATTTAGAATTTAAGAAATTTATTTGGAGTTTTGAAATTATTTAGGATTTATTTGGATATATATAGTCTTAATATTAGATAGATGCTAATTTAGTGTTAATAGATATTAATAAGATTATATATAAATTATTTGTATTATCTTTAATTCTATTTAATATTATAAATTATTGAGATAAACTCAAACTCTATTTTAAATTAATTCAAATCCTGAGCCTACTAGGAAAGCAACTTCATGCATATCATATTCTTATTTAAACTGATCCTGATCATATCCAAATTAGCCAATCCTAGTCGTATTCAATTAAGTAGTCTCAACCATTATAAATACCTATTAGACTTATGGAATAAACTCATCCTTCATACTTTTCTTCCCAAAATTCCCCTCTTTTTCGTCCAAAAAGAGTCAAAATCCGTCATAAATTCAGCCTTATTTTTTAGTAGTTATGACGACTTAAAAAGATATCTCCTAGCTCCGGACTCCAAACGCGCTTCAGTTTTTTCTGTTAGAACCATATCAAGGTTAGTTTTCTGAATATATAAATTATTTTAATAATTTATGAACCTATTTTTCCAAAAAATTCTAAAAGTGCCAGCTGTACGAAATCAGACGTGTTTTCGTGTTTACAAGATTTTGGAAGATCCCGAACTCAAAATTATGAGATGTTTGAAGTTTTAAAAATCTAACATGATGAAATTCCATAAAATTATTTTTTTAGAATTTAACATGCAAGTTTAGTCTACTATAAATTCGTGCAATGTAGACGTAAATAGGAAACCACCGAAAACTGTCATCTCTACGCTCTTATGGACATAACTCTTTACCGACTTGTGATTTTATGAAACTGTTAATTCTGGTGTTCATATAGCATTGAAATCTATAGAATTCCACATAAAAATATAGGATTTGAGTCGATTGAATTTTTGGTCAATGGATTGTCTCGATTTGCGTGCCATGGATCACAAATTTGTAAAGTTGACTTTCTTTGGATCGAAATTAGGGTTTAACAATAAAATCAGATTATAATAAGATTAAAATACTATTTTAGGTTATTTTATTCAGAGTTAAAATAGATTAAAATGGCGAAAACTATTCACCCACTTTTGTAACTTAACTTGTTTAATTTATGTGACGGGTAGATCGGACGACGCCTTGAGTTGGGACTTTAACCTTTTTTTCAGACCAGGCAAGATACCTTGCCAAATTTCTTACAGTACTTTTGCATACTTATTATATTTTATATATTTATTGTATGTGTGTTTTCTTTCAGTCATAATTATATACTATATATATGTTGACACACACTTGACACATAGTATCATGAGAGGGAAGGACAACCAGTAGGTGTATGGGCTATAACCACTCTGATAAACTGTAGTAACTAGCATGCACTACGATAGATGTGTCGTGCTGGTCGCTACCCTCGAGGTATATCGATTTCTGGTGTCGCGCTGGTTGCTACCCTTGAGGTATGTCGATTTCTGATGTTCCTGACGTGTGTGTGAGTTGTGAGATTAGATAGAGTAGCCTACCCATGCCCATACGTCGAAAAGTTGTCCTCATTATGCATATTTATATAGATTGTTTTGTACATCATACTTATATATTTTTTGTCTATTATGCATGTTTACTGTATTCAATTGGCATGCTTCTATGTATCTTGTTACGTCCCTCTGAGGACCTGGTCCCTTTCCAGGTGTAGACGATTATGACCATTCGCAGGAGCACGGATCAGGACTTGCTACTTATCTCTTTCGATGAGGTCTTCTCTTTGAGTCTCATTGTTCATTAGATGTTCTTATGTGGTTTTTTTTATATTCTAGTTTGGTAGTAGATTTATTTCCACCCGACTATCATTCCTTGATACTTCATATTGAGATTTATTTATATAGTAGATTGGTTATTTATTTCTATTTGATTCTGTGGATGAGATTTAGTTATGCCCTGTGACTTTTGATAATATATATACCACATGTGAGTTAACATTCATATTTCAGCGTACGTGTGTATTATAGTATCTATATATTGGAGTTGCCATATACATACGGCTGGCATTCTTACGTATTCCTAGTCCAAAGTATTTTGGGACTGGGGCGTGACAGGACCCCCAGATCGCGGTCCACGAGCTCAACATCTTGCTGAACGCTAAGCCTGTCAAGTAGCAACAATGGCGGTTCCGACAGGATATTATGAACGCCATCGAAGCTGAAGTCAACAAAGTGATAGCTAGTAGCTTCGTCCGCGAAGAATAATATCCTGACTTGGTAGCCAATATCGTGACCATCGTAAAAAAGAACGAGAAGATCCGGATCTGTATTAACTTTCATGATCTAAACATGGCCTCCCCTAAGAATGAGTTTTTCCTTCCGATCACTGACACAATAATCGACAACATATGTGGTTTCGACCACATGTCCTTCATGAACGATTCTCAGGCTACAATCAAATCAAGATGTCTCCTGATGATCAGAAGCATATATCGTTCCGAACGCCGATAGGAGTATACTGCTACACAGTCATGCCCTTCGGTCTAAAAAATGAGGGTGCTACATACCAGCAAGCTATGATCACCATCTTCTGTGAGCATTTACGTAAGACAATCGAGTGTTACGTCGATGACATCGCCGTCAAGAGTCGTTCCAAAGATAATCACCTCAGGGACTTGAAGACTGTGTTCGACATCATGCGTACGCACCAGCTCAAGATGAATCCTACCAAATATTTCCTAGGAGTCTCCAGCAGCAAATTCCTAGGCTTTATCATCACTTCCCGGGGTATTCACATAGACCCCGACAAAACTAAAGCAATCATTGAGATGAACCCGCAAAAGAACCTCCAAAAACTTCATGGTCTTCAAGGAAGACTGGCCTATATCAGAAGGTTCATATCAAATCTCTCTGGATGTTGTCTGTCGTTCACTCAGCTTGTGAAGAAGAGAGTCTCCTTTGTCGGGAACGAAGAATACCAACGTGCCTTCGATGACATCAAAAAATACCTATTAAACCCTCCAGTGCTGGTAGCCCCAGTCGTGGGAAAGCCTTTCCTGCTCTATGTATGTGTGATGGACCACTCCTGCAGTACTTTATTAGCCCAGAATAGTGATGCAGGCCACGAGCAGGCCATCTATTACCTTAATCGAATGATGGTTGGCACGGAGCATAGGTACACCCCCGTTGAGAAGGAATGTCTTGCTCTTGTATTCTCTATCCAGAAGACTCGACATTACGTGGCAGGACAAATGATCCATATGATCTCTCGGGGAAACCCCCTCAGGGTCCTCATGACCAAACATGGGGCACTATACTCTCGCCTAGCCACTTGGACAATATTGATATCACCATACGACATGTTGTTCGTCCCACAGAAGGCAGTCAAAGGTCAGGCGTTGGCAGATTTCCTTGTAGCCCACCCGGTGACAGAAATATCGAAACTCTATGAGGAGATCCCCGACAAAGTCGTCGACTCCAACACCTTGACGAATGTATAAGCCGTTTGGTGAATATTCTTCGACATTGCTTCGAGAATAGGGCCCAAAGGCAGTATCATCGCTAGAGTCGGGATATCGTTGATCTCTCTATATGATCTGGTTATCAACCACGCCTACTCCCTTACTAATCCATGCTCCAACAATGTGGCAGAGTACAACGTCCTCATTATTGGACTTCAACTCGCTAAACAAGTGGGAGTTAACCACCTGGAAGCCTATGATAATTCTAAGAAGATAGTCAAATAGGTCCGGGGTGAGTACAAAGTCTGGCACGAGGACCTATTTCCTTACCACCAAGCCATTCTTTGCATCATCTCGATCTTCGAGGGGTTCTTCATAGAGCACGTGCCTCGGCTACAAAATGTCGAGGCAGTAGCCCTAGCCGGACTCGCAGCCTCTCTTGCTGTTCTAGTCAATACCCATGAAATGATTACCGTGATCGGTTAGAAACTGGTTTGAATGAAGAATAACCTCTCTATGTGACGGAGCTACTCAGTAGAGATAAGTGCTAACTCACAAGACTAGAGACTTCCATTCATCGACTACACAGTCTACGAAATTCTTCTCGAGAACTAAAAGGAAGCCACTTCCATCATAAGACGTTTTCTCCGGTTCTATTATGATACAACTACAAAAATGTTGTATCGCCGCTCCTATGATGGCCTTATGCTACGATGCCTATCGAACGCAAAAAAAATAGGCTCTCCATAAGGCTCACAACGGGGTTTGCGGTGCCCATCAGCCAGGGCCCAAGCTACAGGACCGCCTTCGTAGAATAGGTTACTATTGGCCAACAATGGTAGCAGATGCTGTCGACTACGTAAGAAAGTGCCAAGCGTGCCAAATCCATGCAGACTTTATCCACCAACCCTCGGAATTCTTACACCCGACCGTTGTGTCCTGACAGTTCAAAGACTTGGGTATGGACATCATTGGACCGATTAGTCCACTTCATCCAAGGGACATTGGTTCATCCTCGCCATCACCGACTACTTCTCCAAGTGGACGAAAGCAGTACCACTCGTGGAAGTCAAGACATCCAACATGATCAGCTTCGTTAAGCATCACGTCATATACCGCTTTGACTTGCTAAAAAGGATCATCCATGACAATGGCCATATTTTGCAAGTCATGCATTCTACCAGTTCTGTGACAAAAATCAAATTCAGAATGTAGCATCAACTGCCTATAACCCAGCGACAAATGGTCTGGTAGAAGCCTTCAACAAAACCATCATAAAGCTTCTCAAAAAGTTTGTATCTTCCAATAAATGCGACTGGAACGAGAAGCTGCATGAATGCCTCTGGGCCTACCATACAACGGTCCGGATAGCTACTGGCAATACGCCTTCCTCTCTAGTGTACAAAAATAAAGCGGCTTCAAACGCTCGAGATCTAAATCCCTTCACTCCGAGTGACTCTCTCCAACCAATTAACCGTCGACGACAATCACCCCCGACGGCTACAAGAGTTAGAAGTACTCGATGAGAAATGTCTCTTAGCTCAATAGCGCATTGAGGTATACCAAGCGCGTGTCTCGGGAGCCTTCAACAAACGGGTGAAGAAGATGACCTACCAAGTAGGTGATCTCGTCCTGACCGTAAAGAGGCCGATGGTTATGACCCGCAAAATGGCCGACAAATTTTAACCTAAGTGGGAGGGCCCGTTTATCGTAGAATCAGTTTTCCCCAACGGTGCCTACCGGCTCGCAAAATCTAATAGTGACTTGCTTATGATGCCTATCAACAACAAGTTCCTGAAAAAGTACTATGTCTAAACTTGACTTGTACTCCCCTTATTACCCCGGGCAATCAAGATGTGCATCTCTACACTCTTGGTTCTTCATCCCCAGCAAGTGCCTATGTACAATATTTTCTTCTTCTTTATAAATTCCTATAAAAGCCGTCATCTGTATCCAGGGGACCTAGATACACAATGGATGATGGATCCTCAAATTCTTCCCAGTGGAGCTGTCCTCAGGTCCACTTGCACACTCCCGCAGTGACCACTCAAAAAACCAATCCCGACGCTAGTCATGTTCATATTACCTCTGAGCTTTCATCCTACTAATCTCCCCAGCGGAGCAATCCTCAGGTCTATCCATACTCCCAGATAGACCACACTCTGTAAATCACTCCTCAGTGAGTTGCTCGGACATCGGTTCACGTTCATATTACCTCTGAACTATCGTCCTAAATTTCTCCCAGGCTGAGTTTGACATGTCCATATTACCTCTGAGAAAACCTCCCGGATCTTGACTATCTATCATTACGTCCATACTACCTCTAATATCGGTTGTCATCCCCATTTATCATCCGTACTTACCAAGGTATGCCAGCGGTGTTAAGTCCAAAAAATCTTTTACGTCCATATTACCTCTGGCAGGGCTTGTCTTAAACCCATTACTTGCAATCAAATACGTAAAAAGTAATGGGTCCATAAAACCTATCACATCCATATTACCTCTGATAGGGATCATTTTTGAACTTATTATTTACACTCTAGTGCGCAAGGAGTAGTAAGTCCACCAAAGGTCCCCTAGTGGGATGCCCTCAACGGAAGCAAAAAACTACGTCCATATTACCTCTAGCTCGCTTCATTTTTCTTAAAAATATCGGGATCGTACCTAACCTCTCGGTATGACTGTTGATGTGCTCACGTCTATGTCACCTCTGAGCTATCGTCCTCACGGCCTCCTCCGATAGTTTGCCATATCCATGTGACCTCTGAGCAAACCTCTCCTTACGACTATCATCAGTCGTCATCCCCACTTATCATCCGTACTTACAAAGGTACGCCAACGGTGTTAAGTCCATAAAGTCTGCCATGTCCATATTACCTCTGGCAGGACTGGTCTTAAACCCATTACTTCTACTCAAATGCGTAAAATATAATGGGTCCACAAAACCTATCACGTTTATATGACCTTTGATAGGGATTATTTTTGAACTTATTACTTGCACCTTAGTGCACAAGGAGTAGTAAGTCTACCAAAGGTCCCCCAGTGGGATGTCCTCAATAGAATCAAACATCCATGTCCATATTACCTCTGGCTCACTTTCTTTTTCTTCCACAAAAATACCGGGATCATACCTAACCTCTCGGTATGACTTTTGATCAGCTCACGTCTACGTCACCTCTGAGATATCGTCCTCACATTCTCCTCCAAGAGTTTTCTATGTCAATGTGACCTCGGAGCAAACCTCTCCCTACGATTATCATCATTCGTCGTCTCAACTTATCACCCGTGCTTAAATTTAAGTGCTCCAATGGTATTAAGTCCATCAAACTTGCCACATCCATATTACCTTTGGCAATACCTGTTTTAAACTTATTACTTCCACTCTCGTGCACAAGAATTAATAAGTCCCCTAAATATCCCCTAATGGAATGTCCTTAAAGGACTACGGTGTTGTGCTATGTCCATATTTCCTCTAGCACAGTGCCCAAATTTCACAATATATAACACAAAAAAAATTGCAACAAGAGAGGAAGAAAATTAGCAAAGAGTCTCTCTCTTTCCAGACTTTCCCTCTTTTATAGGCAAAATTGTGTCGATCCATGTGAAAATCTAGGATGAGAATGGCGCTTGAATTCTCGATCCGTCGTCACCCAAGAGTGAACCGTCGCCTTGGGCTCCATACCGTAAAATGGCTCAAAACCCAACAAATCTCCCCAAGGATCGAATCAAATCCTACATTAAATAGAGATATGACAGCCTGGAAGTGCTCATCCGTGCGGCCCACTACCATGCGGCCATAACCATACGGTCCCAATGGCCCTGCGACATAGTATCTATGCGACCGAAGATATCTTCTCCATGCTTCATATTCAAAGTATTCCAAACTTATTTGTTTGAAAACTTTGAAGGGGGTCTTATAGAAGCATGGAAAATATGCATCCATGCGTCCAATAATCCATGTGCCCCCTAAGAAGACTCAGCAGAAATATGCCACAGAATCACCCTACGGCCCAACAAGGCAATATCTATGAGTCCCAATCAGCCGAAGCAGCCTTGGCCGTAGATAGACCTGACCTGGCATCCCGTCAACAGTATCGTCTCGGACACAGAATCCTGACAAAAATAATTTTTCAGATTGCCTCAAAAGACGTGAACATACTAAACGACATAAGTCTCAAGTCAGCACAGAACTTCACTCTCGACAGGTGTGCAGCACCACGTATACAGTCCAATAAGGACCCCATGAGTCTCTGGTCTCATGCATCCCAGACTCCATGCATTTCATGCATCTTTGGCTCCATACGTCCCAGGCTCCATACGTTCCATGCGTCTCTGGCCCCATGCTTCCCAAACTTTATGCGTTTCATGCATCTCTGGACTCGTACATCCCAGACTCCATGCGCCTCATGCGTCTCTGGGTACATGCATCTCAGACTCTATGAAGACCAAGTCTTGCCATTACAACTGAATTAGCTCTCTCCAACCAAATATGGGCCATGTGTCAAAATTGACTAAGTCATGCCCGCAAAGGACGATAACCGCCCAGATCTTCAGCAACAAAAAATTCCAACAAGCACCCACGTGACAGCTTGGCCTGCTCACTAGCTACACCATGTTAGGAAGGTACACGTGGCATCCTCTAACATCCATACGGCCGAACATATGCGCGAGCAAGGATGACTATATATACTAGGGTGACATGCCCAAAAGACACACACAGAGAGAAACAGACAGAGAACAACAGAGGAGAGGAGAGAGAGAGAGAGAGAGAGAGAGAGAGAGAGAGAGAGAGAGAGAGAAGACAAGAGCTTCTTTACCCTGCGTCGAATCGTCAATGGAGTAAAGGGGCCACCATAGTGCTCTTTGTCCATCGCCATACCCCAGAATCATAAATTTGTACTTAGATTGTCTGTCTAAGACCTCTTTATACTTTCTTCTGTTTGTTATTGAAGCAATCAATTTTAATAGCGAATATAGATCTACCATTGGAAAGTCAAATCTAACCATGGGAAGGTTCCTACATGACCAAGGGGGTTTTCTAACCATAACTTGGATAAATTTGAGAGAATTACCTAGTGTTTTGTAGCTTCTTTGGAGAATTCTGAATTTGGACACGGAAGTGATGAGTCGGACACGATCTTCTAGCAAGCTCCTCTCCTATGGATCTTCTTGTGCTCTCTAATTCTCTAGGCCTTCTTGATGGTGAGAATAAGTAGAATTAAAAGTTGATTGAGTAAAATTAGTAGGGAGTTTGGTTTGCTTGGGGAAGAAGAAGCTTTGGAAAAAATGAGGCTAATGAGTAAAATAAAATGAATGGATTAGCCCTAAATTAAACTTATCTCTTATAGTAAGGTTTGGTTATGCCAAAATATCAAGTTTTTCCCTCTCCATTTGTCTTGAATGAAATCTAATTAACTAAAGGAAGGAATCTCTACAACTAAGAAGAATATTCTCTTCTTGACAACTAAACTTAATTAATTCTAATTACTAAAGTCATAACTAACAATAATTAGCACTAACTCTTGCAAATTCTAATTGGCTAGCCACTAACTAACACTAATATAATTCTAGGAAATCATTAATATAAAATAATATAAAAAATTAATAACATGCAAAATTACCAAAATGTCCCTATGGTGGAAAGTGGTAGTTACAATCCTACCCCCTTAGAAAAATTTTGTCCTCAAAATTTAAGGATGGAAGTAGACACAAATTGAAAGGATAACTTATGGTCCAGAAGATAATCTCGTCTCCTTTCTTCTACGGTCATAACATACTCATAAACTTTACTATAGTCAAGCCTCCATCTAGTCATGGTCTAAGAAAATCTCATCTAAAAATTATATCAACTTATAATTCTGATATCCACACTATACATTTCTAAAAGCATGGTTATTGCCTCTCTCTGTCATGATATTGTAGTCTCTATCAAAGGTTTACTAATATAAGCTATAAGATAATAGGAAATCAAGCAGATTAATAGATGAAAGAGAAATGAAGGTCAAGAATAGAACATAACCTTCTAACTTAACAACTGTAGCATCGGTCTCTCAACCATCATCGCAAAAATCTTGTCCTGCTGGGGTGTCTCCCTCTGTGGGTGCAGGATAATTTATTGTATCACAGGTGACCTAGTTGGACCTTTACCTATATTTAATACTTACACTAATTATTCACTAAGCATCAATTTAGCCATAATACTTAATATCGAGGCACTTCTAATATTAATGATATATTATGGTTCTAGGCCATGGACATATTAGCACACACTACCCAGGTTACTATACTAATACTTCTAGGATATTATATTCTGGTACTAGAAGGGTACTCTACCAACACTTAAATTTTCTACGTCCTTGTGAGACACATGAACACATTCACTAGTATATCATTTCTTATTCTAGCTCACCCTCTAACACACATACAGTCTTCTATCTGTCTCAGTTTCTTGCAGTCACCTGCACACGGCTTAACATTCTTCTTAAAAATAAAAACTTGTATACACTCACGCTCATGTACCCTATTGGTATACCCTTACCAATCTAGAATACTCTCTATAGGGTGCCTACCCCAATCTTGACACAATCTACATAAGGCAGTAGCTTCTATATGTGGCACTTAGATGATACTCTCAAACCAGGTTATTCATGTCTCTCATATATACTTAGTACACTAGCCACTAGAATATTTGTACCCTAAACCTTCTTAATATTTGAGGTACTCTGGATCTTAACACTAAGGTACTCCTCCTATGTTGGCATCTGGTACAAACTCATATCTTACTCCAAACAATCACCCTAGGTTATTTACCTGTATCTGTTATCAATGTGCATACATAAATACCCACGATGATACTATGATATCTCACTGGTACCATTATACTCATCATACAGTTCACTGATGCATAACTACTCTCTCACTTCCAATACGCTAACAAGGTGCTCACACTACTAAAACTTACTCATATACATGCTACTTCTCTTCCAATTGTCTAATACACATGCACCTTATGCTCCATGACTCATCCTTTATACGTCCTACCTCAATATTGCCCTGGTACACCTAGCTAATATTATCACCCAGAATAATACTTACTGAAATCAGATTGACATATATCATATGTTACTTATCCAAATCTTGGTACACCCTGAATACTTGCACTCTCTAGGCACTCTTGATACACAGTCACTAACTTCTTAACACTCACAACAGCTCATTACACACATACTACTACTCATACTAATGCATAACTTTCACATGTAGCTTAAGTCGTACTACCTAGCATAATACATTCAAATACTATCATACTTACCTTTACACTTATGGGTGTCACTCTACCATGGCTCACTCTCTAATACATCTCATGGATACATATCTCTACACAACCAAGTATCAAGCACCAATAGAATAGTGAGGCTCTATTAATTCCCAAAATAATTTTATGATATTCAATTGCTACTTGGATCACTCAACTGTATGACCTTATATCCATCTAAAACATGTATGATGACATGATACCAATACCTAGAATAATAAATGGGTATGCTACTCCCTCTTACAACTCTCTTATTTCTAATACTAAGGTATAAATCACTAACTATACTCTAACACCGATATTAGATCTATTGTTACAAATGTACTACGCTTCGAGTTACTTCTAGGCTTATACACTGATACCTTATGCTCATATACCCAACCAAGAACTACTCTCAAACTCACAAGCTATACTCCCTACAGCCAACACCAATACTCAACTTGATACAACCTATCTACAAGTTACCAAACTACTACACTATCCAAGGAACCTTAGAAACTATTGAAATAAAGCTTTATGAGGAACTAGACTATAGCAACTAAGGATATCCCTATTCCTGAGATAGGGAAGGTGATGGAACAAAATTCTATAATAACAGGAGTAGAATGATATAGATGATATATTAATAACTAATTTAAGATACAATCTGATAATCATATACGTCTATCTGAAATTATGTTACCCAGAATTCTTGCCACGCCAGTAAGCATAGCTGCGATAAACTATATAGTCCATAGCCAAGGTACATACCTCTCAAATTATGTTATATAAATTCTCGCGTTGCTAGCTAGCAGGGCTACGAGATTGGTAGATTCCATAACCAAGATAACTATATCCCAAAAATTGGCTCTACGTTTTTGCCATGCCAGCTAATATGGGTGCGATAAACTCTAGACTCCATAACTAAATCTGATATTTAACTTTTTTACTATCCTCATCAAAAATATTTCATCAAAATATACCCTAATTTAGTCTATAAAATTTATCTTGATATAAGAATCAAAGTCAACAATGAACTTCAAGAATCAAATTCAACAACAACAAGTGAGAGTAAACAAAAACAAGTGGAAACATATTTTGAAGTAGAGTTTACAGTAATATTCTCAAGGGTCATCCCTGTCACACCCCGATCTCCTGCAGGAAAATCGGCCATTCTCGCTAGGCGAGAATCACCGTGCCAGCGCTCCCGCGGAACGATCGCTTTAATCCATCCGAGCGTGATGTCGCACGAGCGTGAGCCACACCCGTGTAAGGCCATGGTTCATTGGATGGCGGTAAGAGTTCTAAGCCACAGAGTCGCACAGATTGTCTGAGTGCAGCAGAGTCATGAATGCATAGGCGATCGGTAACAAGTTCACTGAGTCAACAATATAGCAAAAATATTGAATAACACCAGTTGAAGTAAAGCAAGCTCTTTTATTGATAATAACAAGTGTTACAGGTGGCGCTTGGCCGAGATTACATGTCGCATAAGTCTCTCTCTCTGAAATAATAAAAGTGTGCCAAGTGGCTACAATTGTGGAATGATTGTACAGGCGATGTTCAGACAAGTTCCAACATTATGTCTTGTATACGTGCTTCAGTTTCGGATGCACCGCTGCTTTGGAGTGATCCCCATGCCTTAGCACGTACGAAGGAGGCATCCGCACCGAACGAGGTTCTCCCGCACCCTACAAATGATCTGGTGGGTTATCAGTATATTAAATGCACTGGTGGGGAGGCTACTCGCCCGCTCGACAAATCCAAACACGTAATATAGGTTCCGTGCACCAAATATTAAGTTGTCTTTCTAGTTGCCTTAGGATCAATTTTATGCAAACATTGAATAGCATAACTCGTGTGGCAGTGCGCCGTGCGACATGAGAGAAAATACGACGAGACTTACCAACTTACCATTTGCCTTCCCTGTCCAAGGTAAACATTGTTAATTCCAAGAACGAGCATGTATAAACATTCAGGGGCAATAGCATATGCAAATACAAGTAATTGGATGCGAGATTCATTTTGTTTAGCAGATTCAAATTATTCTTTGATGCGATACAATGCCTCGCACGCGGACAGCCGCTAAGCGAGGATGACTTATTTATCTCTTTATTTTACAAGCAAGCATGCAAAGGCTAAACATACAAGGCGATCACTGGCGTATGCCATAATGGACGATAGTCTTTGACGAGAATCATGTGCAACGAAAGTACAAGAGGCGCTGCAAACCATTCTGCCAAGAACAAGAGACTAAACAATAGGCCTCGCCCGGACTGGATCGGTGCCAGTTCCCCAGCACCGTCCGCGAGACCGTGACCCTGTGCACAAGTTATCCATGATCGAACGACATCTTGGTTAAGTTATCAATTTACATGGTTGGGGCAACAAGCGTACAAGACAAGA
This sequence comes from Iris macrosiphon, assembly GCA_036927795.1. Classification (NCBI taxonomy): domain Eukaryota; kingdom Viridiplantae; phylum Streptophyta; class Magnoliopsida; order Asparagales; family Iridaceae; genus Iris; species Iris macrosiphon. The sequence goes on from JAYESA010000002.1 coordinate 106,675,830, forward strand.
GGCAATGCTGTTGAGGCAACAATAGTACAAGACAAGAGGCATTGCCTGATTTCTTTCGCATAGTCTTTCTGAACAATATTTTGTATAACAGGGTGTTGGCATAGCTTATGCTACAAGCATTAAGTCGAGGCAACGTATGAACAGGCAATCATGCATTTATACAAACATAATCAATCACGTTGGCTCGGGCCCGAAGGTAAGCCGAGGGGTGAAACCGTAAGGGACTTCCCGAGCGGCACGTTCTAAGGTCGTGTAGTGTGAATAAGTGAACAGTGCGCAAGGTAGCATGCAAAAGGGTCTGAACATGTATATAAGCAATGTTTCATTTTCATGTTCTAGCATAAGCAATACAAGTTGGGATTAATCCCTTAGCTAGGTGCGTTAGATTCTTATTAGCATACAGGGGGTGATTCACCTAGCGACTAGCATGTATCATTTCACATTTTATGTGTGCTAGATAAGCAAAGACAAGTTCACCGTAGCCACCCACCTTAGCGATGATTCGCCTCGGTTGAGCGATACGCCAAGCGAGCCTCTGAAAGCCTAAGCTGAATTCCTGTAGGGACAAGTCTGGATATCCTTTGCCTCAAATGAGTATTCTCGCCTGAGCAAAGCGGGTCGGGACATTGCACTTTTGTCGTTTGAATCGGCAGTCCGCTTGAACGGAATGGGGTGTTACATCCTACCCAACTCAAAAAAAGTCTCGTCCTCGAGACTTACTGAGGACAAGCAGTACGTTTCAATCAATTTTGATTTAACGATACAAGGCTGAGGCAAACCTACACAAGTCATTGTACTTGTTTATTTGGATATTCACTTGCACAAGGGTTCGAGATCAGCATATCGCTAGTCTGGATCGTACACATGTTCGTAGCGCTCCAAACACATGCACGCCAACCAACTTAGCGATAGTGAAGTCTTAGCACTCGAGTTTCACCTTTTCTTAAGTCTTGGATCGTGCACAAGTTCAAGGCTTCCCTCGAATAGATGCATTCAACCAAACTTAGAGTTAGTGAAATCGGACAAGCTACTGCGATAATCTCAAGGGTTCACACAGGTTGGCATAAAGGCCACTCGCATCTTGATTCATACAAGCATTCATATCATTCAAAACGCAGTTTGAAAGTATTTAGACTTATTATTGGAATATTTCGTTGAGGCATAGAGAAAGAGCGTGCACATAACCCACGAACGAGTTTTCGAAACAGAGATATTCGAAAAGAATCCAAAGACGTAGAAGCCAGGCTCTGATACCATTATGTCACGCTCCGATATCCCACAGGCAAATCGGCCGTTCCCGCTAGGCGAGAATTACCGCGCCAGCGGTCCCGCGGAACGATCGCTTTAACCCATCCGGATGTGATGCCGCACGAGCGTGAGCCACGCCCGTGCAAGGCCGTGGTTCATTGGCTGGCAGAAAGAGTTCTAAGCCACAGAGTCACACAGATCGTCCGAGTGCAGCAGAGTCATGAATGCATAGGCGATCTGTAACAAGTTCACTGAGTCGACAATATAACGAAAGTATTGAATAACACCAGTTGAAGTAAAGCAAGCTCTTTATTAATAATAACAAGTGTTACAGGCGGCGCTTGGCCGAGATTACAAGTCGCTCAAGTCTCTCTCTCTCTGAAACAATAAAAGCGTGCTAAGTGGCTACTCGCTTATTCGAAAGCTGAAGATCCCGAAGAAACTTCTCTTCGCAATAAAACCCTACCGGATAGGAAATCCATATTTGGTTAGAAACTTTACTTTCTGGTTGGGAAGTGTCTCTGTCCTTTTCACTTCTTAGGAATAATAAAAAACTCGTGATTGGTGTAGAGGGGAAGATCTGCTTATGAAATAGTTCAAGAAAGAGTCGTTTTATTTCTCTTCGTTCTTTTGAATTCATTCACTTCAACGGCCCGGGAGAGACTGGCTTTGAGGGCCCGAGATGCAGCATGATCAAACAAAGCAGAAAGTCAAGTGAAAGGGCCTGAAAAGCGTAAACAAGCCAAGCTCTTAATTACTGGACCAAAGGGAAGCAACCTGAACCTCCAACCGCCTTTCTCTACTACATACAGTTATTTCAGGCCGAACACAAGGGCTCCGCGCCCGGATCCTCTTGGCGCCACTGTGTGTAATTATGGAATGATTGTACAGGCGATGTTCAGGCAAGTTCCAACATTATGTCTTGTATACGTGCTTCAGTTCCAGACGCACCGCTGCTTTAGAGTGATCCCCACGCCTTAGCACGTACGAAGGAGGCATCCGCACCGAACGAGATTCTTTTGCACCCTGCAAACGATCTGGTGGGTTATCAGTACATTGAATGCACTGGTGGGGAGGCTACTCGCCCGCTCGACAAATCCAAACACGTAATATAGGTTCCGTGCACCAACTATTAAGTTATCTTTTTAGTTGCCTTAGGATCAGTTTCATGCAAACATTGAATAGCCTAACTCGTGTGGCAGTGCGCCGTACGACATGAGAGGAAACACGGCAAGACTTACCAACTTACCATTTGCCTTTCCTGTCCAAGGTAAACATTATTAATTCCAAGTACGAGCACGTATAAACATTCAGGGGTAATAACATATGCAAATACAAGTGTTTGGATGCGAGATTCATTTTCTTTAGCAGATTCAAATTATTCTTTGATGCGATACAATGCCTCGCACGCGGATAGCCGCTAAGCGAGGATGACTTGTTTATCTCTTTATTTTATAAGCAAGCATGCAAAGGCTAAACATACAAGGCGATCACTGGCGTATGCCATAATAGACGATAGCCTTTGACGAGAATGGTGTACAATAAAAGTATAAGAGGTGCTGCAAACCATTCCGCCAAGAATAAGAGACTAAACAATAGGCCTCGCTCGGACCGGATCGATTCCAGTGCCCCAGCACCGTCCGCGAGACCGTGACCCTGTGCACAAGTGGTTTATGATCGAACGTCGTCTTGGTTAAGTTATAAATTTACATAGTTGGGGCAACAAGCGTACAAGACAAGAGGCAATGTTGTTGAGGCAACAATAGTACAAGACAAGAGGCATTGCCTGATTCCTTTCGCATAGTCTTTCTGAACAATATTTTGTATAACAGGGTATTGGCATAGCTTATGCTATAAGCATTGAGTCGAGACAACGTATGAACAGGAAAGCATGCTTTTATACAAACATAAGTAATCACGTTGGCTCGAGCCCAAAGGTAAGCCGAGGGGTGAAACCGTAAGGGACTTCCCGAGCGGCACGTTCTAAGGTCGTGCAGTGTGAACAAGTGAACAGTGCGCAAGGTAGCATGCAAAAGGGTCTGAACATGTATATAAGCAATGTTTCATTTCTATGTTCTAGCATAAGCAATACAAGTTAGGATTAATCCCTTAGCTAGGTGCGTTGGATTCTTATTAGCATGCAGGGGGTGATTCACCTAGCGACTAGCATATATTATTTTACATTTTATGTGTGCTGGCTAAGCAAAGACAAGTTCACCGTAGCCACCCACCTTAGCGATAATTCACCTCGGTTAAGCGATATGCCAAGCGAGCCTCTGAAATCCTAAGCTGAATTCCTGTAGGGACAAGTCTGGATATCCTTTGCCTCAAACGAGTATTCTCGCCTAAGCAAAGCGGGTCGGGACATTGCACTTTTGCCGTTTGAATCGGTAGTCCGCTTAAACGGAATGGGGTGTTACAATCCCAGGAATCTCTCAGGAAATCTTAATTTTTGATTGAGTATTCTCTCATCTTATATCATATATCATATATCATATATCATATCGCAGGCTTGCAGTAGTGCAACTAAGTCGTTGCACTACCACGATATCGTACTAGTTGCGAAGCCTGACCTGCATGGGCCACCATAGAAATATGTTACGACCCGCACCCGTATTATCGAGCACGAGTACCTGGGTACATACAGCCTATGCTGCAGCATCGACGGTAGAACATTGTCTAGTTCATCAATATGTAACTATCAATCATACTAATACAACTAGTTCTATCATATACTAAATCACCATAATCTAAAGGCAAATTTAATAAGAAAGATAAACCAAAGGAAAGAAACTGGACATAATATAAAATAAAAAGTACTAGCCTAGATCTCTACAATTGTCACCTCCAGGTCCACAGTATAATAACAGTCATGTCTATAGCATCACTTTGAAATTTCAGAATGTAGAGCACAACAATCACTGAAAAAATATTATCTAGTCATGGTTGGAATGAAGCACACCTCTAACAACAGTTCCAATAAATGATAAAGACTATGTAACAGTAAATAGAGAAAAATATAAGAAAAATAGAACAAGAGCAAAAAATATACAAGATATGTAATGCTGTAAATAAATACAAGAGTAATGAGTATCATATACAAGAGACAAAAAATACAACTAGCTAAGTGAGTGAGTATTAGCTTCAACATATGGTCGGCTTAGACAAGGATTAGGGCCTATATCATTTCAAGGATTAGGGCCTAGTTAATCATACATACGGTGTATGATCAACACTCACAAGTACATGCACAAGGATGTATATGATTACATATCTACACTAATACTTTCTACCCCCGACTGGTATAGTGGATCTAACCATGACACGCTACGACACAGGATTCTATGATAAGTAAGCTAATCTTCCCATAAATTGGCGTCTATACATGTATAAAAATCATAAGGCAAACACAAGAGTCACAAGGCTTGCACAAGATTTACTATGATACACAAGGAATAACATCTCATGACGGGATCTGAAAATATCAATCCGTGTAACCATGTGTCAAAAAATCAAGGATATCTACACTAGATACAAGAAACATAGAAGATATCATAAATAAGAAACTGTCAGAGAATGTACTCGGATGTGATCCAGAGCAATGAATGTCAAATTGTGTCTGTATCAGTGTCTCATAAACCTATATATGAAATTCAATATTATTACAGTGTTTTGGAATTATAAACATGTTATACTAGCTTGAAACTAGTTCTCTAAATCCACACTAGGTCCAACTAAGTCAAACTAGGTCAAATTTGGTCAAACTAGATCAAATCTAGGTCAACACAGTCAAACTATATTATTTCCTAGTTTTTAGGTTAATTTTACCTATTTACAAGGTTTATAAAGTTATACTAGGTCTTAACAAGTCACTATTTGATTTTTAGGTGCCAACTAGGTCAAACTAGTCAATACTAGTTAATACTAGGCCATTACTAGGTTTCTAGGCTATACTAATAAGTTACTAACATATATTACCTTAATATATACTTCTATCTATAATTTCTAGCAAAATTTTGGCATATAGTTATTTACCTTACCCCATATCACTATATCTTAACCTGTATCACACATTTACCTAATACCTTAGCCCGTATCTCAAATACCTTAACTATTAGTGAATACCTTAGTTCTAGGGTCAATAACTTGGCTAAACTATATTTTAAAGTCATACTAGTTAGCTATGATATAATAATATCATATATACTATATAGATATACTAATATATACAATAACTTAGTCTAACACTTAATACATAGCCAATACCTTCATAATATAACGTACGTATGTATTATGGTTTTTATATATTGGACTCGTCATATACATGCAGCTGGCATGCTCACGTATTCCTAGTCCTACATATTTTGGGACTAGGGCGTGACAATCTTGGATGTAAGGTAAGTGTAGGTTATGGTCATAGGTTAGTATCTTGGGGGTTGGTATCATATAATACATAATATGGTACCATGGTACCATATGCAAACAAGTAGAATTTGTGTGGGGTAAATTAGAGTGTGGTATCCTAGGGGGTATCAAGGTATTTAGAATACCAAGACACCAAAATATTAGAACTAGTATGAGGTAATACTAGGATACTAAGGTAAGGTTGTGATATTCGATATTGAATTAAGATACCATGGTAAGGGTAATATCTAGCTTGGGTAATGGGTTAGGTACCAATATATGAGTTAAGATATTGGGTATTGGTCAATATAATGGTATTAGCTAAGGTATTAGTCTAGAAACTAGGATACGGGATAATATGTTAAGATATTGGTTAAGGTAATGATGTAATACTAAGGTAATAGCTAGGTAATGAGAGTGGTATATAATGTCATAAGTCACATGCAATACTAATCTCCACAAGAAATCTATATCTCATCCACGACAGATAAATATCAACTAAATCCAACAGATAATGATGAATGTAAATACGAAAGATTCAAGTTCATCAAGAATTTAAAGACGTCCGGTGGAGACAAATCCACTACTAGTAGACAAAAAATAAAAGATAAAAAAAACTCCATGCTAGAAAGTAAACTAAGAATTTGTAGGGCCATCAACTGCTGTCGTATCCTCCTCTGGTATCGGTCCGTAAATCTGCGGGTACTCCTCGTTTGCTAAATCTGGAGAACAAATCCAGGTCCTCGGGGGACATAACAAGATACACAAAAATAATATGAGCCAACAAGTAATAGCATCTATGGAAGGCAACAAGAAAATACATGAAGACAATCTAAGATAGTGGCATGCTATAGATAAAAGTGATGCAAGACGTGGCTAACAATAAATCAAATATTTCTATAGTGTGTAGCCAATTCAAGGTCTTATAATCTATACAAAAACTCAATTGTAGTTTAATGCAAGAGACTCACAATCGAGTATGGTCAATGTAGCCAATCCTAGTATCAATCTCCTCTCCTAAGGGAACACAAAGGTCAAGTCGTACTCACGTCAATTCATGTCAAGTCCAAGTCAAGTCAAGTACGAGTAATATGGGGACATAGTTTCACGTCAAGTCATACACACAAGATGGAGCATATACATCAAATATGTAATAAAAAATAGAGATGAGCAGCATATATGGAATCAATAAAGAAGTATAATGAACCATGTACAAGAACATAAAATATGTATAAGAAAAATGTCCATAAACAAGAGCGAGCGAAAGTAAATATGCATAATACTATACAAGAGTTGGTAAGATATCTTGCAGAAGAGAAATAAAGACATGTACTCATAGAAACAATAGAAAAAAATACATGTAAATAAATTATATAAAGTTGGCAATGTATCTTGCTTGCTCCAAAAAATTAGGATGTCGCAACTCAAGATGTCGTCTGATCTATCCGTCACATAAATTAAACAAGTGAGATCTACAAAAGTGGTTGGATAGGTTTTCTAGTCTAATCTATTTTAATTCTGAATAAAATAATCTGAAATACAAAATTTATTTAATTATATTCTAATTTAAAGGCTAATTCTATATTTTGATTTAAAAAAATTAATTTTACGAATTCGGGATCCGTGGCGCGCAAATCAAGGCATTATGTTGGCCAAAAAGCCAACCGACACAAAACCAAGATTTGTGTGTAAAATTCTATAAAATTTAGCTCTACATAATATTGGAATCAACGGTTTCACTAAATCTCGAACCGGTAAAGAATTATCGTCCATATGGCGCACATATGACAATTTTTGGTAGTTTTTTTAGTTACTTTTAGGTTGCAAAATTTTTTCAGAATAGTAAACAAGCATATTTAATTATAAGAAAATATATATTATATTTAATTATTTCATCTTTCTGAAAATTCAAACGGATCATGATTCCGAGTTCAGGATCTCCCAGAATCTCGAAAACACCAAAATGTGTCAGATTTCAGACAACTGGCACTCAACGAATTTTACAAAATTTTGGATCAAAATTATTTAAAATAAATTTAATATTTAGAAAATATACCTCGATACGGTTCCAACGTAACAAACATGGACGCGTTTAGAGTCCGGAGCTAGGAGTTATGGCCTCACGAAGTTGGAAGAAACCCTACATGAAACCTCATCAAACTCTCTCTCTCCCCCCCCCCCTCTAATTTCGGCAAAAAAATGAAACCCTACATATACACACATATATATAGGTAGTAGCCGACGGATGGGCCCAGGCGGATGGTTAGGGATGATTGTGTATGCTGACTGAATATTTAAATAGATTTTAATATTCAAAAATTATTTATTAATCAGTTTTGACCTAATTAACTCCAAATAAATATGTAAAAATATCAAACAATTCAAGAAAAATTCTAGAAAATATAAAATACCATTATAGACCATAGAGAAATACTTGATGCCATTTTATGGTCATAAAATTCTACAGTAAAATTTAAAAGTCCTAAAAAATTAGTTATTAGCCTATTTTAAAACCAAATAAATTCTAAAAAATTATAAATAAATTACAAAAAATATATTTAATTGTTTTAACCCTAAAATAAATGTTTGATATAAAAATATGCAAGTATGGTCTCACAGTAAATCATGAAAGTCCAAAAAAAAATTATATTTTCTAGGTTTTAATTACCCAAAAATTCTAGAAAAATTAATTTTTTTTTTAAAATAGCCTGAAAATAATTCTAAATAAGTATTTATATAAGTAATTAAATTAAAGAAGTTATTTTCTAATTAACCAACAAAATAGCCAAAAAAATCCAATAATTTAATAAAAATACTAAAATTACAAATTAAAATTAGAGAGTTTACATTCTACCCAACTTACAAGAATTTCGTCCTCGAAATTAAAACTTACCCATATTCGTAACAATTCACTATAGTCATTAACACTTCATTGCCAACTAGTAGTTCTTTCAAAAGGGTTATAGTGACCATCCTAACACTTTTCTTTCTTACCGTTTATAAACTATTCTTTTTTCCTTAAACTCATCTACACTACCCAACTTACAAGAACTCAACTAATAGTATAATTGACCAATGAAGCATATATACCTAGTACAAATCACCTTCCTAACCTTTATCAAGCACAAAAGAAAAGATAAGATTGGCGTTGTAAAAAGATCAAGCAAGATGTAATTCAAGCAGTCAAATAAGAATTCGAAACGAAATCAGGAAAGGTGATTTAAATAAGTAGATGAGATCATATATTCTAATACTATTCGTAGGCTTGCTCGGTACAGTAACATAACCGAGATAATATATTCTCGACCTGCATGGGTTACCACAAAAATATGTCACGTCCCAGTCCCAAAATACGTAGGACTATGAATACGTGAGCATGCCAGCCGTATGTATATGGCGACTCTAATATATGGAAACCATAACACATACGTACGTTGTATTATGAATAACAGTTCACAAGTATATAATGTCATAAGTCACATGCAATACTAATCTCCACAGGCAATCTATATGTCATCCACGATAGATAAATATCAACTAAATCCAACAGATAATGATGAATGTAAATACAAAAGATTCAAGTTCATCAAGAATTTAAAGACGTCTGGTGGAGACAAATCCACTAATAGTAGACGAAAAATAAAATATAAGAAAATAAAATAAACTCCATGCTAGAAAGTAAACTAAGATTTTGTAGCACCATCAACTGCTATCGTACCCTCCTCTGGTGCCGGTGTAAACCCCCAGATTTTTCAGAATTTTAAAAAATAAATTTTCAGAAAATTTTAGTGATTTTTAAATAAATAAAATAAATATTTTCTGGTATTAAATATTTTTTGTGATTTTATTAAATATTAAAATATTATAAAAATAATATTTTTGGATGTAAAATAAATAATTAGACTTACTGCAATTTTTTTCAATTTATTGGACCAAAAAACTAGTTTTAAAGACCTAAAAATTAATGTTTTAATTAAACCAGAATGAACCCAAAATAAATCGGATTGAACCAACCGGTTTAACCCTGAACCGGACCAACCCTGAACCGACCCAAGTGGATTCGGATCTGTACCCGCAGACCCGAACCCGACCAGATAACCCGCTGCTACAGTATTTCCCTAATTCCCTCGATCGGTCGCCAGTTCGAATCCCTAAACGTCGGCCGCTCCTCTTCTCGGCCGTTCCCCGCAGCCGCCCTGCGCTGCTCTACCGCCCTGCGCTGCTCTACCGCCCTGCGCTGCTCCGCCTCCCCGCCGCTTCGCCTTTCAGCTCGCGTGTCTCCCCCACAGGCCGGCCCTGCCCCTTCTTCTCCCAGCCAATGGCCGGCCGCCCCCTATAAATCCCTCGACCCCGGCCACCCCCTTCACAAACCATCCACCACCGATCACCTACATCACCGCCCCTTCGACCATTCTCCGGCTGCCACCCGAGCTCCGCCACTTCCTCCGCCGTGAACCCCCATCTCCACCATCATCGATCAACCACTGCATTAACCCCTCCGGCCACCGCCACTACTCATCACCAGCGAATCCCAAGATCCGGCGACCTCCGGCGACACCTCCGGTCCCTTTCCAGCAACCGCCGCCGCCGACCAGCAGCTAGCGAGCTCTGCTACGCCGAGCACAACGTCGTCGGCCGACACAGCCGTAGCCGCGTCGCGCCACCCCGAGTATGCGAAGAATAGCCGATTTTGATCCCCTATTAATGTGAGGATTTATCTCTCCTTGTTGCGCCAATGTTCGAATAGTCTATTGCTACGCGTAGACCGCGTGACCCTCTCAAACCCCGTGTAATTCGTTCGGGGTATCGCGTCCTGTGTCAGTCGCAAACTGCGACGCAAAATCAGGAAAATACTTCCCTATTTCTGAAAATTCAGAATTTGTCCCGAACTCCCCGGTTCATGACCATTTTGCGACCAACCTGTTAAATGTTTTCAAAATTGGCTTGAACAGTAATTTAAACCATATGTTAGTTCAATTTATTAAGCTGTAGTTTGTAATATTTTTGAGGGTGAAAATAACCAAAATATTGGTTATTTAAAACCCTGATTTCTCCCAAAACTGGGTACGGCTCGCTAAACGAAGTGACTTGGTCATGTACGAACTTAACCAAAAGGTGCGCGTCGTCAATACGGACGTGTGGGATTTCGTAAAAGTTGATTTGGATGTGCGTGCACACCGGAATCAACGTGTATCCGTCGACAACGCCCCATATCGGCCCTGTTCTGAAACTCGTTGTAACTTCGTGTGCGATCGCCGTTTTGAGACAAAACTTGTGCCATCGAACTCGTAGCAATATGTAGGTCCTATGACCCAAGTTTGGTTCGATTCTGAGAACGTTGACAAAATCCCGTATCGTGGGCCCCACGGCTCCACTTGACGGGCGATTTTGTGATCGACTCATCGAAATCCAGTTCTGGACATTCCGTTGGGTTCATATCATCGTTCTGGACTTGTAGACACTAAGTTTGACGAATTTGGAGAACTTTGTCTCTGGCACATTTTTCGGTGCGAAGTAGGCCACATGTGGACCCCGCTTTGACCAAAAACTGTCACTTTTGCCCCTGTGTCCAAATTGGACTTATGGACAGGCAATTCTAGATATTTGATATCTTCTAAACATGATGATAATATTTATTTCAGCAATCGGAGGAGTACTTGAAGATCCCACTATTGCTAGAACAACTGTTAGAAACCAAATTCCAGGCAAGTGTACCTTGCCATACTTCCAGTAATTTGTTTCATATTATTCTCTTGATCTATTGTTGTGATATATATGTTCAACCTAGGATCGTGTGACATTACTTAACGTCCGAATAATATTCGGGTGTCGACGCCGTACGCGGAGTCGTGTAACATCACTAGAGATTGATATCGCGACCCTATATATCTTCGTGCTTGCATTATCAAGTACGTCATACTACAAAACACTTGATACTATTCATGAGACAGAATCTTCCTAAGATATTTATGGTGATTCTGTATAGGATACAGGATTCGTGACATATACTTTATACATATGCATAGATATCATTATGACTTGCTACATTAGATATGATCTTGCGTGTCATGGACATGAGACGTGTGATTACATTGGGTGGGGGAGAGACACACAGGCTACAGGTTGATTTTATATATATATTTATTACGGTGCCATAGGCCCACTACATAGTATAACTACATAGTATAACTATATAGTATAACTATATATTATAACTGCTACCGGCTCCCCGACACAGAGCTTGTAGTAGTCTCAGCCTGAGTCTAGTGTTGCTCTCATTTTGCATATCACTTAGTTGGTTGTATAGTTTACCCTATTGATATATTTTTATACTGCACATATTTGGCTTGAGTTATTCTTGTACCTTGCTATGTCCCCTGAGGATCTGGATCCAGATTATGTCCCCAGGTATGGCAGAGGAGTTCTATCCCGAGGTATACGGGGCAGGAGCAAGAGCAAGAGTAAGAGCAGACACCGGAGCTGAACCGATCCCCGAGGACGAGGTGATAGCCGAGGATTTTTTCTGAGTATTTGCTTAATCTATACTCAGTATATGTTATTGTTAGACTCTTTCCTTTCTGGTTTGTTGAACCATTGTATCAGACTTATTATCGGGTTGTTCCCCGAATATTGTTTTATTGAGACTTGATGTTGCTTTATATTTCATAGTGATGGTATTTATTTCTGTGGATGAGATTAGTAGCATAAACCTTTATAAATGTTTTACAGCTTAAGTACACCTTGATAGGTCTATTAAATTGGGTTTGCCCATCGGTGTGTGCTGCTGGCCATTGCGACGTGTCTAGTCCCTCGATATTTTGGGACTGGGGCATGACAGCCGGTCCGTAAATCTGCGGGTACTCATCGTCTGCTAAATCTGGAGAACAAATCAAGGTCCTCAGGGGACATAACAAGTTACACAAAAATAATACGAGCCAACAAGTAATAGCATCTATGGAAGGCAACAAGAAAATACATGAAGACAATCTAAGATAGTGGCATGCCATAGAGAAAAGTGATGCAAGACGTGGCTAATAATAAATCAAATATTTCTATAGAGTGTAGCCAATGCAAGGTCTCCCAATCTATAGCAAATCTTAAGTGTAGTTCAATGCAAGAGACTCCCAATCGAGTAGGGTCAATGTAGCCAATCCTAGTATCAATCTCCTCTCCTAAGGAAAAACAAAGGTCAAGTCGTACTCACGTCAAGTCATGTCAAGTCCAAGTTAAGTACGAGTAATACGGGGACACAGTTTTATGTCAAGTTGTACACACAAGGTGGAGCATATATATCAAATATGTGATAAAAATATAGAGATGAGCAGCATATATGGAATCAATAAAGAAGCATAATGAACCATGTAAAAGAATAGAAAACATGTATAAGAAAAATAGACATAAACAAGAATAAGCGAAAGTAAACATGCATAATACTGTAGAAGAGTTGGCAAGGTATCTTGCAGAATAGAAATAGAGACATGTACACATAGAAACAATGTGAACAATGCATGTAAATAAACTGTATAAAGTTGGCAAGGTATCTTGTCTGCTCCAAAAAAGGAGAAAGTCGCAACTCAAGACGTCGTATGATCTATACGTCACATAAATTAAACAAGTTAGATCTACAAAAGTAGTTGGATAGGTTTTTGAGTCTAATCTATTTTAATTCTGAATAAAATAACCTAAAATACTAAATTAGTTTAATTATATGTAATTTTAAGGCTAATCTAGATTTTAGTTTAAATAAAATTAATTTTACGAATTCAGGATCCGTTGCACGCAAATCGAGGCATTCCGTTGACCAAAAAGTCAACTGATACAAAACCAAGATTTGTGGGTGAAATTTTATAGATTTTAGCGCTACATAATGCTAGAATCAATGGTTTCACCAATCCTAAACCGGTAAAAAATTATAGCCCATATGACGCACATATGACAGTTTTTCGTAGTTTTTTAGTTACTTTTAGGTTGCACAAAATTTCCAGAATATTAAACTAGCATATTTAATTCTAAGAAAAATATATTTTATATTTCATTATGTCATATTTTCACAAATTTAAACGGATCATGATTCTTAGTTCAAAATCTCCCGAAATCTCGAAAATACTGAAACGTGTCAGATTTTGGACAACTGGCACTCAACGAATTTTACAGAATTTTGGATTCAAAATTATTTAAAATAAATTTGATATTCAGAAACTATACCTCGATACGGTTCCAACAGAAGAAACAAGAACGCTTTGGAGTCCGGAGCTAGAAGTTATGGCCTCACGAAGTTGCGAGACATCGTAGATGAAACCTCCTCAAAGTCTCTCTCTCTTTCTCCTCTCTAATTTCGGCGAAAATGATGAAATCCTACATATACACAGATATATATAGGCAGTAGCCGATGGGTGGGCCCAGGCGGATGGTTAGGGCTGACTGGATATTTAAATATGTTTTAATATCCAAAAATTTATTTATTAATCAATTTTGACCTAATTAACTTCAAATAAATATGTAAAAATATCATAAAATTCCAAAAAAATTTAGAAAATTTAAAATACCATTATAGACCCTAGAAAAATACTTGGGACCATTTTATGGTCATAGAATTCTACAATAAATTCCAAAAGTCCTAGAAAATTAGTTATTAGCCTATTTTAAAACTAAATAAATTCAAATAAATTCCAAAAAATTCTAAATAAATTATAAAAATATATTTAAGTATTTTAACTATAAAATAAATGTTTGTTAGAAAAATATGTAAGTATGGTCTCACAATAAATTATAGAAGTCCTAGAAATTTACGTTTTCTAGGTTTTAATTACCCAAAAATTCTAGAAAAATCCAAAAATTCTAAAATAGTCTAAAAATAATTCTAAATAAGTATTTTTTATAAGTGATTAAATCAAAAAAGTTATTTTCTAATTAACCAACAAAATAGCCAAAAGAAATCCAATAATTTAATAAAAATACTAAAATTACAAATAAAAAAATAGGGAGTTTACAAAAATACTCATTCTACTCTTGGCACTTGACATCTTAATATTACCCATTATCTAGTTCTAATACCCAATATCTTAGTATCTTGACCAATACCTTATCCTCCTAGATACTTACCCAACTAACTCTAATTCTAATACTTGATACCAAATATGATACCTTACTCAAGCCCTAATACTCACTCATGATACTTGAATGTCATGATACCAATATCCTCATGGTACCCAAGTATCACACTAGTACCTTCCCCCAAACTCTAATAACTTGACACATAACTTACCTATACATAGCTTACTTGATAACTACTTGTATCAACACTATATATATATATTAGAAAAATATAATTGTATTAACTAATAAAAGACGTACATCAAAATCAAACTATTTTGGTTGCCATATTGGCCCCATCATCTTTATATCATATTCAGTATTATGTAGAATCCCAATATCTGAGGTAGCTAATCCCTCGAAGATCCGATTATTTTGCTCCTTCCATATATGCCATATAGACGCAGCAAGTATGAGCCGTGCTTCCCTGAACCAAACATGTCCCCTCCCCCTGGCACCCTTAATGAATACCATGATATCCTTCAGCTCCCTGTCTTTGCCATATTCGATCTTCAGTCTCTCCTACTGGTGACTCCAGATACGCCACGCCAACTGACATTTGAAGAAGAGATAATCGAAAGACTCATCCTCTACTTGGCAAAGCCTACAACCTACACCCCCAGTCTGCACTCTAAACTGTGCCAATCGATCCAGCGTTAGTAAGCGCCCAAGCAGACCCGATACATACATAATTGGATTTTTTTTTGCAGTCCCTTTCACCCAAATAAATTTGGCCTTATCCAGTTTTGGATCCCTCGTCCGAATGCAGCTATACACCTCCCTATGTATAAACTGATCATGACCTGTCCCCTCCCAAAACCATGTATCCACGGCCATCGTCAGGTCCACTCGTATTTGTCGAATATGCCTCGCTACATGTCTGGCAAAACCATGAGTCTCTGGCCTCCATACTCCATCTTGTAGAATACAACTAACCCTCTCTCACCTGCTCCCCATTTCCAACATATTCCAGCCGACCATGTCCACCAAACTCCGGTGATTAATCCAAGGGTCCCACAATAGATCGTTCATAGCCCCATCTTTGAGAATACGACAGATATGCGGCTTCATCGATCCTGATAGTATACAATATTTTTGAATACTACTGAGTCATTATTATTAGCGAGAAGCCCCAAAAAATTTCTCTCATTCAAATGCTTGTTGCCCATCCATTTGGCCCATAATGAGTCCCCTGCCATAAATCTCAAAGCCAGCTTCATAACTGCAATATCCCGCATAACCCAGAGTGATTGAAGCCCCACACCTCCTTCTTCCTTCGACCGACATAAAGTCTCCTACGTTATTGCATACATGCCACCCCGTCAGATAAAATTTGCACACATCCTCTCAATCTGCCTGATGGTCGTAGCCGGTAGGAGAATAGCCTGTAACCAAAATAGTGTGATGGATGTGATCACTGACCTCACTAGCTCAATCCGACCGTCAAACGATAGACTTTGCGCTTGCCATCCTTCTATCCTCCTCTGCATATACTCAACTAATGTCTAATATTCTCCACTTCTGGCATAGTTAATAGAGAGCGGTATCCCCAGATATTTGACTGGGAGATTACATATTTCAACCCCAAGTATCATAGACCGTGCTTCTTTATCAGGACAATGCACATTAAAGTATGCTTTACTTTTATCCCGATTTATATGCAACCCGGAGAAAGAGCCAAACTCCTCCAATATTGATGCCATAGCCTGCATACCCTCCATCGTCGGAACCATAAAAACAAGTAGATCATCCTCATATATAAGATGTAATACGTGTGGAGCAACCCTCTTGCATAATGGAGTGATCCGCCTCCTATGAACTGCTAGATCCATTAGGCAGGTGAAATACTCCATAACTAGGGTGATGAGGTACGGGGAGAGAGGGTCTCCCTGTCGAATTCCCCGATTGCTGCTAAAGAAACCTTGTGGTTGTTCGCGAATCAGCACAGAAAATGATGTCGTCGATACACACTCCCGAATTCTATCCACCCAGGGAACCGGAAATCCCATGGCAAGCATAAGGTGGCAGACAAAATCCCTATTCACCGTGTCGTATGCTTTCCTCAGATCTAGCTTTATGCAAGTCTTTTTTTCCCCTTTTTTGTTGAAGTCCCGGATGAGTTCATGTACCAGTAGAATATTATATGCAATGCTCCTCCCTTTGATGAAAGCAGTCTGGTTGAAAGAAACAAGTCCCTGTAAAATATACTCCATATGCCGGCACATAAGATGTGTAATAATTTTATATAAATAGTTGCAGCATGCTATCGGCCGAAAATAAGCTAAGGACGTGGCTCCTTCTTTCTTCGGAATAAGTGTCAAGAATGTATAATTTAGCTCCCGAATTAGTCTGCCATGGTCGAAGAAATTGTGAACCACCTCCAGCACCGAATTCTTGAACTCCTTCCAGTAAATTTTGTAAAACTTACTCCCGAACCCGTCCGACCCTGGTGCTTTATTTGGATCCGCCTGAAACACAATGGATTCAATCTCTTCCAATATTACCGGTTCCATAAGATTCTGATTACCCAAAGGGGTGACCAGCCGTTTAAAAATAACTGTGGGGAAGTCACCAGGGTAATAATTTTGATTATAAAAAGTGGAATAATACCTGACTGCTTCCTCTTACAAATTATGTGGAGCAAGCAATCCATCAGGTCTTATCAGCTTGGAGATATTATTTCGGTGCATTCGTGCCTGCACAATATCATAAAAAAAACTTCATGCACCTGTCACCATCACATAACCAAGAGCATTTTGCTCTTTGTTCCATCTCAACTTCTTTTTGCAGCCGAAATAAATTAAACTCCTTGACCAGCGCTTGCTCTCGCTCACCTAACTTTGGATTAAGAATATTAGTTTGAAGTTGGTCCTTGATGCACCGCAGTTCAGTGTCCTGCTCCACCAAAGACTGGACCGGTTATGCACGGCACCACCTCTTCAGTCCACTCTTCACCCGCTTTAATTTCTGAAGCAGCATGTATTAGGCATTTCTGAGTGTTACCGCCTGTAACCCCTCCCAGACCACATTAGCATATCCATCCATGAGTTCCCACTTATTATTATACCTGAAAGGCCTCACTTTATCTATAACCGGTTCAAGTAACTGTACCAACAAGGGAGAATTATAGCTGGTACCAGCCGTAAGGCCCTCCACTAATGTCCGTGGAAATTTCTGAATCCACTCGCTATTAACCAAAGCCCGATCAAGTTGACAAGACACTCATTTTTGTACTGCCTTATTGTTCCATGTCCAGACGTGACCTGACCTCTCCAGACATTGCATCCATGCTTGCAATATAGATTGTTGAAAGCCATTGAGCACATTATCTGGGACAACCCACCCTCTAACCTTCTCATTCGGATATAATAAAGCATTGTAGCCCCCCATGAGGATTAATGATAACTTACGTTGTACCTCAGCTAGAATACTGACCTAAATGATCTCTTTCCATATATCCTCTCCCCGTCGACGGTCATTATGACCATAAACCGCTCCGAACATGATTCTGAGGCCACCTTTCTGCCTCAACTCGACAACTATGAGTTGATCAGATAATAAGAGCACTTTTCCATCCCAACATCTATTATCCCATCTGATCCATATTCTGGCCATGTCACATTGACTCAAGTTGTGAACTTGGACCCAATGATCCGGCGTCCTTCTAGCAAGAATACATTCAGATTTGATTTTTATTTCCAGTAACGCGCATATGGAACACTGCTTTCTCCTTACCACTTC
Organism: Iris macrosiphon; assembly: GCA_036927795.1. Classification (NCBI taxonomy): domain Eukaryota; kingdom Viridiplantae; phylum Streptophyta; class Magnoliopsida; order Asparagales; family Iridaceae; genus Iris; species Iris macrosiphon. The sequence goes on from JAYESA010000002.1 coordinate 106,694,316, forward strand.
ACAAATATCTTTCCATCTCCTCAACGAGCATGCCCCTCGAACATTCCATGCTATCATCGATATTAATTATCCAGTAGTTCCCCAGCAACATCACCTGAGCAGTTAGTTGGGGTAGTAGCCTGCTCATCCCGACCTATCTCGGCCATATTGACCTCACCTTCCCCCTCATTGGACTATCCCTACGTCAACGCCAGCCAATCCGGGTTGTCTACACACAACGCACCCTCAGTTGACTACTCTGTCTGATCTGGTCTCCTCAAAACATCTCGATAGGCCCTGCATGATGCTTCCTACTCGACGGGGCTTCTGAGAGCTGCTGACCCGATGCCTTCGCCTTAGTCTTGGCTCCTCAATTTTTGCCAAGTGTGGAACCCCTTGCTTTGGATTATCTTCCTACCTTAAAGACCACCCCTTGATCACCCACTTCTGAGGCAAATTGTGTAAGCACTATCGGGTTGAACCTGATACTATTGATATCCCCATGCTCTACACGCCCTCATGGCGACCCTGTGGACTCCTCCTCTATCTGCATATTTGGCCTATCTACTGCCCTGGTCTCACCCAGTGCCTCCCCCACCTCCTTATCTCCACTGGCTCCTCCCTCCCCTGATATCCTCCTGCTGGTTGTGTCTGTGCTTTTTTTACTTTGTCCAAACCAATGGCTAAGTCGACCTCCATCCTTGTGTTAAAATTAAAAATATGAGTACCTTGCTGTGTCGGATGCATCACATTACTCACCCCCTGACCCCCTACACCATCATCACTTGCCCTCGCATTCTCTCCCTTTTCGTTTGAATTTGTATCCCCCACCTTGCACTCCTTGGCCGGATGTCCGAAGCACTTACAATGTCGGCACGTCGGGGGAATCCACTCGTACTCCACTTTTTGTGTATAAACCTCTCAGGAAGGCACATCATATTCCAGTACGGACGGTAGTTCCCGACCTGCTTCTATCTCCACGAATATCCTCGCAAATCCTACCTTGGTTCGCTTCGTCGTAGGCTCGTCTGATTTGATCAGCTTCCCAATAAGGCTCGCAAGCCTCATCATCAATGGAACACTCCAATAAACAATTAGCCATTCAGGGAACCTGATCCACACCGGCACAGATTTTAGTACTTCACGCTCGCAACGTGTCTCAGGCGTCCATTCCTTCATTATAATAAGTCGTCCGTCAAAAGTCCATGGCCCGCCTTGTAATATGCGGTCTATATCATCTCGAACCCCAAACCAGACGTAATAAAATCCATTCTCCCTTGCATAAAACTCCATAAAGCCCTTCGGTTTCCATACGCGGTTAGCAAACACACATTTTTGGCCATATAACGGCCTATTGCCCAGTACGTATAGGATAACCGTATTTTGCCAATATTCGATTGTCTCTACTATCTCCTCTGCAGGAAATAACGCACGCAATCGCGTTCCCACCCTCTTGGGTTAGACGTATCTAATTTGTCCCTCGCTTTGCGCCATATCCAAACGACACATATCTGCCTAAGATTTTTGCATGGGTTGATCGATCATTGGTGCCTTTCCTTTATCTCGATCCGACTTTGGTCTCTGTAGAATCTCTCCTCCTGTCCCCATTGCTGGACGAACCCCCGCCTGATTCTGGAAGGGTCCTAACTTGGCGGTCATCCCTCCGGCATTAGTCCTCCTCCAAACACCCTGAGTCCTAACGTCCCTGCCCTTCCGCTGAGTATATTAGCGTACACCTGCCCGTACCTCCCTGCCCTGACGTGCTGGTTCCATCTCCCTTCGGTTCCTTCTCCTGCTCACATTCGTCCACCCCCATCCTTCCTCCATTAGCGCCTGACCCGCGGTGCTACTTTTTGCTTCTCCGGCCGCCGTTAGGCCGGGATCCCACCTGTGGGATCCAAGCCCTAGTTCTCCTTCAGACCCTGTCGGCGGCTGCATCCCTATATGAGCCATAGTGCTCATATTCCTATATGTAGACCAACATGAATAGAGTGTACTAGTGCACATGGGTGTACATGCGATGTAGGAGTCTATTCCTATTGGTCCACATGCGCATGGCTCGTTTAGGAATACGAGCACTATAGATCATATCCCGTTTACCCTATATATATATATATATATATATATATATATATATATATATATGCTTGGCAACTTATGATACCTACAATCACTTGATATCCATACTACCTAGGCTTATACGATACACAAAATGCCTATGTCGTATAGTCGGTTCTCTACTTGTAACCGATAATGTACCTATTAGAATATATTTATTTGCTAATATGATGGCCGATCATAGTTTAGTAAAGATTTTAAGTGGGTCAGCGGAACTCACGGTTCTATTAGAAAGTAGAATGACCAACTTTTACACTAATTTTCAAGCGGATGAGATCGGTCGAGTGGTCGGTTTTGCATCTTTTTGACGAGCGAATTATTCGGTTTCTTTTTTGACCTATTCAATAAATTCTAGAGTTAAATTATGTCATAGCCCTTCGTATTAGCTTTCCAAAACTTCAAACGGATCGAACTTTCGTGTCTGAAGCTCCCGGAATCGTGAAGGCGTCAAAACGCGTTCGTCTTTCGGACACTTGACACTCAAATAGTTTTACAGAAAGTTTTAGAACGAATTTGACCTATTAATTTATATATTTGAAAATCTAACTTCGATACGGTTCATTTAAAAAGAGAGAGAGATTAATCGGAGTCCTGAGTTAGGAGTTATGGCATTTCTAAGTTTCTATAGCTGCTAAAAATGAGACTGAATACTATAACGAATTTGAGTTGTTTTAGACAAAAGAACAAATGTATACACCAAATTTACCAAATCTACCTATACGTATCATGGTGTATCATGATACAAACTCTACGTAGCCAATTTTGGACACAAGAACACATTTACACCATCAAATAAACATCAATAGTCCTCATTAGGACACAATACACACACTCAATGGACACAATTGTGGATTTTTTCAACTTGAGCCACAAAATTATGACACTAACTTAGATCTACCAAATTGAGAGATTCTAGTGCCTAGATCTACCATTGGAAAATCTAACCATGTGAAGGTTCCTACATGACCAAGGGGTGTTCCTAACCATAAATTTGATAAAATTGAGGGAATTACCTAGTGTTTTGGTAGCCACTTTGGAGAATTCCGAATTTGAACACGGAAGGGATGAGTTGGACACAATCTCCTAGCAAGCTCTTTTTCTATGGATCTACTTGTGCTCATCAATGCTCTAGGCCTTCACGATGGTGAGAATGAGTGGAATGAAAAGTGGATTGAGTAAAATTGATAGGAAATTGGGTTTGCTTAGGAAAGAAGAAGCTTTGGAAAAAATGAGGCTAATGAGTGAAATGAATGGATGAGCCCTAAATTGAACTTATCTCTTATAGTAAGGTTTGCTCATGCCAAAATATCAAGTTTGTCCTTCTCCATTTGTCATGAATGAAATCTAATTAACTAAATGAATGAATCTCTATAACTAAGATGAATATTCTCTTCATGACAACTAAACTTAATTAATTTTAATTACTAAAGTCATGACTAACAATAATTATCACTAACTAACACTTACAAATTCTAATTGGCTAGCCACTAACTAATACTAGTATAATTTTAAGCAATCGCTAATATAAAATAATATAAAAAAATTTAACAACATGCAAAATTACCAAAATATTCCTATGGTGGAAAGTGGTAGTTACACCTGAGAACTCTTTTCCGGTGTTAAATCCACTATTATTATAAATAGCGTACAACACAAGTTTTGATTCGAAGTGCTTGTCGACTTCTTACAACCACAAGCTTTGATCTGAAGAGTTTGCCAACTTCACAACCACAAGCTTTGATCCGAAGAGCTTGCCGACTTCAAACACTTGAAAAAATAATTTGAAAAATCAAGCTTTACAACTCGACCAGACTTCTAAATCGGAACCGCGTTTGCACTAGAAGGCTGGGGAGTTGAACTTGGAGATGAAAAATTTGTAGAACTCAGTTAGATAAACAAATAATGATCGAGTGAATGAGTGAATAACAATAAAGAGTCACTAAAAAAATGGACTTTTGGGACGACACTATTAGAAACGCTAGTATGAAATGTCCAAAAAAATAAGTTTTTATGACCGCTATATTTTGGTTGTTAATAAGGGCACTACTAAAATTACTCGGGGCTACCCAAATATTTACCATTGATAATTACAAGTTTGCCACTCCCAAAATTTACTCGGGACTGCACACTCTTAATTTTTTTTATAATCAGGACTGTCAAAATTTTGACAGTCCTAAAAACATATGTTGATTTTTTAGGACTGTCAAAATTTTGACAGTCCTTCCAATTGGTAGGACTGTAAAAAGTTTGACAGTCCTAAAAATATATGTTGAATTTTTAGGACTGTCAAAATTTTGACATTCCTTCCAATTGGCAGGACTGTCAAAATTTTGACAGTCCTAAAAATATATGTTGATTTTTTAGGACTGTCAAAATTTTGACAGTCCTTCCAATTGGTAGGACTGTAAAAAGTTTGACAGTCCTAAAAATATATGTTGAATTTTTAAGACTGTCAAAATTTTGACAGTCCTTCCAATTGGTAGGACTGTCAAAATTTTGACAGTCCTAAAAAATCAACATATATGTCAAATTTTGACAGTCCTTCCATTTTTTCTTCTTCTGTTTTGGTTTTCTGTGTGCTGTTATTTTTCTTTGTCATTGTGCTATTATTCATGTCCTCCACGACGTTGGAGTGGAGGACCTGGTGGTAGCGACGGAGGAAGGAGGGGAGGGAGAAGCGGCGGACGTCGAGGGTGCCGAGCACCGAAAGGGGGTACGAGACGGAGGAGCGGGAGGGGAAGGAGGCGGCGGGAGGCGGGGGAGGAGGCGGAGGCGGCGATGGGAGGCGGCGGTGGAGGACGGGGGAGGAGGCGGAGGAGGAGGGCTCCGACAAGAAATGAAGGAGGGAGGAGAACTCCGATGAAGATTAGGGGGGTTTGTGCTCGTACGAGTAAACTTTTGGACTAGTATGAGTAAACTTCATTCATTAATGGGCTAGCCCCAATCTTGAGCTAGCCCTAAGTAAACTATGCAGTGCCCTTATCAACCACCTATATTTTTTATAACAAAAAATAGTATTATTTGGAACATATTAAAAAGTAACTCTCTTATTTGAAGCCGCTTACTCAATCTTCTTCTCCTCCTCGAGCAACCAAGCACAAGATCTCGTCCACCATCGGCAGACCGCGTCCCCTCTGTGCCCATGCGGAACCCGTCCCCTCATTCTCTCCAGATCGTCACTCTTCCCTATCCCTCCCTCCCTTTCTTCTTCCTTTGGAGATCTCGGTATGTTTTATTTTATGGCCAAGATTGGATTTTTATAGATATAGTCTCCTGATCTAAGGTTTGAAGTGTCATATTTTCCTTTTTTTTTTGGGTTTTGATTTTCAGGCAATTCGTTGAGTTATAAATACTTAGTTTCTTGGAAAGATTATTGCTTTAGAGGAATTCAATCTTGGGCATGCTTCAATTTTTGGTTTTATAGTTGATTTTCTTTTAATTTAAGTATTTAGACCTTATAAACCAGAAGAGTACACGTTTGGGACAAGGAAATAATACAACCAATAGCTACTTAATTATGTGACAATGGATTCTCCTCTGTTTGATGAGTGAGTGACTTCTTTTGCAGCAAGATTTTCATAGGCACATATATATACCATCACAAGTAAGGATGCATGCTCCTCCATTCATTCGCAGCTAGCTTATGTTCACCAAACTTGTACATATTATTAATATACAGTATAATATATCTGCGGTTATGAAACGGTAATTCTTTGCACTGCAATCTTAGTTTCTTGTTATAAGAAGAATGTATTAACAATGAGAATTAAACATGTCAATGTACTACTTTTCAGAAAGAAATATCAATTCTGTACATAATAAGCCTTGGAATAATGAATGTGTTTTTTTTTTTTTTCAAGTGTAAATTCTCTTAGCAATGCCGCTGTAGATGAAGAAGAATTTGGAAGAGTAATTTCATGCATTACTGTACTATTCTATGTAGGTTTAGTAGCACTGTCACATTGTCTACATTCTTGGCCGAAAATTAGAAGAATCTGATATGGCCTTTTGACAATGTATAAACTATTCAACAGACCGAATTACTGAAAATGATATGTAGCAACAAAATGACCCTGAAATTTTAGTACCATAAAAACCATATACAATCATTATAAAGTGATAAAGAAAAGGAGACATTTACATAGTTTCCAGTTACTTGTCCTTTTATCTTTACAAAAGTTAGTACATAACAATACTTTAACTGTATATAAGAGCATCAAAGTTATTGCATCTCTTAATTTATCTTAATTGACCATTAGTGGTGCACATTTGTTTGGTTCAGCTATTATGTTGCATGGACACGAGAAAACGGTGTCCATATCAGTGTGTCTGTATTCATACAACATAGGTGCCGACTTATTTTAGCTATATGAAAATGTATGTATCCCGTATACATATCGTATCTTTATTTGTATCATTGTCCATATTCGTACAATATAGTCTATATAAATAGGTATGGCACTTTTCTTTTTCTTTGTTACATTTATATTTACTATCTTTTTCTCTTAATAAGGATTTGTATTATTTTGTCATGTCGAGAACTTTTGTTAAGTAGATGGTCGCGAGCTTGTAGTTTCACCTTTTGGTGACTTAAACTCCTTCCATTCATAGATTACTCGTTCCTTGATATAGGAGAACTCGAACTACTAAGTGAGTGGGTTTTACCTTTTAAGTGAACATATATCTGAACATATAAGATGGATATGAAATAATTTTGGTGGAACCAGTGGGAAGTGCTTTACAGTTCAGAATATGCTATTAGAGGTTTGTCTTTGGATGAGCTGCTTTCAGAAAGGGCTAGCCTAACTAGAATTTTGGTATTTATTTATTTTCTTGCTTCAAACCTTTCTTGTCGCCCACATGATGCAGCAAGTAACCCGGGCAACAACATATTGGAGCCAGGGTGGTTCAAAATGAGCCATACACTTGTAAGGAGCGAACAAGCCAATCAGCTCCATCTCTAGGTTGATGAAATTTGATCAAGATTACCTTGAACCGGATCTGACTCATCAACTCTTTTTTGGTTAAATATTTTCATCTTGAAATGAGCTTGCATCAGCGAATAGGTATCAATGCGCTTGAACGTGTGAGTTAAGTGAGAAATACTGAACAAGCTAAGCTTGAAAAATGATTTTCCATTATTGTGAGCTCGAATAAACTCAATTTGTTGAGTATTTCTCATTCTTCTCTTTTTCTGAGTATGACAGATACCGTGTCTCAGTTTGATGCAGTGATAAAAAAGCGGCTAATTAGGTAAAGTGATACATTGGTCGACAGCTTATGCGATTGCTCATTGGTTTGGGCTTTGTTTGTCAAAACAAGCATTCAAGGCTTATATGGGGCATACAGTGGCAGTAGATGTAACAAAAGTCTCAGAGTAATATGAGGATTTGTGTTACAAAAACAAAGGAGAGGTAGAGAATTTAAGATGGAAAAGAACAAAGAAGAAATCTAGGAGAAGATAAAAAAAAGAACGAGGAAGAAATTTTAGGATGAATAGAAAAAGAACCTTAATCTAGGATGACGTTGGTTACTAGTTGGTGGCAGTGGCTACTTGGCAGTAGGATTTCCTTATAGATAGTGGCAAATTTTGAAACAGGAGAATGAAAGCTGAATTGCTCTGATAAGCATATTTTGCAATTGGGTCTGGGTCAATCACCGCATGAAGTCTCTTGTTTAAGAAATGCAACCAATATTGTTCATAGCTAGAACTGTTTCAACAACTAAAGATTAATTTGTGTATTTGACTATTTTCATTTTTCACTATTTTGCCTTTTTGTGTCCAGTTCAGCATTATATTGTGGCCATCTTGTATTATGTGGAATCATGTTTTATTGTTGCTGAGATGTTTTACTGACTCGCGAACTTCAAAATTTCCTCTAAACTAACTAAGTGAAGTATTGTGCTCCGCAGATTACTACCGAAAGATTGTCATCATTTACCGGATTCTTCATAAACATCCCCTTTTGATTTGCGGAAGCCTCATACCCGGATATCCTTTTGAAATGATGCTCTGATGCTCTGAGGAAAAGGCAAATCTATTGTGTAGGCTTATCATATGTTTTTGATTCTCTATTTTCCTAATTTTATGTTGTTTGACATCCATTTTTGCACTTTGACACTGATTTGCATATACAGGCTTTTTTACTGGAGGCTGGCAAGCTTTAAGTACGTAAAATATGTTGCCTGTACAAGCCACAAGGTCGTGTTCCTGGTCACCGTTATTTCTGGTACCAGATGACTCAATGCTTTCCAGCTTGTCACACCAGGTGATGTTTTCTCTCTTGATATTTGTTCTTTCTTTTTACTGCTGTAATCATGTCACAATGATCTATCTGGTAGGAGGTCTTTTACCTGGTAATGTTTCTTTTGAATTACTGCAGAGCAAGCCTCTAAAAGACAACCTTTTTTTAGTAGTTTCTTTCTGTTGCATCCAGTAAGGCTCTAGAAAGCAACTGTTTAGATTACTTTACTTTCTGTTTGTAGGAGAAAACTGAACTATGATTAGTTTCATTGAACATGAATGTCATAAAAATCATACAGTTAGAACTGACCTAGTGTTTTACAGAAACTAGTTCACTATTCTGTAACTTTCACCTTTTCTTCTAGGCATATTTCAGCTAATCACTATACTTTTTTACTGCTAGTAGGGAGCTCTATGTTGCACGGACCCAAATGCAACACGACACAATATGGACACATCAACAATTTTGAGTGTCCTTGTGTATTTTAGAGTGTCCATGTCATGTCCAACACATGGCAAATTTTTTTTTTTGAAGTTCCCATGTTTCCTAGAGGAAACTATATATGATTCTATATTCAAAATGTGCCAACCATGTTCTAAGTGAATTCGGTGCAATATCTTAGATTTTATTAAGTAATGTTGTAGAGTTTTTGTGTTGTGCCAGTAAATTGTTTTTGCGTTCTGTAATTGAGCTTTGTTAGAGTAGTTAGTTGTTATTCTTGTATGTCCGTACCTAGTCTCTCTTGTACTCCTTCAGTCCCACACTGGTTAGGAACTAAAAAGGGAGACTCAACTCCTCCTTAAATATGTGACCACATTCCATCAACGAAACAAATCCTATTGAGTTAAGCACTATTCTCAACTTGGTATCAGTTAGCTAGTTCTCTACATGACAGCAAAATTTTTCCCACCACCAATCTTAGTCTTATTCCCTACCAAAACCCAACAAACTGTACCCCAACTCTAACTAATTATTATTCTTTACAAGCTTGATGGAGCTTGAGATTTTGCGGGCCTTTACTGGTTATCAGACTCATTCACATAAGAGGACATGATGCATTATTGATTCTTTGTTGCTTTATTTTTTCTATTTTTTGTAAACTTTCTGCAAACTGTTCTAACAAAGCCTAGTTTGCAAGTCCCAATTGGAAAATGCACTAAAAGGCACAAAAAGCCTTTTGAGTCTATCAAGTTAGGACTTGTCAATTTATAAGCGGAGTTTGTCCCAGATTTTTTTTGTCTTTTATATGAGTTATTGCTTTAAAGTCTACAGTCTTTATGTTAGCTATTTATATGGTTATATGAATATGTTGATTTATTTAAATTTGTGGTCATGAATTCCTTGCTTATTATTTCAGGTGGATAAATGCTGCTAAGTTCTTGACCGGTGCATCCACTATGGGAAGTATTGCCATTCTACTATTGGTCGGGTTGGACAATCTGTGCAGCTTAAGGGGTAGCAAGAGCTGCATGACTTCGGTTGCACCAGGTGAGAAACTCCCAGTCTTTTCATTTTTATCATTTTTCTGTGATGGTTTTTAATTGGAGTAGTTTATGATCAGCAGCATATATCTTCATGACTAAATCTTGGTACATACAACATTTATAATAAGTTGATTAGAACAATCTGAGCATACAACCATTAATATAAGATAATAGTACCAGTACATAGCTCTAGTTACTAACAAAATATTTACCAATAGGAAGCTAGCCTCCTCCACATGGATATATATAAAAAATATAATAATGTTGAATGTAATGTGCATTATTAAGTTGCCAAGCTCATTATTAGTGTTATAGTATAGTCCATTATGACAAGAACTAACTTGGCACTCCTCTCTGTAAATTGTAGGCAAGGGCCAACAACCATGCACAGTCTAATCAAGAGAATTTTGGCATTTCTAGAAAGACGAATTCCATTTATTTATTAAGTGCCTATCGACAACAACCATGCACATGTTGTATAATTATTTTTAGTAAATAAGCATACATCTCTAGTAGACAGTGAAGAGGTTCATAACAGTAGTTTTTTCTTATGGATATTTAGAAGATGTGATTCATGTCCTCGCTCCCTAGATTGTTAACCCACTGACACTAACAAGTTAGTTCTTTGAAAAAGTTGGTACATACACAAAAAATTAGTTGTAGACTTTGTCATTTTGTAGACTGAACTTAAGATTGATTTGCCCTAATTTGCTCTACACTTGTAACGAGCGCTGATTTCCTTGTTCTTGTTTAATTACTTTTTATGAATGTTGTTTTTTGGTTATTCATCACATGATTTGAGTTGTTTTAGCTACTCATGAATTTTTATGCATACTAGTTGCTTTTTCTTATTGTGTAGCGGTTCAATATAATTCTGGATTTCCAAACATTTCTTTCACTGTTCTTTTTCTTGTTGTCAATTTTGCAGATACTCCAAGAGATGCAAGCTTTAAGTTCCTTTTCTTTTTTCTTGAGGATTTGGTTTTCGTCCAACAGACGTCAAGTTTGTTTTTCATTATATAAGTGTGTACTTGTTATGTTTGTATCTGATATCCCCAAAGTTAATTTCATTAATGGATTGGGTTTAGTGGTTCACTTGATTCTTTGTTCAGTTCCAAATGTTGTATATGCAGCGTACAAGATATGTAAAAAATAATAACTGCCAATGGATTAGGTTCAATGTATTTTTTTTCCTTTTTATTGGATATTTGACTTGGAAAACTAATAAAATTTCTGGTATTAAAAATGTTATATATAACTTTAAGTTGTATACGTTATATAGGCGGAACATTGAAAACAATAATATTGTAACAATTAGGACGATGGTTATTAGTTTTTGGGACTATTTTGTATTGTCCCAAAACTTTATAAGATAGTTGGTGCCAAATTATTAGGGCAATTTTATTTGTCACAAATACTCATCTTTTGGGACGGTTTAATAATCCATCATAAAAATATAAAAATTCATAAGCTTTTGGGACGGCTAGTTTAATCGTCCCTAAAATCCAATTATGACGGGTTTTTTCATCCCAAAACTTTTTGCCATGCTATTCTAATAGCACTGTTTCCATTTGACCCAAAATTTGTCCCAGATAATATTTTTTTATGCCACCCTAATAGACACTTTTTAATACGGAATTTAGCCATCCCAAAACGTCACTTTTTTGTAGTGGGTTCAATGCCTATTTATAGATTTTTTTGGAGACCGAATTTGGCTAGAATTCAGTGTCTAACGTTCATAAATCCGAAGGTTGGATTCCTGGTCTTCAGGAAGAACGTTGGAAATGAACATTGCAAACTGGGTCAATATGGACCAAATTCGGCCCGAGTTTGGCCCGAATTTGCCACGAGTTCGGTTGCATGCTGCTAGAACTCTTTTGGGCTAGGGTCCAGTTTGGTTTGGTAGACAAGGTTCTTGTTTGGTATGGGTTTGTACATTTGTCCTATAAACAAAATAGAAAATATAGAATAAATGTGAAAAAACAAGAGCACTTTGATGACGCCAATCTTCTGACATTTTAGCAGACTTGAAGACGTATTTTTTCTTGACGATAGTTGTCCAAAAATAAACATATCTGGAAATCTGTATACCTTCGAGTGCGAGGCTCCGGAGATGTTGTAGGTGGTTCAGATAAATCTTTTGGTATAATGTCGTCTTTGCCTCATCATCATTTTTTCGTTGCATATATCCATATATGATTTTGCTTATTGATTTTCTACGAATACATGTTAGACGAACAAAGCAATATACAGAAGAAAATATAATAACATTTAATACATATTTGGACAATGCTAAGTTTAAATATCAACATTATAGAGATTGAATGATTGTTAGTGAGTATAATCTTAAACTTAATCGGTTAGCCAAATTCAAAAACTCAACTTAATCATTGAGCTAACATAGAAGACCTTCTAGCACGATCTACATCTTCTTGCGGTACATATCAGATGTGAATTTATTCCAACCATGAGGGATTTGGAGACAATGACCCCCCACCATGAACTTGTCTGCTTGAAGCATGTCTTCTTCCTCAAGCTTTTGCTGCAACTTCATTAGTTGTTTGACTTGAGGCATCATTTTCTTCTCGTCTTCAAATTGTATTTTTATGAATTTGTCGACGAGACAGATTTTTGACATCATCTCATCATCTTTGTATTGCTTCTCAAAGGACTCCCATAAGTCTCTTGTATTTACCTTCTTGCTGTATGACTCTGCCATGGAATCATCAATGGAGTTGAGAATCAACAACTTGCAAAGTTTGTTGTCTCTTCTCCACTTTTTTGTGCAATAGTCGCATTTTTCTTCATTTATTTGTCATTAATTTATGAAACAACATGTTCTGAATCTGTCAATACATAGTCGACGTTGACGAGTCGAAGATTCAGATATATTTTTCTTTTCCAATTGTTGTAGTGTTCTCTATTAAACTTCTAAAGTTTGTGGAAACTTGTGCTTGTGTCGAGAAGACTTGCACAGTTTTTAATATCTGTTGTTCGGATCTTGTTTTGAGATTGTTAATGCTGGGTTATAGTGATCGTACAAAACTATGTAAAAAAATAAGATTACAAATGATTGCGGCAACTCTGGACTTATGCAACCAGATGATAATTTTTGATCTGACCGCAACTTGTACAAAAATAAAGTTTATAATTAAACCGACTTTATGAAATAGAAAGTTGTAGAAATAACTCTAGCAAATACAATTGCTACAATGATAGAACAAAAATTAGAAGAAGAAAGAGAAAAACTCTATGGATGATGAAGATCATTGTTGCTCAAAGAAAGATTCATCCCTTTGTACTATCTGTTTCCAGGAACCAACAAGTTCAATTTGTTGAACTTCTGAAATACTCGTCACTCTTGTTTCTGATCTCGAACTGGACAGACTGGACGAACTGACAATATTTTGTAGTTTTTCTGTGGCTGCTGCGAACTGCTCAAGTAGCAAATATATTTTTGACTTTCTCTCTCTTGAAAGAGAGAAGAAAGAGAATATATATAAAGAAGGCTCACGCCAAACCCTAATAGCCATACCCCCCCCCCCTAATATAGAGATAAAGGCGCATGCTAAGGGGCGGTTACAAACCATTATTTCTGAATCCCAAAATGTAAGGAACGATTTAAACAGAATATTCACCCAAACAACTAATCTGATTGCCATTTCCGCACGAAAATGTAGAGCATGCGTTGTTTCGCGCGGAAGCCCCTGACGCTGCCCCTCATGCAGTCTCGTGTTGTGAAGTACAAAGTGCATCATCAAAGCGTCATTTTGTGCCCTTCGTCCTTCGTCTGACCCCGAGATCGAGTCCGAATCGCTAAGTCCCTTTGGGACTAAATTTGTAAGAAAAATTCCAAATAATGAGAGAGAAAAAATAAGAATGTTTCCATGATGTCTTGATCCCAACCCTCTAAAAATTACTCTACCATCTCAACCACATGGACTAGTACTCCCATGTGCACAAGTCAACAAAAAAAAAAAATTTATATTGAAATACACACTTGCACATAGATGTAGAATTATTATCTAGAATTCAAGATCAAAAACTCCAATAGGAGAGTTTAATATAAAATACTTATCAACCATCTTCTTTGTTTAACGACAGGAAGGAAAGAGATGGAATAAACATTGTTAATTAATGATATATATACTAGCACTGCACTAAATACTTGATTGTGGGGATATACTCTAGCTAATAAGTTCCTAGCCAGTCTTTCCAATGCACGAATACGATTACTGCCTTCTTCATCCTCTGATAATGTAACCAACTGGTTCCCGAGGCTTACCATGGTTTCTACTGAGTAAAACTTTGACACAGTAAGGTGTATCAAAATTTTGACACAACCTATATTTGATATATGGATCCCACTTCAAAGTTTATATATATATATATATATATATATATATATATATATATATATATATATATGTTGTTGAGTTATGAGAGACTTATTTAGTCCCACATCGGATAGAAAATAAGGAGGCAGCTAACCTCCTCTTATATATATGTACCCCATCTCTTGGAAGTAAATCAATCAATTATTTTCTCTACATGGTATCAAAGCCAAAGCTCTGAATCATTTTTCCAAAAATTCCCTAATACTCTAAGAGGAACTGTGTGATTCCCCCCACCCTGTAACACCCCATTCCGTTCAAGCGGACTGCCGATTCAAACGGCAAAAGTGCAATGTCCCGACCCGCTTTGCCCAGGCGAGAATACTCGTTTGAGGCAAAGGATATCCAGACTTGTCCCTGCAGGATTCCAGCTTAGGCTTTCAGAGGCTCGCTTGACGTATCGCTCTACCGAGGCGAATCATCGCTAAGGTGGGTGGCTACGGTGAACTTGTCCTTGCTTAGCCAGCACACATAAAATCTGGAATGATACATGCTAATCGCTAGGTGAATCACCCCCTGCATGCTAATAAGAATCCAATGCACCTAGCTAAGGGAGTAATCCCAACTTGTATTGCTTATGCTAGAACATGGAAATGAAACATTGCTTATATATATGCTCAGACACTCGCATGCTTCCCTAGAACGTGTCGCTCGGGAAGTCCCTTACGATCTCGCTCCTCGGCTTACCTTCGGGCCCGAGCTAACGTGAATGTTTGTGTTTATACAAATGCATGCTTGTCTGCTTGTATGTTGCCTTATTTTCATCCAATCCCGGGATACTACTAAGTAGTCGTTCCGTGCATGATTGAACCTGCAAGTATCCGGGACCGTTAGGTCACCAAAGGCTTCCCCGAACCAGGAGAATGCATCAAGGAAAGTCATTCACTGAACAAATGAATCATGCAATACTGCTTGTCACGTACTCGTGTTGCCTGCTTGGTGAAATAATAAATCACGTACTCGTGTTGCCTGCTTGGCGAAATAATGAAATTGGCAAGACCAAATAGTGCATGTCGCGGACAACTCGAAAACGAGGTATAGTTCCACGGGCGGTCACCGGGGCACTGGGACCGTTCCGATCCGGATGGAATTCACGTTTAGTCTAACCTTTGGGAAAGAACTCATACAACCTTCATGTACGAGCTGGGTGGCGTCTCCGCTAACGTTGCACCACCTTCGCAGATCAAGGCTGATAGTTCTTGTCCTAGGACGGGATGGTTTGTAGCGCCTCACGTTCTTAGCTGCATTCCATCCTCGTCATTGACTAGTGTCCTTTATGGCTATGCCAGCGACTTATGTTCATATAGATAAGTCATCCTCGCTTAGCGGCTATCCGCGTGTGAGTCATTGCATCGCATCAATGAACAACTAAGCACCTGAACGATCTTGATATAATGACTCTCGTGTTTGCATATGCTATGCCTCCTGAATGTTTATACATGCCCGTGCTTGAATTAACAATGTTTGCCTTGGACAGGGAAGGACAAATGGTAAGTAGGTAAGTCTCGCCGTGTTTCCTCTAATGTCGCACGGTGCACTGCCACACGAGTTAGGCCATTCTGTTTGCATGAAACTGATCCTAAGACAACTAGAAAGACAACTTAATAGTTGGTGCACATAACCTATATTACGTGTTTGGATTTGTCGAGCGGGCGAGTAGCTTCCCCACCAGTGCATTCAATGTACTGATAATCCACCAGATTGTATGCAGGGTGCGGGAGAACCTCATTCAGTGCGGATGCTCCTTCGTGCGTGCTAAGGCATGGAGATCACTCCGAAACAGCGCTGCATCCGGAACTGAAGCACATATACAAGACATAATATTGTGAACATTGTCTGAACATCGCCTGTACAATCATTCCACAATTGTAGCCACTTGGCACGCTTTTACTGTTTCAGAGAGAGAGGCTTGAGCGACTTGTAATCTTGGCTATATGCCGCCTGTAACACTTGTTTATATCAATAAACAGTTGCTTTACTTCAACTTGTGTTATTCAATGCTTCCGCTATTGTCGACTTAGTGAACCTGTTACCAAATCGCCTATGCGTTTATGACTCTGCTGCACTCGGACAATCTTTGCGACTCTATGGCTTAGAACTCTCACCGCCAGCCAATGAACCACGGCCTTGCACGGGCATGGCTTACGCTCGTGCGGCATCACGCCCGGATGGGTCAAAGAGATCGTTCCGCGGGAGCGCTAGCGCGGTGATTCTCGCCTAGCGGGAACGGCCGATTTGCCTGCGGGAGATTGTGGCGTGACATATTGGTATCAGAGCCTAGCTTCTACACCTTTGGACTTTATTTCGATTATCTCAGTTTTGAAAGCTCGTTCGTGGGTTATGTGCACGCTCTCTCTCAATGTCCCAAACAGAATATTCCAATAATAAGTCTAAATACTTTCAAAATACGTTTTGAATGATATGATTGCTTGTACGATATTGTGTTGCGAGTGGCCTTTGTGCCAACCTGAGCGAGACCCTTGAGATTATCGTAGTAGCTTGTCCGATTTCACTATCTCTAAGTTTGGTTGAATGCATATGTTTGAGGGACGCCTTGAACTTGTTCACGATCCAAGACTTAAGAAAATGTGAAACTCGAGTGCTATGACTTCACTATCGCTAAGTTGGTTGACGTGCTCACGCTAGAGGTGCACTTCGAATGTGCGCACGATCCAGACTAGTGATATGATGATCTCGAACGCTTGTGAAAGTGAATACACAAATAAACAAGTACAACGACTTGTATAGGTTTGCCTCAGCCTTGTATCGTTAAATCAAAATTGATTGAAATGTACTGCTTGTCCTCAGTAAGTCTCGAGGACGAGACTTTTTCTGAGTTGGGTAGGATGTAACACCCCGTTCCGTTCAAGCGGACTGCCGATTCAAACGACAAAAGTGCAATGTCCCGACCCGTTTTGTCTAGGCGAGAATACTCGTTTGAGGCAAAGGATATCCAGACTTGTCCCTGCATGATTCCAGCTTAGGCTTTCAGAGGCTCGCTTGACGTATCGCTCTACCGAGGCGAATCATCGCTAAGGTGGGTGGCTACGGTAAACTTGTCCTTGCTTAGCCAACACACATAAAATCTGGAATGATACATGCTAGTCGCTAGGTGAATCACCCCCCTGCATGCTAATAAGAATCCAACGCACCTAGCTAAGGAGTAATCCCAACTTGTATTGCTTATGCTAGAACATGAAAATAAAACATTGCTCATATATATGCTCAGACCCTCACATGCTACCCTAGAACGTGTCGCTCGGGAAGTCCTTTACGATCTCGCTCCTCGGCTTACCTTCGGGCCCGAGCTAATGTAAATGTTTGTGTTTATACAAATGCATGCTTGTCTGCTTGTATGTTGCCTTGTTTTCATCCAACCCTGGGAGACTACTAAATAGTCGTTCCGTGCATGATTGAACCTGCAAGTATCCGGGACCGTTAGGTCACCAAAGGCTTCCCCGAACCAGGAGAATGCATCAAGGCAAGTCATTCACTGAACAAATGAATCATGCAATACTGCTTGTCACGTACTCGTGTTGCCTGCTTGGTGAAATAATAAATCACGTACTCGTGTTGCATGCTTGGCAAAATAATGAAATTGGCAAGACCAAATAGTGCATGTCACGGACAACTCGAAAATGAGGTATAGTTCCACGGGCGGTCACCGGGGCACTGGGACCGTTCCGATCCGGATGAAATTCATGTTTAGTCTCACGTTTGGGAAAGAACTCATACAACCTTCATGTACGAGCTGGGTGGCGTCTCCGCTAACGTTGTGCCACCTTCGCAGATCAAGGCTGATAGTTCTTGTCCTAGGACGGGATGGTTTATAGCGCCTCACGTTCTTGGCTGCATTCCATCCTCGTCATTGACTAGTGTCCTTTATGGCTATACCAGCGACTTATGTTCATATAGATAAGTCATCATCGTTTAGCGGCTATCTGCGTACGAGTCATTGCATCGCATCAATGAACAACTAAGCACCTGAACAATCTTGATATAACGACTCTCGTGTTTGTATATGCTATGCCTCCTGAATGTTTATACATGCTCGTGCTTGAATTAACAATGTTTGCCTTGGACAGGGAAGGACAAATGGTAAGTTGGTAAGTCTCGCCGTGTTTCCTCTCATGTCGCACAGCGCACTGCCACACGAGTTAGTCCATTCAATGTTTGCTTAAAACTGATCCTAAGGCAACTAGAAAGACAACTTAATAGTTGGTGCACAGAACCTATATTACGTGTTTGGATTTGTCGAGCGGGCGAGTAGCTTCCCACCAGTGCATTCAATGTATTGATAATCCACCAGATTGTATGCAGGGTACGGGAGAACCTCGTTCAGTGCAGATGCTCCTTCGTGTGTGCTAAGGCGTGGAGATCACTCTGAAGCAGCTCTGCGTCAGGAACTGAAGCACATATACAAAACATAATATTGTGAACATTGCCTGAACATCGCCTGTACAATCATTCCACAATTGTAGCCACTTGGCACGCTTTTGCTATTTCAGAGAGAGAGGCTTCCGCGACTTATAATCTCGACTATACGCCGCCTGTAACACTTGTTTATATCAATAAAGAGTTGCTTTACTTCAACTTGTGTTATTCAATGCTTCCGCTATTGTCGACTCAGTGAACCTGTTACCAAATCGCCTATACATTTTTGACTCCGCTGCACTCGGACAATCTGTGCGACTCTGTGGCTTAGAACTCTCACCGCTAGCCAATGAACCATGGCCTTTCACGGGCGTGGCTCACGCTCGTGCGGCATCACGTCCGGATGGGTCAAAGCGATCGTTCCGCGGGAGCGCTAGCGTGGTAATTCTCGCCTAGCGGGAACGGCCAATTTGCCTGCGGGAGATCGGGGCGTGACACACCCCTCCCCCCTCTTGCCTTCCTCTGTGCGTGGAAGCCCTCCCCCCCACCCTCGGTTGTCATCGACGTTCCCTGCGGGTTTGCCTGCTGGTGTCGTCAAACCCTTCATTGGATCGTGGATAATCAGAGATGAACTCTTGTGTGATCCTCTGATTTCGATCTCAACGTGGGTTATGAGATTAGAGAGAATACTTCCTATAAAGTTTTGCACAAATCTCTATTTCTAGCCCTTGTTCCGGCAAGTTCTATCCATCGTGCATTTCTCATGCCGCATGAGTTTGGGGGTGTACAGATAGATAAAGAAAGTCGTGATCGCATGTAGGCGCATGATACGTATTTGATTTGCGTTTGACCTCGTCTTTGTGTACAATTATGGAGATGGGAACATCTGTTACTAGTCAGGAATTGAAAGAGATACTGGAGGGGGTGGCCATGGTGTTTCAGGCCAAATTAGAGGAGACATCATCCAGTAGGGCAGTTATGCCTGTACCAGAACCGTCGTAGGTGATAAAGAAGATATAGTTGCTACCCAATGACATCCAATTTGAGGGGACGATAAACTACCTAAGTTAGTCTAGGAGCGCGCTGCTGAACCTCCGGACCAAGGGATTTGAAAAATATATGAAGGAAGAGTGCACTAAGCCAAAGGATAAGACGAGTGTTGAGTGGAGCACATGTAGTCACCTTAATTCTCTGATGGTTTCTTGGTTGCTAACTTCTGTGTCTCCATCCATAGCTGGGATGGTGGAGTCGATCTTCAGTGCAGCTGATGTTTGGACGACATTGGCTGGGATATACTCTAGACCTGGGATTGTCATGATGATGATGGAAGTTGAGGAGAAGATTGATGTTACCACACAGGGGAGAAGACAGTACTCCAGTATGTAGCGGATCTATGTCGCTTATGGGCAGACATGGACTATTATGATCCGCTATCACTGCAAAATCTGGCAGATGTTCTCCTTGGTAAACAATACCTTGAGCATAGGCGTGTGGCTAGTTTTCTCAAGGGTCTAAACCTGTAGTTTGAGACTAGGAGGACAATAATATGTCATCTGCCATCTTTTACGTCCCTGGATGAGGCGGTTTCATCGATGGAGTAAGAGGATATCCGATAGAAGGTGATGAAAGGTGAGACCTCACCAGCTGTCCGTTCTGCATTGGTGGTTCCTAGTGCTCCCAGCAACGATGACAGGGAGTGCTACAATTGCGGGAAAAAATGACACCTCAGTTACAACTGTCCTCAACCCCGCAATTGTGGTTGTGGCCGATGAGGCAGAGGATAGAGAGGTGGGCGTGCAGGTCAAGGAGGTAGGGGACGTGAAGGTTAGGGAATTGCTCACCTAGTTGTGATGGATGAGACCACTACCGAAATGACTGGAGCTGAGATGATAGAGTTGGAGGAACTACGTCAGTTCAAACTTCAGGTTGAGAGTTCTAAGGGAAAGGGACTGGCCACTCAGGATTTGGATAACACTACCTACATTGATAACTTTACTGGTTATGTTGCTCATATGGGCTAAGATATTCCGGTTCAGGCACTTGCATCAACTAAATCTCATACTGGTTGGATCATAGACTCAGGTGCATCCAGGCATATCACAGGTGCATCTAGTGAGTTTGCATTATATTATCTGAGCAAGCATATGCATCCCGAGACAGTTCAGACTGTTGATGGGATATACCAACCCATTAGGGGTACTGGCTCGGTCCATTGTACTTCATCTATTACCCTGTCATCTGTATTGCATGTTCCTTCATTTCTAATCAACTTACTTTATGTTAGTCTCTCATTGATCAATTGAATTATATTACTATTTTTGATCGGGATATGTGTTCTTTTCAGGAGAAGGTGTCACGCCCAAAATATAATGGGACCGTCACGCGACTAGGCCAGCTGATACAACTAGATTAGGTTCCCAATTTAATGGCCCTTTCTAGATGTACGACACTGTATAAATGGACTAAGTCCAAACTAATACTAACATTCAGTAGGTAAATATCTATCTCATCCATAGAATATAAATAGAAATGCTGAAATAAATACTAGAATAAAGTACGGAGTCTGGATGTCATAATACAACCCAAATAAGTCTGATGGAAACAAACCCACTGAATACAATACTGAAATGAAGGTACGGAAGGACAGATAAGATAACTAGACTAGAACATTGACTAACTAGATAAAGATGTTCCAGTCCTAGGCGGAAGGCCTACCAGTGATCAGGGAAACTCCGAAGGTAACACCTCAAGCTCCTCCTCAGTCGCGTACCTTGTCTCCTGTCCGGGCCCCTACACGGTCGGGTAGTACGCCTCGTCCAAATCTGCAAGGGAACTAGGTCCTCAGAGGGACGTAACAAGATACAAAAATACATGTCGAATATAAATACCAAATAAGTAAAGGGGGTGTACTAACCATCTAAGTGAATGCAATCTGAGGACAACCTTGGTACGTATGGGTAGGAGTAGGCATAACGTCCAACACTCCGAAGAGTGTTGTATCTACACATGTAACGTCCATCGTTCCAAAGAACGAGGTATCTGCATATATATATATATATATATATATATATATATATATATATATATATATATATATATATATATATATATATATATATACGTCTGTAACGCTCTGAAGAATGCGATATCTGAATAAAGGAGGTCATTGGATCCGTGGCTCCTCTGGACACTACGGATACTAATGTGTGTATCCCATACGCCTACCAGTTGTCCTCCCCGCCCAATGAAAATATACAAGTCAAATACATGACGTGCAAACTTCGTAACTAACATGCTAGGTCTCAAATAACTAGACTAACCTGACTACGTACTAAAACGTGATGCATGTCGCACGCACCGATAGCTAGTCGGGTACGCCAACTCGTATCTGTCATGCCCCAGTCCCAAAAGTACATAGGACTAGAAACACGTAAGCATGCCAGCCGCATGGATATGGCAACTCCAATATATGGAAACCAAAATCCACACGTACGCTGTAATATGAATATCAATCCACAAGTGGTATAAAATGTATCATAAATTACAGGGTATAATCTAAATCTCATCCGCAAAAATCAGATATAAATAATAACCAGTATCTATATAACTAGATCTCAACATGAATATCTAAGGATGATAGTTGGATGGAAACAAATCCACTACCAACTCGAATGGAAAAGTACAACACAACAAATACAATATAGGAATACCAGCTAACGACCATGGGCTCGAAGAGAAGACATCCTCGTAACACAAGTAATCATCCAAATATGCGCTCCTGCAATTACTCAAGAACAGATACACCTGGCAGAGGACCAGGTCCTCAGAGGGACGTAACAAGATACAGAAAATACGAGCCAATTTGAATACAGTAAACATGCATCATATTTGAAAATAAATAAGTACGCTATACAAAACCATCTATATGAATGCAAATGAGGACAACTTTTCGACGTATGGGCAAGGGTAGGCTACTCGATCTAATCCTCACAACCTCACGCTCGTCAGTGGACATCATCAGCCGACATACCTCTGGGGTAGCGACCCTCGGACTCCATCAATCGACATACCTCTCGGGTAGCGACCATCGGACACGACCCACCATAGTGCGTGCTAGTGACTACGGTGTTACCAGAGTGGTTAAAAGCCCATACGCCTAATAATTGTCCTCTATGATACTAAGTGTTAAGTGTGTGTCAACATATCTAATATATAGTAATGACTGAAAGGAACTACACATGCAATAAATAAATAGAACTGAAATAAATATACAGAAATATACTAAGCATGCAAAATACTGTAAACAATTTGGCAAGGTATCTTGCCTGGGGTCCTGCTGCTGGTATGAATCAGAGTCCAAGTCACAGTCTAAATAGCCTATGTATTACAAATTTATCACGTCAAAAGATAATTTATTTTAATTTATTTAATTCTGGAATAATTAATCTAAAATCCTATTTTAATCTTATTATTCTGATTTTTATGTTAATTCCTAAATTTTGTCCAAAGAAACTGAATTTTATCAACTCGAGACTCATGACACGCAAATCGAGGCGATCTATTGACCGAAAAGTCAACTGACACAAACTCAACTTTCATGCATGATTTCCTATAGATTTTAGCGTCAAAAATATGCTGGAATTTATGGCTCATCCGAATTCAAATTCGTTTGGGAATTATGGCACATACAAATTTTGTATTGTGCACCGATGGTTAAATTCTAACCTAGAAGTTCTACAGAATTAACATTATGTAAATACTTCGAAATAAATTCTGGAAAAAATATATGTCGATGATCTCGATATTAGATTTTCGAAACTTTAAACTGTTCGTGATTCTGATTCCGGGTTCTCCCGAAATTGCGAAGACATCGAAACACGTCTATTTTCGGACATGCTGTGCTCTACGAAATTTTCAGAATTTAATACTAATAATTTCGAAAAACAATTTATTTAATCAGAAAGCTAACCTCAATAGCTTTCTAACGCAAGAAACTAGGCCTCATTTGGAGTCCGGAGCTATGCGCAATGGCTTCTGAAAGATGAAGGAATCCTAGATGTCAATTCTCCAAAATCTCTCTCTCTAAATAATAGGATAATTAGGGTTATCATATTATATATATAGAGAGATGTACCTGCGGCTGAATGGATATCTATAGGCTAACACGTGTCAGAATCTGATTGGATAGTTTTATTTATATTATTTATTTTTGATTTGCCTTTATCAAAACATTATTTAACTCATTTTAAATCTAAATAACTCCAAATAAATATTAAAAATAATCATAAAAATATGGAAAAATTACATAAAATATATTTTGAATCCAAAAACCCTAAAAAAATACTCAGGATAATTTTATGTTCATAGGTTTTCTACTATAATTAGGAGAAGCTCTAAACATTAGTTTTACCCATATAACTAAAAATAAATACTAAAATTATTCTAAAAATTCTGAAATAATTCCAGAAAATATATAATAATATTATAAATCCTAGAAAATAACGTGGGCCCATTCTATATTCCTGGAATTGCACAATAAATTCTACAAGTCCTAAAAATTAGTTATTAGCCTAATTACTCCCATTAAATACTAAAAATACTCAGAAAATTCCCAAACAATTCTAGAAAATATATTTGACTATTTAGAACCTAAAACAAAATTTTGAAATATTTTTAATTAAGTTTGAACATAAAATAAAATTTTCAAAGTCCTAAAAAATTAGTGTTACTAGTTTTTAATTAACTAAAAATTATGGAAAAATCTCAATAATCTAAAATAGCCTAAAAATAATTCTAAATAAATATTTATATAAGTAAATATACTAAAAAATTTATTTTCTAGTTAACTAAGAGAATACTCTAAATAAATTCAACATCTATAATAAATATAATAATATAAAATATATACAAAATACCTATTTTAGGTGAGGGAGTTTACAATCTACCCAACTTAAAATAATTTTGTCCTCGAAATTAAAATAAGGCATAATTTGTTAAATCCTTCACATTCGTACATAAGGTACGTCAATCGCAATCTCTTCCAAAAATTTGAATAACAAAATCTATTCAAATCTATTGCGATCACTTCAAAATTAAGATAATCATTGTTCAAATCAAAATTCAACCTATTGTAATCTCTTCTCACTTTTCCAAATAATCAATATGCAAATTTAAATTGAATCCATATAATATCTTCAAGATTTAAATAACCCATATCAAATTTTATCTCACGATCTCCAACTATCATAATCTCCTCTAGAAGTAATTTGAGTCCAATATTATTCCTATTTTCACTTATAAATTTTTTTTGTATTCTTCAACTTTTTAAATTCCATTCACATCCTCAATATTTCAAATAGGTAGTCCAACCATCAAATTTTAATTCTTAATTTAAATCATCAAATTGAAAAATAATTTAAATGCAGTCCACCAATGTTCAAGTCTGAAATTATATATTTATCCTTCAAATTCAAATTGATGATTTTACCTTCAATACTCAAAAATTTAAATTATGTACTTAAGGTATAAATATTGGGTCCTCAATATCAAGATTTTTAAAATTTATTAATCCTCATCATCTTAGTCATTCTTCTAAATTCTCAAAATTAAAATGGCTTGAACCTCTCCCAATCTAATCTTATTCGATCACAATCTAAAAGAAATTTCTTTCGAGTTGCCAATGCACTGCTACCCAACTTAGAATTTACCCATCTATCACAAAAGGCTATATACTTTAAGAAAATATTCCTTAATTTATTTACTCATGTCATTCAATCCTCAAAACTTCAACGCCGATTATATCATATGTGATATGTCCTTAATTACGAAAGAATAATCCTCAAGTATGTGATCGGTCTATGGGGTATATCTAGTACTCTCTGTGTATCAAACTTATACCAAGCACGAGGTTTCGTCTTTCTGAAATAAGGGAAGACGGAGATCAATAATAAAGAGTTTAAGGGCGAGGTAATAGAATAGAAGTATCGGGATCAAGACGTTTAATGAATTCAAATAGGAATTATTAAAGTAGTTGTGGATTGAAATCCTATTTTGGTAATTCCTATTCACATGCTCGCATCGGTACAGTTATGTAACGGATACGATATACTTAGACGTATCTAGAGGGCAAGTTCATTCATCTACTAATCACTAGATATCTTAATCCACGTAAAGTAGTTATATGAAGGGCGAACCACGCGCACTATGGTTGATCAGACCATAGTGTACTGATTCTGAAATGTATTAATGTATGCATCCACTAATACATATATAGTGAACAAGCTTGATGAAAGAATAAGCTTACAAAACTAGGCTATAATAGCGGCATAAGTCAAGGTGGTACAACAATTTTAGGTACGCTAGATGATGATAAAAGGAGGTACAAATTAATTCAAGTTCACAAAACAAAACAACTAAGCAACAATAATAAAAGACTCTACAATCCCTACAGTTATCATACAACCTTCTTGTCTATGTCGCTAGTCGACCAAATGTGGGCAAGGACCTCTAACTTCTATTGTCTGAATAACCACTGTCGTCTTATGCTAGTATACAATTAATGTTGTTCAATCACACTTCAATAATAGGTCAAAAGGCTATGTGATACTAGGTTGTGAGGTATACTACCCAACTTAAAACAATAAACTAATACTGTGACAGTCTTAAGGGTACCGTAGAAGCTCCTGTTAAGGTCTTCGAGAAGGGGTCTTGGTACTTGTTAGGGTATCCTCTTATATTACATAGGTCATGGTCGTCTTAACTCTTAGTCATAGTGCAAGTGTCAATAGTAAGAATGGGACAGTTACTGGCCTCAAGGAAAAGGGAATATAACTCGTATTGAGGTGTGGTACAAGTTACACAATTTAAAACTAAGGGATAAGCACCAGGTCTCAATCTACAAGAATAACTTAACTATCAAGTTCTAACTACTAAGCACACAATTTCAAAATTCAAGATTACAACTATAATCCTAGCAAACTATGTGTCCTTAACAAAGAAATAAATTACTTGGCCTACTATCAGAAGTGTCAGGTGGCACGAGTTGAAAGATAAAGAAAAGAAGAACATAATTTTGGTCGTCGCACAATTAGCGAACGCTATGGTCACAGGGGAACAATATATGAAAATAGAGGGGCTCTAGATAGCGTCATGGTTTTCCATGGGAAAGGGGTATGCTAGTCTCTGTGTTTGAGGTATGATTAGAAAAATATTCTATGCATTGCTCTTGGCTTTCTAAGGTACTGTCTGCTTATCTCAAGACAAGAATCTAAATTTATGGTTCTCCAATACTCATCTAACGGCGTGGGTTAGGTTCAGTCCTAATATTCACTTTGGTTTTCTATTGGTTTCTCAATGCTCGGGGCAACCATAATGGTAAACTTCTAACTAACTCTAGTAGTGTCTATACTACTCTCAAGTCCTCATAACACATCAGGGGGTAATGGTAAACCAATTCTAGAGATAAGGAATTCTAGGGTTCACTAGACATCCTAAATTTAGTGGTGTGTCAGCACTCTAGTTGTACTCTTAATAGGAAGGTTACCCTACTTATCATCTAACAATAAGAACTTCTATATTCTAGGAGAGACTATACTAAAGGAACTATTATGGGAGTACAGGAATCAAGCAGGATGTAATTATTCAAATAGAATAGATTAGAAGAAAGATGAGTCATAGTCAATTGTGGATGAGATGCTATACTCTAGTCCTAGGTGCAGGCTTGTTCGGTACAGTAACGTAACCGAGACAATATGCTCTCGACCTGCATGGGCCACCACAAAAATATGTCACGCCCCAGTCCCAAAAGTACATAGGACTAGGAACACGTAAGCATGCCAGCCGAATGAATATGGCAACTCCAATATATGGAAACCAAAATCCACACGTACGCTGTAATATGAATATCAATCCACAAGTGGTATAAAATGTATCACAAATTACAGGGTATAATCTAAATCTCATCCGCGAAAATCAGATATAAATAATAACCAGTATCTATATAACTAGATCTCAATATAAATATCTAAGGATGATAGTTGGATGGAAATAAATCTACTACCAACTCGAATGGAAAAGTACAACACAACAAATACAATATAGGAATACCAGCTAACGACCATGGGCTCGAAGAGAAGACATCCTCGCAACACAAATAATCATCCAAATCTACGCTCCTGCAATTACTCAAGAACAAATACACCTGGCAGAGGACCAGGTCCTCAGAGGGACGTAACAAGATACAGAAAATACGAGCCAATTTGAATACAGTAAACATGCATCATATTTGAAAATAAATAAGTACGCTGTACAAGACCATCTATATGAAAGCAAATGAGGACAACTTTTCGACGTATGGGCAAGGGTAGGCTACTCGATCTAATCCTCACAACCTCATGCTCGTCAGTGGACATCATCAGCCGACATACCTCTGGGGTAGCGACCCTCGGACTCCATCAATTGACATACCTTTCGGGTAGCGACCATCGGACACGACCCACCATAGTGCGTGCTAGTGACTACGGTGTTACCAGAGTGGTTAAAAGCCCATACGCCTAATAATTGTCCTCTATGATACTAAGTGTTAAGTGTGTGTCAACATATCTAATATATAGTAATGACTGAAAGGAACTACACATGCAATAAATAAATAGAACTGAAATAAATATACAGAAATATACTAAGCATGCAAAATACTGTAAATAATTTGGCAAGGTATATTACCTGGGGTCCTGCTGCTGGTATGAATCAGAGTCCAAGTCACAGTCCAAATAGCCTATGTATTACAAATTTATCACGTCAAAAGATAATTTATTTTAATTTATTTAATTCTGGAATAATTACTCTAAAATCCTATTTTAATCTTATTATTCTAATTTTTATGTTAATTCCTAAATTTTGTCCAAAGAAACTGAATTTTATCAACTCGAGACTCATGGCACGCAAATCGAGGCGATCTATTGACCGAAAAGTCAACCGACACAAACTCAAATTTCATGCATGATTTCCTGTAGATTTTAGCGTCAAAAATATGCTGGAATTTATGGCTCGTCCGAATTCAAATTCGTTTGGGAATTATGGCACATACAAATTTTGTATTGTGCACTGATGGTTAAATTCTAACCTAGAAGTTCTACAGAATTAACAGTATGTAAATACTTTGAAATAAATTCTGGAAAAAATATATGTCGATGATCTCGACATTAGATTTCCGAAACTTTAAACTGTTCATGATTCTGATTTCGGGTTCTCCCGAAATTGCGAAGACATCGAAACACGTCTATTTTCGGACATGCTGTGCTCTACGAAATTTTTAGAATTTAATACTATTAATTTCGAAAAAAAATTTATTTAATCAGAAAGCTAACCTCAATATCTTTCTAATGCAAGAAAGTAGGCCTCGTTTGGAGTTCGGAGCTATGCGCAATGGCTTCTGGAAGATGAAGGAACCCTAGATGACAATTCTCCAAAATCTCTCTCTCTAAATAATGGGATAATTAGGGTTATCATATTATATATATAGAGAGATGTACCTGCGGCTGAATGGATATCTATAGGCTGACATGTGTCAGAATCTGATTGGATAGTTTTATTTATATTATTTATTTTTGATTTGCCTTTATCAAAACATTATTTAAGTCGTTTTAAATCTAAATAACTCCAAATAAATATTAAAAATAATCATAAAAATATGGAAAAATTACATAAAATATATTTTGAATCCAGAAACCCTAGAAAAATACTCAGGATAATTTTATGTTCATAGGTTTTCTACTATAATTAGGAGAAGCTCTAAACATTAGTTTTACCCATATAACTAAAAATAAATACTAAAATTATTCTAAAAATTCTGAAATAATTCCAGAAAATATATAATAATATTATAAACCCTAGAAAATAACGTGGATCCATTCTATATTCCTGGGATTGCACAATAAATTCTACAAGTCCTAAAAATTAGTTATTAGCCTAATTACTCCCAATAAATACTAAAAATACTCAGAAAATTTCCAAACAATTCTAAAAAATATATTTGACTATTTAGAACCTAAAACAAAATTTTGTAATATTTTTAATTAAGTTTGAACATAAAATAAATTCTTCAAAGTCCAAAAAAATTAGTGTTACTAGTTTTTAATTAACTAAAAATTATGGAAAAATCTCAATAATCTAAAATAGTCTAAAAATAATTCTAAATAAATATTTATATAAGTAAATATACTAAAAAAATTTATTTTCTAGTTAACTAAGAGAATACTCTAAATAAATTCAATATCTATAATAAATGTAATAATATAAAATATACACAAAATACCTATTTTAGGTGAGGGAGTTTACAGTATCCCAATATGAGTTTGTTATCGTGATGAGTGTAAGAAGTGTCAGGGTCATGGAAGATATCAGAATATCTCCACAACAGTAGGTGCTTCCGCTAGAGACTAAGTCGCTACACTACCCATCGACGCAACCGTCGACTACACCCGAGTCATTCTTGGACGCATACAGTTATAAATAATATTTGCAATAACAACTCATGCAACATTTAATAACTTAAATTAAACAGTAAATAAGGTAAGGTATACTTGTCTGAATACTCAAGCTGCGAATGCCAAAGTCCTGTTTCTTAAGCCTTGCCCGAACGATCCAATGGGCCTATAATATAATAATACTACATTAGCATCCACGCTATGGTTTACTAACCATGCATTAGTGTACACCTACGTATTAGTATCAAATTAAGAGTCCGGGATACAAGGGAACGCTAACTAGATAGGTGACTAGGCAAGCGCCAGGGAAAGTGTACAAGTATAAACTCCTCTAATCGCCTCAATATATTTACCTAACAAAACGTACTTGGTCTACCATCAACAAATGTACACATGCAATTATTCAAATCTGAATTTCAATACTAGACTATGGAATATATATATATAGTGGACTGCAATGACGGTAAGATTTAATGATCCTAGGTACAAGAAAAAGTTGGAGAAGGCGAAGACGACTAGGAAGAAGACAAGAAAGTGGTGTGGTGGGTCGATTCCGATGACGGAATATTTTTGTCGCATGTTATGTATTTCATTGTATACATAGTATTTTAATCAAAGTAGGATAAAATATTTAATTTTAGTAACATACAATATATTTTTTAACAGGTCCAGAGGGGTGAGGACACTAACATGGTGACAGTCTTCCTCGTCACCCATAGGAATGGTGGACAGCTCATCGATGAGAGGGCCACACAAAGCTACGTATGTATTACTTTATGTTTTGCTAATTTTAATATAACATAGAAAATATACAAATAAATATTCATGTAGTTAGTAATAAGTACCTTAGATATATATTAATAATTATGCATGATGAGTGGATAGTAAGTAAAATACGCTTATCGAGAGATACATATTTTTTATGATAAGTATCCTAGGCTACGTGAGTGGTCGACCTAGTCCATACAGGGAGAGGCCGGTAGTTTCTCGTAGCACCCCGCCTACCCAGCTCCGTCAGTTGATGAGTTATGGATGACCGTCGTTGGTGGTCCACAAAGGGGTACGTACTACGGCACGGGATCCTAAGGCGCCTATGTTGCATCACAGTCCTCTAAGACCCCCTCTGCCAGTGTGGATACCACACAGCCCTCCCAAGAGTCGGTACGAGCCCAGCAGGAGAGGGTTGACCATCATATTGTGTCTCTGCGTGACGAGTTGCTGCAAAGAATTATGTCGTAGCCCACACCACAAATGGACGAAGCGACGATCGTAGCATATTTTGATTCTCTTGAGCGTATCATTGTGGAGCTGAGGGATCTGGCTACGTTGAGAGAGCGCAACCTGACGACGCTACATGGGTGACATATAGCCATGGGCGATGCACTAGCGAGGATGTAGACGTCACAGGTTCTAATGAGCCAGTCAGTGGAGTAGAGTATTGTGAGGATATTTTCTGTCATAGATATTTGTAATGCTCGACTGACAACGTTGGAGCAGATAAGTCCTGGTCTGCTGGCATCGACATCAACATCGACGGATACTTGTAACACTCGACTGACAGCGTTGGAGCAGATACGTCCTCCTGGTCCGCTGGCATCAACATCTACATCGACTGTACAGACTCTTCCATCGGGTGCCATGATGATTTCACCGGAGAAGTGGGCCTCGCTGATATCCCAGATTCGCGGCGGTGTTCCTCCTCCTCCTCCTGATCAACAATAGTTGTTCTTTGGACATGCTCATCTCCTAGGCTCATCGCGGTGCTCCTCCTCCTCCGGATCGGCAGTAGTCCTAATTATGATAGTTTATTTGTTTTCAGACTTTTGGCCCATGATATTAGATCATTTATTTATTGAGATAGGATTTCAGACTTTATTTGTTCACATCCAGTACCAGTTGTGATGGTTACTGTATATTGTTTTCAGACTTAGTTTGTATGATGCATGTGAATTTGCTGGATATTTATTTTTATACTTTGTTTATTGAGAATGTGTCTATTGTTTTAATTTTACTTTAATATTTATATTGAATGCATGGTAATTTACCGATGTTGAGTGTTCCATCGAAGGGGTCGGCGAACCAGAAAATTCAACGGAGGGTTGCTCCAGGTCTGTCTATTTTTATGAATTGTTATATTACAGGGATATATGACAAACTGCAAACATACATTTATTCCAGGTTTTTTTAAATTTTTTTTATAATTTAGCAATGTTTATCAACATTTATATACATCGCTAACTGTATCAGAACATACCTAATTATGTCGCTAAACATTGCTAAATTGCTGACATGGCAGTATTTACCAAGTCAGCAGAACTTCGCTAAATGTGTTACAAAATATTGCTAAATAAAAAAATATTAGCGACATTTAGCAACACAACACGTCGCTAATATAACTATGTTGCGTCGCTAAACATCGCTAATTTAAAAAATATTAGCGACGCGAATACGTCGCTATAGTGACATTTTTCCTGTAAGCGACTAGCTTAAACGCGACTTCAATGAAACGTCGCTAATTACGTCGCAAAGTTATTTTAGCGATATTTTCATGCCATTTAGCGACGTTTCCAAACGTCGCTAATTTGACTTATTCTGGTAGTGAATCAAAATAGACATCTATACTAAGATATCATGATCAACATAAAGTAAATGCGTAAGATAGCATAAGAATTGTACTTGCCTGCTTCCAAAGGATAGAGCATCCACAGTAGGAGTGGTTTTAAGTGCTATATTTTGACTTTAGTCAAATTTTGTAGCACTTGAAGGCTGTAGTGGACACTTGTGCATACTTGAAAATTGCTAAAAATCTACGAGACACTCTAAATTTGGAGCGTGTCCTAGCTCATATATATTAATTGATGGGCCCACCAAAAATAACCAAACAAGAAAGAAAAATAAAGAGAGAAGCGAGAGAAAAAATATTACCAAAATAGGGAAGAAAAATAAAGAGAAAAATGAGGGAGAAAAAAGAGTAGATTAATTTGGAGTATTTATTTGCAATGTATAATTATGTGCTAATATCATGGAGACACTCCAAAAGTAATAATTTATACAATTTTTAATAATTTGGAGTATGTGTTTAGAGTATCCCCACTATGGATGCTCTTATATAGTAACACTCTAAAACAATGACATGGAATCCATTCTACTAGCTAATCTGAATTAAGCCATCAATCCCATTACACAATTTACCATAAGTTAGATTATAACTTCCCACTTTTAAACCATGATCCTAGCTAAATATGTTTCCTTATTAATATTCTATTAATTCTGAATAAGTCTATCATAAAACTTATTTCTATTAAATTATATTTTGAATTTAAAATTAAACTTAAATTTTTGGCTAAAGAAATCACGTTCACAAATTTGGGGTTCGTACACGCAAATTGAGGCATTCATTGACTGAAAAGTCAACCGACGTGAACTTAATATTTGATTATGCAATCCAATATATTTCACTTCCACAATAGTGTTGGAATCGACAATTTTATTTAATCTTGAATTGGTTAAAAGATATTGCAGTTATGACGTACAAATTACTATTTTGGTGGTTCACTAGTCATCTATATGTTCCAAGAATTAAACAGAATATCAATTAATTTTATTAAATTCTAGAAAATTAGTGTATTGTTGATCTCT
Organism: Iris macrosiphon; assembly: GCA_036927795.1. NCBI lineage: Eukaryota > Viridiplantae > Streptophyta > Magnoliopsida > Asparagales > Iridaceae > Iris > Iris macrosiphon. Next base: position 106,728,032 of record JAYESA010000002.1, read on the forward strand.
GTGTCAGAATTCCAAAACATCAAATAAATAACAAAAATGATTCATGATCTCCCAAAATATCGAAAATAATACAATTCATCAATTTTTGGACAATTGATACTCTTTAAAGTTTAGGATTCTAATCACTGGAAATAAATTATAGAATATAAAATCTAACCTCAATTCGGTTCAAAAAAACTAGAGGTAAAACGGAGTCCGAAGTTGGGAGTTATGTCTCTTCAAAGTTGCTAGAGCTTCCAAAAAATGAGCCTTATTTTATGGCAAATTTTGGCTATTTTAGACGAAAATGGGAGAGGTATTTGGATTTATAGGAGGGAAAGATAAGTGATTTCATAAATTTAGTATCTATATATAATTGATATATATTGTTTAATTTAAAATCTGATTAGAGTTTACTTTCATATTGATTATTGTAACGCCCCAGTCCCAAAATACGTAGGACTAGGAATACGTAATATGTCAGCTACGCATTCGACCAGACTCTGGTCCGACTCGAATACATATACGATGTATAATAAGGGTAAATAAATACTGAAATCTCTATGTCTCAATCTACATAAAGAATAAAATATCAATAATAAACTACATGTGCTAAAGTCGGCCGCCAGTAACACATAAGCTCGAATAGACTCGAGAAAGGAATATGAGTCTATAAAACTAGGCTACATCAGCAGATGAATAGACAATAAGAATAAATAACTATAACTCCGGTAGAAATAATATAAGTACCTGGCACCAATGCCTGCAAAGCAAAGCAACACACATCAGCAACTCCAGGCAAGCTCCACAACGGTCTATGCTGTAAAACTGGCAAGGGACCAGGTCCTCAGAGGAAAGTAACAAGGTACAAGAAACAACATGCCAAAGTAAAATAGTATAATGCCACATACTTAAGGCTAAACTAATGTAACCATCTAAGTGAAATGCAAGTGAGAGCATAACTAGTACTCAGGCTGAAATCACTACAAGCTCTGTATCGAGGAGCCGGTAGCAATAATATCACGTAATAGGCCAAGCTCTGGAACAGAGACTAAAGCACCACAATAATTAAATATATATGTATGTAATCAGTCTGTAGCCTGTGTGTCTCTCTCCACCCAATATAATCACATGTCTCATGTTTACAACGTCTCATGTCCATAACAAGAAGATCATGACCTCTAACTAGTACAATGAGTCATAATAATATCTATGTATATGTAAGTCTTATGTCACGAATCCTGTAAGCCTATACAGAATGACTACGAATAACTCAGAAAATATTCTGTCACATGAGTAGTGTCAAGTGTCATATGGTATAACGTACTTGATAAAGCAAGCACGTAAAAATATATAGGATCGTGGTATCAACTCTCTAAGTGACGTTACACGACTCCGCATATGGCGTCGACACCAGAATCTTTTTCGGACGCTAAGCAACGTCTCACGGTCCTAGGTTGAGCAAGCATATAACAAGTGTAACACCCCGTTCCGCTCAAGCGGACTGTCGATTCAAACGGCAAAAGTGTAATGTCCCAACCCGCTTTGCTTCAGCGAGAATGCTCGTTTGAGGCAAGAGGATTTTCAGACTTGGCTCTTCAGGAGTTCTGGCTTAGGCTTTCAGAGGCTCGCTCGGAGTATCACTCGACCGAGGCAAATTATCGCTAAGGTGGGTGGCTACGGTGAACTTGTCTTTGCTTAGCCAGCGTACTTAAAATATGGATGTTACATGCTAGTCGCTATGTGAATCACCCCTGCATGCTAATAAGAATACAACGCACCTAGCTAAGGGAATACTCCCAACTTGTATTGCTTCTGCTAGAACATGTAAATAAAATATTGCTTATAATCAGACCCTCGCATGCTACCTTTGTCTTGTGCAACTAGACTCCGCTATGCCTCGAGTAGAACGATATGCATATATTCTGTAGTGCACTTTCCTACACTGCAGGACCCCAGATTATGTCTCTCGAAAAGTCCTTTTACGGTTTCACTCCTCGGCTTACCTTTGGGCCCGAGCCAACGTGAATGCTTAAGTTTTCTTATGAATGTAATGTTTGCTTGCTTTCGTGTTAACTTATATTGTCGCCTCATTTCAATGCTTGTCGCATAAACTATGCCTCAACTGTCTAATACTGTGCATGTCATGCATTCATCTAGTTCTCCTCAGAAGACTATCTGATAGTCGTTCCGTGCAAGTATGAACCTGAAAGTATCCGGGATCGTTAGGTCGCTAAGGCAGTCCTCGCACCAGGGGAATTCATCAAGGCAAATTGAATCACTGAATGGAAATTATGCCAAGTTTATATATGAACGAGAATCCTGTCAAGCAAGTTAAGTATCACAGCTCGTGGAGCAATACTCGTTCAGATCAAGAATCAAGATTCAAACATCTAGTGTACTCGTGTTCTCGTGTTCTCGTGTTCTCGTGTATCTTGTGAACTTGGATAACCTTAGAGATTTTCATGGTCACGGATAACTCGTGTACGAGGTAATAATATGGATTTCCTCGGATGATCACTGGGGCACTAGGACGTACCGTCCTAGGGGAAAATATGGTATTGCATGGCCAATCGGCAGGATGCCCTCCGGTTGGGGTGCACAATATACAGCGGCCGGACTCTCAGTAGGGCTTCCTACCAACGAATAATCCGACTGACTCCATCAAAAGATAGTCTCACATGTTTGGTCGGGATGATGACTAACACCCAATGACTCTTTCATTATGCCTCATCTCCGTCCGAGACTATGCGACATCCTTCATGGCTATGCCAGTAACCTCATATTCATATAGATAAGTCATCATTGCTTAGCGGCAATCTGCGTGTGAGTCATTGCATCACATCCGAGATATCAGAATCACCTGAATGGAATGAGTATAAGTCCTCTATACAAATGGACCAACCCGAGCAATCCATAGAAACACTTAAATATCCATTACAATACTTTTGGATAACCTGTATACTCATGCACCCAAAATATATGCTCACTCATAACACTTGTGTTTGCATATGTTATTGCCCCTAAATTCATCATATATGCTGCTTGTACTTGAATTAACTTGGTTTGCCTTGGACATGGAAGGAAAAAAATGGTAAGTTGGTAAGTCTCGTCGTGTTTTCTCTTATATCGCACGACGCACTGCCACACGAGTTAGGCTATTCAACATTGCCATGAAATAGATCCTAGACAACTAGAAATACAATATAATAGTTGGTGCACGAAACCTATATTATGTATTTGGATTTGTCGAGCGGGCGAGTAGCCTCCCCACCAATGCATTCATGTACTGATAACCCACCAGATTGCTTGCAGGGAGCGGGATAACCTCGTTCGTTGCGGATGCCTCCTTTGTGCGTATTAAGGAATATAGTTCACTCTGGAGCCTTGGAGTATTACGCCCGAAACTGAAGCTCATATACATGACATAATGTTGGAACATCGCCTATACATCATTCCACAAATGTAGCTACTTGGCATGCTTTTACTATTTCAGAGAGAGAGAGGCTTGAGCGACTTGTAATCTCGGCCTAGCGCCGCTTGTTACACTTATTCAAAATATCAATAAAGAGTTTTCTTTACTTCTATACTTGTGTTATTCAATGCTTCCGCTATTGTCGACTCAGTGAACTTGTTACCAAATCGCCTATGCATTTATAATTTTGCTGCACTCGGACAATCTGTGCGACTCTGTGGCTTAGACCTCTTACCGCCAGCCAATGAACTACGGCCTTGCACGAGCGCGGCTTACTCTCGTGCGGAATCATGCCCAGATGGGCCTGAATGATCGTCCCGCGGGAGCGCTGATGCGGTAATTCTTGCCTAGCGGGGATGGCCGATAAGCCTACGGGGGATCGGGGGCATGACAACAAGAATATATAAAATAAAACATAAGTCGATAATATAACAAAATTTACTGCAAGTTGGCAAGGTACACTTGCCTGGAACTCCAAGCTGATAATACAAAGAACCTGCTCTCGAATCCACGCTCGTGCGATCCCAAGAGCCTAAATATATAATATCATAAAATCAGTCAATATGACACAGTTTGCTAAGCATGCACAAGAGTATAACTACTCTACGTCATTAATTATTAGACAATTAGGGTTTAAATTAATCAAGGATACAACTTATACAATGTCATCAGTTATTTTTAGTCTAAAATAATTAGGGGTTCTAACAAAGTAGGTTGGCTAAGGTTCACTAGTCAAGGACCAAGAAAGTGTGTAAACACCAAGCCTACTAGTCAGATAACATCATCAAGCCTCATAAACATGGTTATAACGAAGGTTTATGTAGGTACTAGGTGTTCTCACACAAGATTTTCATATACAATATATTATCGACCTTGGTATTCACTAAGTGTCAAACTATGTTAACAAGCCTAGGGTTAGTTTTGTCTATTAAAATATGCACATGATCATTAACAATAGGCCAAGTTAGGGTCATCACAAACAATCACATACTTTATTTTTCAAGTATATCCATTCATCCAACTATATACAACTCTCGTTCTACTACAAAATGTCAAGTATACATAGACAAGTCAAATATGAATTTATAATAAGATCATAGCATATACCTCATTCCTAACTTGCATTTGTCATGAAACATGTGTGCAAAAACTACTACAACTAGTGAACAATCCTATCATAACATCTTCTACATTCTAATATAGTATTTATAAACAATAAAACTAGCTATCACAAAACCTAGGCAAAGTGCACTACTAGTTGCACAATATTTAATCATGTCTCACCCATGCATTTATTTATATATAACATCCTAAACAAAACTTATATATTATGAAATTTAGTGACAATTAGAGTAAAAATTATATTTTGCATGTGGTTTCTTGGGTTTTAGATCATGGCAAAGTGAATAGGACAACAAGTGCATAAATAACATTCAAGTCTAGACATGAGAAGTAATAAGTGTTCTTGGTGTAATATCATAAAAAATATGAATAAAAAGTTGGTGAAATTTAATAATGATATTAATTACATGTAGAAAGGGTTGAGTAGAAGGATTTGGAACTCTTACCAAAGTGAAATGGGAAGGCAAAAGAGGGTTGTGCACTGCTTGCACAAATCTGTCCAGATTTGGCCAATTCGTCTCGTAGCTGCTGTCCGGGGCTTCAAAATATTTCTTTAAGTACTTTGGGGCTTAGAGAATTAGGGGAGAGGTAGAGGATGAAGATATGGTAGTTGTTGAAGGGTTTTTGGTACTGGAAGTGGTGGCAACAAGGTGTTGAAGTGGTGTTATTGCTGGCGGGTTCAGCAGGGTATCTTCGTTTTGTATGGGGTATTTGGGGGAGTTGTGGGATGATTTAGGTGCTGAGTTATAAAAAAACTTATTAAGAAGAGGTAGGGAAATGATATTTGGGTTCTTTGGTGGTGGTTTAGTGGCTATGGAGGTGGTGAAGTGGCCTGAGAAGATGATACACTGAATTCGAATTCAGCTTGGACACCTATGATGGAGGACTGTTTTGAGGAACTTAGAGTGAATTTTGATGGAAGATTTGTAAAGATAAAGTGATAAGGATAGGGAGAGGAAGAATAATACAAAATTTGAGATAAATATACTTATTATGGAGGTAGATAGAGTCAGATTAGTGGGGGTGTTGCTGAATTCAGATTCTGTCTGGGTAGGATTGGATAGATAGAGGTGTGGAGGGAGATAGAGAATGAATTTGGAGATGCTTTACGAAGAGAAAACATGAGGACGAGAGTTAGGAAGAATTTTTCTTTATGTGGTTTGAATGGGGGTGCTGAAGAGAGGAGGGTTATGGACATCCTAGTAGGGAGAAAAAGGGTTTGGAGTTACCAATGGGGTAAGAAAATGTCACAAGTTATAACCCCTTCCCTTTCATATTCCACCCTAATAATTTAATAAACCCATGGTTGTCCAAAACTAAAATAATATTTAATATGGATGGTCAAACCTAGCTTAGTCAACCTAGGTTAAGTCCAACTACTTCTAGTTGGGTCAGGTTCGGGTCGTTACGGTTTAATTTGACTAGGTCGGTCCGATTCACTAAAAAATTGGCCATTTGTGACTATTGAGGGTAGGTAGCACATAGAGGTTAATAGAGTGGGACACAGGTATCATGTCTGTCTTAGACCTAGTTTAGATCATGATCATGCATTAGGTCAAAAGAATTGGTCAAAATTAGATCTCCAATTTAAATTGGAATGGTCAACGGTTGCAATGTAGGTGCTAGAAATTGAGTTTTTGATCAGAATATTTTACATTAAAAATAGAGAATAAGGAGATGTGTTTGAGTGAGATATGATAATCATAAATTAAGGTGGGCTCGTCTAGATCATGCATATAAAATTGTTTGGAGATAATGGCTAATGTTGTGCTCCTAAAAGTTAAAGCTATGAAAAATATTTTTAAAGGATACTTTTGTTTACTTAATCCTAATTAATAATAAAAATAATAATTCTAAATATTATATTAAATTAAAATAACTAAATCTCTGGGTGAGGAGGTTTACAATATATCCACCTTAGAAAAAATTTGTCCTCGAAATTCAAAATCAATCTCTCCAACCACAACTCATCATATCTCTAAATATATAAAAACATCTTGGTACTTACTCATACCCATTCTAAAAACCTTAAACTTCCATATGCATACAGTTTAATCATCTAAGGTTATTGGTCCTTAAAACATATTCTCACCACCATGTACTATCTCATTATTGTTATCATGCTAATCGTCATCTAGAAAAATTCACCACCTATAGGCCTATGTTCCACAAGGGTTTCGCAACACAAACTCAGTTTGAATATTTCAATATCTACAAGGAAAATGATGTCATACCTTAACTCTTAAAGGACTGCATGGGTTAGGCACTAAAATCTTACAAGCACAAAATTTTCAAGGCTACCTATGTAGTATCTAAATCATTTATTCTACAGCTAAGACTGTTATTATTTCTTCATTCTTTCCTTGGTATAACATCATCAACCTATAGTATCCTCAATAAAATCCTCTAACCTAACTTCTTATAATTGCTCTTAGCAGCAATAAGTCTAATCTAGTTAGTCAGTCATACATATTCTAGAAGCTCAACTCAATGATTCCTAGAAGAAATACATATAATGAAATACGACATAAGCCCCTATTCAAATACGTAGTACAAAAAAATATAGAAATTATATAATAAATATCTATTCAATCATTCTAAATACCCTAGATAAAAATATAATCAATACAATAAAAAGAATAAGATTTCTAAAATCTAAAAATTCATCGGCTATGGTAAATTGAAAATATGTTCTCATCACCTACTACTGAGGATAGGTCCAGCAATTTTATACCCTATTAGTCAAAAATCTAAATCCCTAGCCTTAATAAGTTTATGTGTAAACCCATAATATTCAGCTATCATTCCTATAAGATTTATATCTTCCATTTATACTTTCCTACCATATGTAAATCTATAATGTAAGGGTCTTGTGACAATCCTCTACAGAATGACCAATAAGTCAGTATGTGATTCTGAACCTGTGTTTAATTCCTTAAAATTGGTATCACTTCGATACTGATCAACAATTTTTACTTGCACTCAATTCTCAAAATTTCAAAAGTATTATAATTCATAAATGCTAAATTTATTATTCCTCAAGTCCATACCACAATCTCTTTTCTTTGGATTATGCGACCATAATATCTTTCCCTTATCATTTGTTTTCTACTCACCTTTATTTCCTTTTAGTATGTTAATCTTGTTTTCAATTATAAGCTTCGTCAATCATGATCCAGTACTTTCCGCTTCGTAGTATAGATCTTCTAGGCATCTGTCGAGTGATAAATCTCCAGTCATTCCTAGATCTTTCTCTTAATTTAAAATGCTCAAGATCATGTACTACTCGTGACTCTTCTTGTTACCATTCTACCTTCTTCACCTTGAACCTAAGATTTTATTCTTGTCCATTCCATGTATACCCTTCATCCAAACTACATGGTTACTATATTATTCTATCTTGTCATCTATTATAGGCAATTCATTATATCTAACTCAAGACTATAACATAAAACTCTCACCCTTCAACCTATTTGCTCTATCACAGATACTAGCTTGTCTACGGGTGGTACTCACTTATTAAATAATACTAACAACCCAATTAATCAAATACATCTAATTTGATTTCGAAAGCTATACTTTAGTACTTGAGTTATCTAATTACTCAAATATTAGGTCTAACAATCTACCTATCTATTTAGTCCAGACTTAGTCCAGACCTATAGTCATCAATAATTTAAGGGGTCATAAGATCTATTTTTGATATTAAAAGTCACAAGATAACTAGAGATTTAACCACTGTGGCCTGCTATGTAAAGTTTTAATTTCTTAATGTCGTAATATAATTCCTTGTATCACCAACATGAGCCAATCTTATCCCTAGCATATGGCTATATTCCATAAAGTATTCCAAACCATCTTTCTAACTTCTAATACTTCCAAATTACGGCTACCTTAAGCAAGGGTAAAGTTTTATTAGTTCTAGGCCTCTGATACTATATTTAATTCTCATGCTAACAATCTATACTAGCTCTAGCATATAGGAATAACCTATCTACCTATCCTACTAAGGGTAACCATCTTCTCAAAAATTTATATCCAGCATGTCTTCTTCCGTCTTGACAAGGATCTGCTTCTGGAGGAAATACCACGCACGAATATTCATCTATCTGAAATAGGGAGAGATGATAAACAATATTGAGGATGTCAATGGGAATAAAAGAGTACAATTATAAAGTCCAAGGGCGATAATCAAATGCTAAGAAATTTTTAAATCAGTTGTGGATTGAGATACTAATACTGTTAATCCTGATTATAGGCTCGCTCGGTACTGGAAAGTAACCAAAACAATTTAATCATGACCTGCATGGGCCACCACAAAAATATATAATGTCACAGTCCCAAAATATGTAGGACTAGGAATACATAACATGCCAGCTATGCATTCGACCTGACTCTGGTCTGACTCGATACGTATAAGTTGTATAATAAGGGTAAATAAATACTGAAATCTCTATGTCTCAATCCACATAAAAAATAAAATATCAATAATGAACTACATGTGCTAAAGTTGGCCGCCGGTAACACATAAGCTCGAATAGAGTACTCGAGAAAGGAATATGAGTCTATAAAACTAGGCTACATCAGCAGATGAATAGACAATAAGAATAAATAACCATAACTCCGGTAGAAATGATATAAGTACCTGGCACCAATGCCTGCAAGATAAAGCAACACACATCAGCAACTCCAAGCAAGCTCCACAATGGTCTATGCTACAAAACTGGCAAGGGACTATATCCTAAGAGGGACGTAACAAGGTACAAGAAACATCATGCCAAAGTAAAACAGTATAATGCCACATACTCAAGGGTAAACTAATGTAACCATCTAAGTGAAATGCAAGTGAGAGCATCACTAGTACTCAGGCTGAAACCACTACAAGCTCTGTGTCAGGAAGCTGGTAGCAGTAATTATCACGACCCGCACCCAGTGTAGGGATGCAAGTCGGGAATAATGCCCAGCCTACGCCGCAACATCAACGGTAGAACGCTGTCTTGGTCAACTATACTAACTAAACATCTCACAATAATATAAAATCTGCCAATAATATCTCAACACAAAACTCAATCACAATCTAAAGCACGAGAAGATATCAAAGAAGTCTAATATAACTATCCATTCAATATATATTATCAATAATAGAAACATTATCCAATCTCATACCATATGCCAGAAATAAATCAGGTACCAAAATGCTAAAGAAACTAATTATGAAAACTAGTGATCCGGATAAACCTCCCGACAATCACTCCAGAACTAGTGGGTCCAATTCTGCACCACCTATAAGTCGAAGTCCATAGTATGTCGGACACCAATCTATCAGATCCTCTGAAAAATATTTTTCAGTCAGGAATGGAGCAAAGTACATCTCTAACAGCAGTTCTAAATTAATGATATAAACTATATAGCAGTAAATATATGTGAATATATAAGATTCCATATATATGTACAAGAGATACGCAATAAAGAAAATACTGGAAATAAATACAAGAATGAACAATATGGCAATGAACAAGAATATAATAATGACTAAGTGAGTGAGTACCAGCTTTAACATGTGATCGGCTTGGGAACTTAACATAAGATTTATGGCCTGGCTAATCATACGTGTGGTGTATGATTAACACTATTCAAGAACAAGACTTGATACAAGAAGGATATGATCACATATCTATACTACATACTCCCCAACCCCGACTGGTATAGTGGATCCAACCATGGTACGCTATGGCACAGGATTTCCCAAGAAGATAGGGACTCTTCCCGAGAATCAGTGTCTGTATATGTACAAGATAATCAATAAAATAAGGCTTGCACAAGATACACCATATACCATGGAATAATATCTCATGACGAGATCCGGATATACCAATATGTGTAACCATCGTGTCAAGAAACATGGATTTCTATATTAGATACAATGAACATAGAGGATATCATAAATAAGAAACTATCAGAGAATGTACTCGCCTGAAGTCCGGTGAATAGTCTCACAGATACCTGATACGGTACCTCAAAGACCTAGATATAGAATATAATATCAATACAAGGTTCTGGAAAGAAATAAGTTAAACTAGTCAACTTCTAGGTCATAAAGCAATTTCTAAGTCAAAACAGTCAAACTAGGTCAACTCTAATTCAAACTGGTCAAACTTGGTCAAACTATCTATTTTTATGTTGTATGAGTCTATCTCAATGATATTGGGTTCATACACTATGAATCTAAGTCATACAAGCTACATCTTAGGATATTAGGATACCGTATCTCAGGATACGCAACAATAGATAAATATCACATATCTATAATAAAGCAATATTAAATATATAAATTATAGTTAAAAATGCTAAATAGATACCTTGGTTTCGAACCAACTTGGTATCGCAACACTAAACCTCTATCTTGATACCCAAACCCAATACCTTGGGTATCCTCAATACCTTGGCATTTACCTTGGTATCTCAAGGTAATGTCACTCTAGTATATATATTAACTACCCAACTATAACTATAAACTACCATGCATTTACTACTTTATACAATACTATATACCTTATTTTGGTCACCTTAGTATCAATCCATAATTAGTTTACATCTATCCTATTACTATGCCAATACCTACTACTAATACCTTGGTACATCTCAAGGTAATCCAAAATGCTGACATATAACTAATACATATATATAAACCCAACTAATACTAAATATAACTAATACTATACTGTATGTATATCCATTCATAGGAACTAACTATAATATAATGTTTCTAACTACTATATATATATCACTACATATATCTAACTAACTACTAACCATAACATATCAAATACCTTAACTACTCAAACTAATGACTAATATATATATCAACCTAATACTACTACTAACTAATCACTAACTACTAATACCTATATACATGTACACATATCTATATATATGATACTTAACTAGAGATATTAGTGTGTATATATATATATATATATATATATATATATATATATATATATATATATATAGAGAGAGAGAGAGAGAGAGAGAGAGAGAGAGAGAGATCTAAACAATTAACTAGATAAATATTAAGCTATTAATAAATATTAGCTAACTACTACTAACCAACTAACTAACTTACAACTACTAAAATATAGTATACTAATACATAAATACCAATTAGGAATACATACATACATATATATATATATATATATATATATATATATATATGTCACTAAAATCTACCTCTGTCGTCGCTGAAAAGCTGCTGATACTGCTGATATCGTTGCTATTTTTGCGATAGTTTCCTGCTGTTTGTTGCTATTGCAGCTGCTGTTCTGTCACGAAAGCTGCTGCTATTGCCGATTGCTGCTGCTGCCATTGATATTGCTGCCGATGCTGCTGTTATCTGCTGTTGTTATTGTTGTTGTTGTTTGTTGCTAAATACTGCTGCGGTGTCGCTATTGTTGCTGCTGTATCTCCTTCTCTTCCTCTTATATATATATAACACAATATATATATATATATATATATATATATATATATATATATATATATATATAGATATATATATATATATATATATATATAATATAACACATAATATATAGATACTAATATATATAACATACAACTTATATAACTATGACTATATAAAATATATGTACATACCTACACCTCCACATACATATATATATATGTACACAATAAATACATATAGCTTAACATACATACATATAAGTATCATATATATATATATATATATATATATATATAACAACATATATATATATACAATACATATATAAATACACTACTACATTTAAAAGCTAATACATATATAAAGAATAGCTACATAAATATATAACACCTATATATATAGATCTATGACACACCAATACATAAATATATATACACAACAATATATATATATACATACATACATACATATAATTACACATCACCAAGACTAAGAACAATTTAGAAATAGATTTAGAATTAAATTGCACAAACACATGGAGTGCATCGCTCCCGTATCCCACTAGATATAGGATACGCTTGCGACACGAGTCCACCATACATCCAAACGTACCCCGTTAGACACGAGCAAGTCTAATATATTATTTATGAATAATACGAAGATTCAAACACAAATCTACGTATCCGTGTCAAAATTTGACATGCACAAAGTCCCGTATCGGAGTAAAAATCTCCAAATCAACACGTATCACCAAATTATTAGGATACGACCTACACGTAACCAATTTTGGACACGACACTAGCCCCAAACATACAAACACATGCCAAATTGATCTATAGGACCAATTGACACTCACAACAAATGTCAATCTCAGAATTTCTCCAAAATTGACACAAAAGTACCATAACTTTATCAATAGGCCTCCTATGAACACAAAACCAAATTCTATGGGTAGCCTATGCATATAGGTTGATTTCTCATGGTTAAATCTCAGATTTAGAACCTAAATTAAGGGGATAAAACTGAATTATACCTATTAGGAGATGAATTCCCAATGAAACCTCCAAAATTGGTAAAATGAGCCTTCAACTTGTAGATCATTGCTCCTCTTTGTAGATCCATGCTTCCTCCTTGTAGATCCTTGCTCTACTAGTCTCCATTGGTGATTTAGGAAGGAATTGGGTAAAATTTTGGTAGGGATTTGATGGAATTTGGTTGAGAGAAATTCTAGATCTAGATTTGGAATGAAAAATAAAGAGAGAGAAAGTTTGCATCCCCTTTATATATGCCTCACTTGCCCCCTCCCACAAGCTACTATTTAAAGTCTAAAATACCCCTTGGGGCCTCTCATGAAAAAATTAATTAAGGAGGGAGGTTCTAGTCTAATGGGTTTAACATAATTAATCCTCCTCCTAATTATTGGGCTTCTAATTATTGGACTCAATTCTAACTAGAATTAAATGTTGGTCCATGAGTCTAAACTAACTAGTTAGGTCCACTATCACAAGTCCAAAAATAAATCAAACATACTAACAATAAATAAATTATACAATAAATAAATATTTATCATGCACAATATTTAATTAATTACTAAATAACTAAAATATTCTTTCCTAGAAAATATGGTAGTGACAAATCTACCCCCCCCCCCCTTAGAGGAATTTCGTCCTCAAAATTAAAACTCTCACCCCTCTCTCTTAGGCCAGTCACAAACTATTCATACAAATTTTACTATGGACAACCCTCCATCTATCACAGTCTAAAATAGTCCTAACATATAATATACAATCCTACCATGCTACTGAAAGAGAAATCATACTTGGATATAGTCTCTAACTATCATGAATTTCAGTCTCTGCCATGCTGAGTGTCTCCCTCTACTGGTGCAGGGTAATCTGCTATGCCACCTGTGGCCTATTTCATCACACATTAAGCATTCACTAATCATCAACCTAGTCATAATATTCTTAATACTGAGGGTTACCAAATACTAGTGATATACTCTAATTCTAGATCATGGATATGCTTAACTCACTGGCACTTGCTACTTAGGATACTATACAAAATATTGCTAAGATGCTACCTCCTTGTTCTATTTTAATTCTTGTAATCACCAAAATTTCTCAATCATTCTATTACAAGGAACACTTGTATACCTTTTCAATCATGTATTTTATTAGCACACCCTCGTCCAACTTTAATACTCCCAATAGGATGCCTCACTTAAATCTTGTTACTGTCTACACAAGGCACAAGCTCTCATATGTATTTTTAGATGACATCCTCATACCAAGTTACTCGTGTCTCTGCTCTATATTATTATACTAGTTACTAAAATGCTTGCCTAAACTTTCATAATACTTGAGGTACTCCGTCTCTTGTTACTAGGTATCTCTTTCTATCCGATACTTAGTGCAACTCATCCTCTAACATTTGTTAATCATCTTAAAGTTCTCATCTGTATATTAGTATCATAATACATACACAATTATCTTCTAGTCATTACAACACCATGACATCTCACTGGTATCTTTATACCCCTCGGACTATTCTCTGATACATACGACCTCTATAATCAAATTAGCAAGGTACTATACCTACTAAACTTACTTATATATATATATATATATATATATATATATATATATATATATATATATATATATATATATATATATTGTCTCCTCCTTTACTGCTTGGATCACTTGTACTATTACTCCCAAATATTTTTCTATCCATATTAACTGATACCCCAATCCAAGACCATCACACAAGGTACTTACTGTTACTAGCACATTACTCAACTAATCCTTGATATAAAAATACTAGCACCCTTGATATAGTAACACTAGCTTTCTAACTACACAACATATGCCCTTAATATTCTTGGACACTAGCTTCATCATTAGATCACCTCATCATACTCACTAGAAATCATGATCACTTGCATCCAATGCACTATTTTTTAACTTCTATAATACACATGTTTCACTTTACTCTCATAGGCAAACATATGGTTCCATATCTCTATTGATGTATATGCATCTCTCCTCAAACCTTTTACAGACGGATATACTAACCAGTGATATACTACATATCTTTCATGACCAATCTTGATATTTCTCAACCCATGACATAATATTAACACTCCAGCTTTCACTTTCTGATACTCATGAACTTCCTCACTGATACATTACCCACTGTGCATCCTGCACATAATTTCCTGACACTCTTCCACCTATTGCTTCTAACACATCATTAGCCTCACTATCAGGTGATCTAGTCATATACTGGTAAACTCATATCTACTCACATCAATCTGTAGCACAAGTTCTACTACTTTAGTATAATGTATTATTATTCCCTCACACTCTCCCATACACTTATGGGTACCCTTCTACTATGGCACACTCACTAATACCCTTGATGCATATACATTTCTCTACTCTTGACACACCCAAGTATCAACTACCCAATTGTATATCATGCTCTATTAATTTCCAACACAATTTCCTTGATACTTAAATGTTTACATGGATCACCCAACTACCTGAATTCATGACTATCCAGAACTGGCATGCTGATTCTGATACTAACTCATGGGACCATTACTGATACTCTTTACTCTCCTTTCTACCATTAGTACCCATACTATCTATAATAACACCCATCATAGAACTATTGCTACAATGTACTACACTATGGGTTATCTCTAGATTGATGCCTATTGCTCTTATGCCCAATCAAGAACCACTTACAGACTCACAAGCCACACTCCCAACAATCAATACTGATACTCAAGACACAGACCTAATTATAATTCACCAATTATCATACTAACCAGGAGACTTAATGGAATAAAGCTCTATAAGGAACTGGACTAAAGAACTGAAAGTATCTCTACAGTTAAGCTAAAGAATGATGGAACAAAGTCCTAAAATAACATAAGTGAATAAGTATTGAGATGATACTTTAAGAAACAATTTAAGATACAATCTGATAATCATACACGTCTGTCCGAAATTATGACACTCAGAATCCTTGCCACGCCAGTAAGCATAACTGCGATAAACGATAGATTCCATAACTAGGGTATGCAACTCTATAATCATGTCATCTAGAATCCTCACCAAGCCAACCGGTATGGCTGTGAGAAACTCTAAATTTTATAACTAAGATATGTACATCCGAAGTCAGGTCCCTACGTTTCCGCTATGCCAGCTAATATGGTTGCGATAAATTCTATGCTCCATAACCAAAGCAGATGTTTCACCTTTCTCACTGTCCTCATCAACATATGTCATCAGATGATACCGTAATTTAGTCCGTAAAATTTCTCTCGATATGAAATCAAACTCAATAACGAACACCAAAAATTTAAATCAACCGATCACCAAGAATCAAATTCAACAATCGATCACCAAGAATCAAATTCAACAACAATAAATGAGAGCGGACAGAAACAAGGAAAAAGATTTGAAATGGGAATTGTAATAAGATTTTCAAGGGTCATCCCAGAAATCTTTTAAGAAATTTGTGATTGAGTATCCTCTCATCCTAATATCTTATTTCCTATAACCTATATCTTATATCCTATCGCAGGCTCACAGTAGTACAACTAAGTCCGCACTATCACGATATCGCATAACTTGCGAAGCCTGACCTACATGGGCCACCACAAAAAATGTGTCATGACCCGCACCCAGTGTAGAGATGCAAATCGGAAATAATGCCCAGCCTACGCCGCAGCATCGGCGATAGAACGCTGTCTTGGTCAGCTATACTAACTAAACATCTCACAATAATATAAAATATGCTAATAATATCTCAACACAAAACTCAATCACAATCTAAAGCACGAGAAGATATCAATGAAGTCTAATATAACTATCCATTCAATATATATATTATCAACAATAGAAACAATATCCAATCTCATACCATATGTCGAAAATAAATCCAGTACCAAAATGCTAAAGAAACTAACTATAAAAACTAGTAATCCGGATAAACTTCCTGGCAATCACTCCAGAACTAGTGGGCCCAAGTGTACACCATCTATAAGTCAAAGCCCATAGTATGTCGGACACTAATCTATCGGATCCTCTGAAAAATATTTTCCAGTCAGGAATGGAGCAAAGTACATCTCTAACAGCAGTTCTAAATCAATGATATAAACTATATAGTAGTAAATAGATGTGAATATACAAGATGCCATATACATGTACAAGAGATATTCAATAAAGGAAATACTGGAAATAAATACAAGAATGAACAATATGACAATGAACAAGAATATACTAATGACTAAGTGAGTGAGTACCAGCTTTAACATGTGATCGGCTTGAGAACTTGATATAAGATTTATGGCCAGGCTAATCATACGTGTGTTGTATGATTAACACTATTCAAGAACAAGACTTGATACAAGAAAGATATGATCACATATCTACACTACATACTTCCCAATCCCGACTGGTATAGTGGATCCAACCATGGTACACTATGGCATGGGATTCTCCAAGAAGATAGCGACTCTTTCTAAGAATCAGTGTCTGTATATGTATAAGATAATCAATGAAACAAGGCTTGCATAAGATACCCTATATACCAAGGAATAACATCTCATGACGAGATCTGGATATACCAATCCGTGTAACCATCGTGTCAAGAAATATGGATATCTACACTAGATATAATGAACATAGAGGATATCATAAATGAGAAACTATCAGAGAATGTACTCGCCTGAAGTTCGATTAATAGTCTTACAGATGCCTGATACGGTGCCTCGAAGTACTAGATATAGAATATAACATCAATACAAGGTTCTGGAAAGAAATAAGTTAAATAGTCAACTTCTAGGTCATAAAGCCATTTCTAAGTCAAAATAGTCAAACTAGGTCAACTCTAAGTCAAACCGGTCAAACTTGGTCAAACTACCTATTTCTAGGTTGTATGGGTCTATCTCAATGATATTGGATTCATACACTATGAATCTAAGTCATACAAGCTACATCTTAAGATACTAGGATAACGTATCTCAGGATACACAACAATAGATAAATATCACATATCTATAATAATACAATATTAAATATATAGATCATAATTAAAAATACTAAATGGATAGCTTGGTTTTGAACCAACTTGGTATCACAACACTAAACCTCTATCTTGATACCCAAACACAATACCTTGGATATCCTCAATACCTTGGCATTTACCTTGGTATATCAAGGTAATGTCACTCTAGTATATGTATTAACTACCTAACTATAACTATAAACTACCATGCATTTACTATTTTATACAATACTATATACCTTATTTTAGTCACCTTAGTATCAATCCATAATTAGTTTATATCTATCCTATTACTATGCCAATACCTACTACTAATACCTTGGTACATCTCAAGGTAATCCAAAATGCTAACATATAACTAATACATATATATAAACCCAACTAATACTAAATATAACTAATACTATACTGTATTTATATCCATTCATAGGAACTAACTATAATATAATATTTCTAACTACTATATATATCACTACGTATATCTAACTAACTACAAACCATAACATATCAAATACCTTAACTACTCAAACCAATGACTAATATATATATCAACCTAATACTACTACTAACTAATCACTAACTACTAATACCTATATACATGCACACATATCTATATATATAATACTTAAGTAGAGATACTAGTACATATATATATATATAGATCTAAACAATTAACTAGATAAATATTAAGCTACTAACAAATATTAGCTAACTACTACTAACCAACTAAGTAACTTACAACTTCTAAAATATAGTATACTAATACATAAATACCAATTAGGAATATATATTTATATATTAATACCATATATATATATATATATATATATATATATATATATATATATATATATATATATCTATTTAAATTGCATATCTGTCACTAAAAGCTACCTCTGCCGTCGCTGAAAAGCTATTGATACTGCTGATACCGCTGCTGTTTTCGTGATAGTTTCCTGCTGTTTGTTGCTATTGCGGTTGCTGTTCTGTCGTGGAAGCTGCTGATGTTGCCGATTGTTGTTGCTGCCGTCGCTATTGCTGTCAATGTTGCTGTTATCTGCTGTTGTTATTGTTGCTGCTATTTGTGGCTAAAAACTGCTGATGTGTCGCTATTGTTGCTGCTGTGTAACTATTGCTGCTGCTGTGTCTCCTTCTCTCTTCCTTATATATATATATATATATATATATATATATATATATATATATATATATATAACATACATATAAGTATATATATATATAACAACATATATATATATACAATACATATATAAATACACTACTACATTTAAAAGCTAATACATATGTAGAGAATAGCTACATAAATATATAACACTTAGATATATAGATCTATGACACACTAATACATAAATATATATACACAACAATATATATATATACATACATACATACATACATACATATAATTACACATCACCAAGACTAAGAACAATTTAGAAATAGATCTAGAATTAAATTATACAAACACATGGAGTGCATCGCTCCCGTATCCCACTAGATCTAGAATACGCTTGCGACACGAGTCCACCATACATCCAAACGTACCCCGAAGGACACGATCAAGTCTAATATATTATTTATGAACAATACGAAGAGTCAAACACAAATCTACGTATCCGTGTCAAAATTTGACATGCACAAAGTTCCGTGTCGGAGGAAAACCCCCAAATTAACACGTATCACCAAATTGTTTGGATACGACCTACACGTACCCAATTATGGACACGATACTAGCCCCAAATACACAAGCATATGCTAAATTGATCTATAGGACCAATTGACACATACAACAAATATCAATCTCAAAATTTCCCCAAAATTGACACAAAAAGCACCATGACTTTTTCAATAGGCCTCCTATGAACACAAAATCAAATCCTATAGGTAGCCTATGCATATGGGTTAATTTCTCTAAATATCAGTATTTGATGATAAATAAAAAAATAAAACTAGGTTTATACGAAACCCTTTCTTTATTTACAAACAAGAAAAAGAGTACAATTAATCATATACGAGGATGTTAAGTACAATAAAAATGATTATGGGGAAAAATTGCTATAGGAGTCTGATCTGCGGTCGATCACTTTGTCCTTTGGACTACACGATGATGAAGAAGTGCTGTAGAAGAAGAAGAAGCTTCAAAGATTGCAGGTGGGATTGAACTCTCGTCGCCAAAGTTGTCAATCAACACTCTCTGTCTGTGCTCTCTGTGTGTCTTGATCTCTGGTAGTCTCCCTTTTCTCCGACCTCCGTCTCCTATGACCAGAGGTCTCTATTTATAGAGATTAGTCACAATAACCATTAAGTAGGCGTAGAAGCCCAACTGTGGAGAAAGTTGCATCTTTTATGCGACAGTTATAATAACTGCTCCCACGTTTGAATGATCTCCTGAATCCGCGTATAACACGTATCCCATTATGAGGTAACGCGTATAACTGCTTCTCAAAGATCACGACATGCAAGCCACGTAGGTAACTGCCCCTCGCGTAAAGATGGTTGGCATAAAAAGCTAAATAACTGTTTCATTAGCGTAAAAGCCAAATAGCTGTCTTGTTGGCGTAAAAGCCAAATAGCTGCCTTGTTGGCGTAAAAGCCAAATAGCTGTCTTATTGGCGTAAAAGCCAAATTCTGCGTAAAACTTGATGCTGCATGAATAATAGATAAATAGCGTAAAAGTAGCCAATTATCCTTCCTGACTGAGGTCTTGAGCGTATTCTGTGCCAAATAGCCTTATCGCGTACCTTTGCAAATATGCCCTGAGTTGGCGTATTTCGAGAAGATAGCATACGGCGTACTCCTATAGTTAAAAATAGCCTGGTTGGCGTAAAATGCAAGGATGGTGATGTAAGCGTATTAGCCCTAGTTTTAGCTCTCCCAGTCATTTAAAAAGAAATAAAACCAGATCTCGTGCATTTAATGCAGAGATATGCCTCAATCTCGTGCATTAAATGCCGAGATATGCCTCGAGCCCTGTACGGGAAACAGCTTTTGACGTGGCGTCATATTTTGTCTTATCTTTGAGCATAAAAACTCATCTCTGCCTGTGTAGAATAGGCAGCGTATTCCTTGAATACGTAAAAACGGCTTGTATCAAGGATATGTCACTAAACGACAGTCTGGTTCTCTGTGCAAAATTATTATCACAGCCGTCCTCTCGATCGTCGTGCAGTACTTTTGTCAGGAGTCAGGTTCACTATTTTGTCTGACAGATTCATTCGAGGAATACGAAGAGTTCCTCGTATGACTTTACGTTTGCATTAAAAATAAACGTATTTTACGCCGGAGGGATGTGTAGCAACCTTTTACGCCAAAATAGCCTTAAAGCGCTGCTTTATGCGGGCAGCTCTGAAGCTCTATGATACGTCAAACAGCTCTGAAGCTCTGTTTTACACGAGCAGTTCTGAAGCCATGTTTTACGCCACACAGCCTTGAAGCGCTGCTTTACGCGGGCTTCATGCATGTTGGGGGTTTTGACTGTATAATACGCGTATAACTCCCCAGCGTATTTCATGCTTCTACAAGACCCCCTTCAAAGTTTTCAAATTCCTCGTAATTTGAAATACTTTGAATGAAGCATGAAATTGTCAAATTTGACTCATTCTTTGAGGCTGATTTTTCGGCAATATTTAAGAAGATGTTGGGATTTGGTATGTTCTCTTCTGCCTATATAAAGGCAAGCGAGTGAACCTGTTTTTCCATACTCCCTTCACCACAAAGATGGTTGCCGAGATTCCTTGGGCTGATCTGAGAAAGAAGAAGATTATGCTCTTCCAGCATGTAAGGAGCAGTAAAAAGAGGCATCTTCGAGCAAATATCCTCTGCAACGATGGATCATGGAAGGATATCATAGCTTCCTTTGATCGAGATAGTCAGCAATTTTATATGGCAATTCGTCAAGGAGAGAGGAAGGGTCTCATTAGACCACACAGCTTGCTACTTATATTTTCTCCTATTATGAAGCTGGACCCTGGTGGGCAGCTTGGCCGTGTCTTCTAGTATTGTGTTGGGTCTGAACCCCTAACACAAATTTGAGCATGACCGCCAATGACGTATGGAGGGGGGCTTGAATAATTTAAACAAGCCCAGTTCTGTATCCTTCCGCCATTAACCATTTTCTTGTTCATCGGCCGGAGAAGCCGAAGAAGTGCCGTAGAAGAAGAACTGGAGATCTTCATCAGACGAGGACCTAGCATAATAGATTCTCGTCGTGATCTTGAATATTAATGAAAAATCCTTTGTAAAAATAAATTTTCATCATATGTAATCATGATCTTGAATATTAATAAAAAATCTTTTGTAAAATGGATTTCCATCATATGTAATCATGATTAATAAACTTGTCTTCTTTTACGCATCATTGATTTGCCATGTTTGCTGTGAAGAAGTCTGATAATACGCAGCTTCGACATGCTTGAGTAATTTTTTATGCTGATTCCGACAAATATGCTTTCCGTCACGCTCCAACTTTTACGCATAGAGGAGTATGCGTAAAAAGCTCTTCAGCATTAAATTATTTTGAAAATCCAATTGTCATGCTGTTTGTGGACGAGGAGTCACGTAGAATTCTGAACTGTCACTTTTTTAATATGAATAACATCTGTTCAGAACATCATCTTCAAGAATGGCTTTCTGAAAGTTTTTCGGAATAGGGCACAAAATGTCTACCGAACAGGCCATACTTGAACTTAGATGTAAAGGATTCTGGCTAGACTTCGAATAAACTTCCAATGGCCCAAGAAGAAGAGTCATCTTCAATGCTGACATCTGTGTGCTTCAGGCACTTATAATGTTTTGTAACCAAAAAGGAGCATTTTCTGTGTAAACCCTTATAATTGGCTTTCTTCGAGTGTAAGGCCCGAATTATCCAGATATACGTGTATCCTGCTAACTGATCTTGTCCCGCATAATTTAAGATGCGCGTAAAAATCAGAGATCCGTAGCATCTGAGCGAAAAATTGTAGATCTGTAGCTTCTGAGCGTAAAACCGTAGATCTGTAGCTTCTGAGCATAAAATCATAGATTTGTAGCTTCTGAGCGTAAATCCGTAGATTTGTAGCTTCTGAGTGTAAAAGCTTCTGAGCGTAAAACCTTAGATTTGTAGCTTCTGAGCGTAAAAACTTCTGAGCGTAAAATCATAGATTTGTAGCTTCTGAGCGTAAAATCGTAGATCTGTAGCTTCTGAGTGTAAAATCATAGATTTGTAGCTTCTGAGCGTTAAACCATGGATCCTTGCTCTGCGCGTAAAATTATGGATCCGTTACGCAGCATGACTATCCGCCTTCCTTTTCAAATGATCGGCTGACGTGGTCCCAAATCATAACTATTCAGATAAGATCAGATTTGGTTAAGGATTCGAAGAGTTATCTGAACTCTATAAATAGACCTAGGTCGAGAGAGAGAAAAACCCTTCATCTCTTTTCTGAAAACTCTTCTCCTCTTTTTGAGAACTCTTCATTTTCGTCTCTTTCTGAGAACTCATATTCGCCATGGCACCGAAACAGGCCTCCGCTACTAAGAGAAAGAAAGTCGTTTCCTCATCACGCTTCTCTGCTCAAGCACGAGCGATGCCCACTAGGCCAAGCGAGTCTCGTTTTGAACGAAGTGCTCTGCCGTCTAGCTGTGCACCGGGCATCACAAGTAAAGTTTCGAAAGAAATAGAGAACCCTCCGCACACGTTGTACGTGTACGCGCAAATACGCCTATATTCCTAATGTGTCAGCGTAAAACTCCATATTTTTGCAGTCTGGCGTAAAAACTTAGACTGTCAAAATTTGGCGTATACTGCAATCCTTGCGTTTTATGTATTGGAAGTAAATTCCAACGTAAAACTCAAATTTTTACAGTCTGGCGTAAAAGCACAGACTGTTAGGGTTTGGCGTATACTGCAGACCTTGAGTTTTTTTACACATTGGAAGTAAATTCCAGCGTAAAAAGTCAATTTTTTGCAGTCTGGCGTAAAAACTCAGACTGTCAAGTTATGGCGTATACTGCTAAGAGTGTAGCATCTAGCGTAAAACTGACTTATTTTCTTTGCCTTTTGCAGTGGACCTATAAATCCTCCCTCTGGCTGAAGTGATGGGCTCTGCTGCTGGAATGCTGAATTCCAACTATCTGGAGGACTTGTCCCATGTGACATTCCCTATCTCTGGAAACGAGTATCCTCAAGAAAGGGAAACTCTAATCTCGGCCCAAGGAGAAAGAATATTGCTGAGTATGATCAGTGGGGAGCCCCTGACATACATAGATGGGACAGAGTATAAGAAACCAGCTTTCTTATTTGGGGATGTGATCGATAAGCAATCCCAGACGAAGCCCAAGAAGGAAGATTGGGTATTTTCTGCTGAGGGCACGATCCTGTTTCTGCCAAAGATGCCCAGAGATTACCCTATCTCTGCATTCTTCCATGCCACACGTCCAAGAAAGATGGTATGGACTCTGACTCCTGATCTTCATGGGCAGCCAGGAAAGATCTTTTATAGGAAAGGATTAAACCGAGGATCCTTTGTAAGCAGTCCCTCAGGCCCTGTCATGTCCTTCATAGGATTACTACCGGACAGCATCCCGAGTGAAGACACTTCACTGATCCAGCCGCTTCAAATAGCATCTTTCTGCAATGACTTTATGGGGCAGGGAGGAGTATACCCCAAGGTTAACCCTCGCACCAGTGGATGGCTTAGCCCCCAGAATCTTTGATGGGCCAGTTTAACTACATGGGCCCTGAAGCACTTTCAGATGGAGCTGGAAAGTATTGGCTTATTTGCGGCTGTGAGTGCTACTAGTGTGGGGTTGCCTCTCAACCCCAACTTGTTCTTAGCTTTGATAGAGCGATATAACTCACTCACTGGGACTTTCGCCACTCCGCTAGGTGAGTTGGGCTTAGCCCTTCACGAGATGACAGAAATCTCAAAGCTGCCAATGGGAGACACTTCTTATGAAGAGTACGTTCCCACAAATAAGGAGATGAAGGAAACCAACCCTCGGGCAGTGGCATTGTACCAAGAGCTGATGAGCCACTACCTTGCTTGCACCACCTTCTACAAAGAGCCCTCCGATTTGGCTCATATCAACAAATGGGTATCCTACCTCTTCTTCCATCAGGCCAGGAATGCCAAGCAGCACAAGGTTGTAGATAGCAGAGATAAACCCTTGAACCCCTTGAGCATTCTTAATGCCAACACAATCGACGATCTTATTGAAGATGCAGGGGCTCAAGATTGTGTTCTCAATAAAGAGATAGGGGATTATCCTGCAGGAACCAAAGCCTACAATTATATGAGGCATTGTCGAAAGACTCTGTCAAGAGAAGCTTAACTGGCTGACTTCCTTTCTATCTGGCTACGTCGATGGGTGGTTCATGGCATCGCATCTGCGGATCGCATTCATCGTAATACCTTATGGACCAAAGTATGTTTGGTATTTGGAGCAAGATTGGGCCTGCTCCCTGCCATGGTATGCAGGATTCAAGCTGGCCTGAGGGCCATTACTGAGGAACTGCTGGCTGATGATACACAGCGTGAAGGATATCCCAGAGTGGAATTGCCATTCTTATATCTGATGGGATGGTTAATCCTTCATAATACCAAAGTGATGTCTCCCGGATCGGCCAGTGGTTCGGGCAATAACTTCCTGTTGAATTACAGAAATTCTTCTTGGAATGTGACTAGCGTCATAGATTGTCGGCTAGCACTAAATTTTGCCCACAGTTGAAAGTTCTTCTGCATCGTCCCCCCAGTACATATCAATCAACAAGGGACGAAACTTCAGGATGCAGGTCAGGGGAAGACTATTCTTTCTTCTGAAGCCTTTTGCTGGTTGGTCTGCATTAGACCTTCCCATCTGCTGTACAGAAGTGAGGACCACTGCTACTTGGAGCCTTATCTGCCTAGTCGTTTCGCCAGGCAATTTGGGTATGATCAGTTGCACGTGGGAAATCCCATCACCAGCTTCAAGTTCAAAGGTGAACTTATTGATGGAGCTAGAGGATGGCGGTACTTCATAATGGGTTGTACTGGAGCAACCTTTGTTGTCCCCGTGACTTCCCTCTCCGTGGAGTTGCGCATTCTTCATTCGTACGCACAATTTTATGCGTCCATCAATACCTTCCATCGTGATTTTGATGTACATTGAAGTTTCAGAATGCCCTCCCATAAGTCCATCGGAAGAGAGGAGATACCCTCTGTTTCCTCTGATGAAGGTGATGAAACCACCGGTGCAGATGATTATCTGTTGATTTTACCGAGAGATGTAATAGCTCCGCCAGCAGAGCCTCTTATTATCTCCAGTAAACGAAAGGCTTCCACTCTGAAAGAGCCTTCCCCCTGCAAGAAGAAGTAGACTACCAGGGGTCCTAAAAAGACTTCCACCAAGGGGACTTCTTCCAGGAGTGAGCCTATTGTTTTTCCTATTGGGGATGATTCTTTGATCAGGGGTCCTTCATCTTTTAGAGAGGGAACCTCCACAGTTCCAGCTGACAGTGCTGGAGATTCTTTGCCCGCGATTGCTGTCGCTACCATCGTTACTGGTAGTGCTTCTAGATCGCCTTCAAGGCCGAGCATAATAAGAATCAATATACTTTTACCAAGACAAATAATGGGACTAGCCCCTCATTCGTCTGTAAGTATCTCAAGCAAGATTCCACCTGATGAACCTCGAGTGGATCTGGGTGACGACTGGGATGACAAACCTCAAGCGTCAGTTGGTGTACCCTCGTCTCTAGGTATGACAACTTGTTTAGCGTCATTAAGAAATGATTTAGCTATACAGGCTGCAGACGCCACATACATACCATCGGCCATGGGTAAATATTGTCTTCACACTTTTTTCAGGAAAATTAACATCAATTTGATATTAACTTTCTCTTATCTTATTTTCAGGCGAAGACATCTCGGGGGAGGACGGAGTTGAAGCAACTTTTGATTTTGTTGCGGATCCAGCTGATGAAACAGCCGTGACCACCGTCGAAGAAGCATACTTTGAAACTGTTAATCTTGCAACATTTTCAGACGTAATCCTGCCAGCAATAGTTAAAACCATATCAGAGGTGGATGAACCCACCATCTCGACTGTGCCTCCTTCGTTGAGCATGCTAGTAACTTCAACCGTTATTGGTGTCTCTTTTTTTGTCGCGCCATCTGTTGAAGCGACGACTGTGGCAACATCCTCTGTCGACGTTCCAGAAAGGAGATTTACCGATATTGTGGCCACTTCTAGCGTCCATTCGAGCTTTGCCATGCTAGTTGAACAATATACTAGCATATTCTACCTCACTTTGAAAGAATTGATATTCTTGGTGCTGGAGAAGAATCTAGGCTTTGATGCTCTGAAGATGTCCTCCAATCTCACTATAGCGCAGATTAGAAATTTTAGTGACGCTGAAAGAGCTAATGCGCTAGAGCAAATAGTTAATGGTTTAGAACAACCCATTAACGAATATTTGCAACTATCCCGAGGCAGCATCAATGACTTGGTTCAGGCTGAGTATGACTCACTAACTGCGGATCTTGCTCAGAAGACAGAATCTTTAAACAAATCCATCCAGGAACAACAACAAGCGATGGAGACAGAGTGAGCAGTATTGGTGGAGATTATTCCTCAGCTAGCTCAGTGCCGGGCCGAATATGAGGGATATGAATCAAGGGTTTGAGAATTAAAAGCTGAACTCGCTCAGGCAAGGAAGAGGCTTCTCGAGGCATCGCTAGTTCGCAATGTATTGGAGGGCCAAGTGAGTACAGCTCAGCAGAACTTGGCACATGCGGGTGTCATCCACGCAAGTTTTGTTGATACTCTGTCCAAACTATCTCTCTTGAGCAATGACGAAGCAAGGCTGGAGCGGGCTCGTACTAACATCTTGAATTCCAGGAATGAGAGGATGGTTGCTTTGGCGAAACAGCTCCGCAATTTAACTGCTCCTCCCCAATGATGTACCCTTTTTTTTGCAATTTGCTATTCCCAGAGATAATAAAGATATATTTTCTGACTTTGTGGATCCATCACTTTAGAATATAAATGATAGGTTAAGATGAAAGTGATATCAGAGGTAATATGGACGTGATATACTTTTGGTAAGGTTTAGCTGAACATATCTATTCAGAGGTAATTTGGACATGATAGAATATGATCCAACTAAATTTGTGTACAAAACACTATCAGAGGTAATATGGACGTGATAGGTTTTAATGTTTTAAATTAGTTAAACGTATCTATTCAAAGGTCATATGAACATGATAGAATTTGCTCCAACTATGTTTTGTACGTAGTATCGTCAGAATAAGATCTTCATCATACCCTGTTAAGCGAGAGAGATCAAGCATAGTACTTCTTCAGGAATTTGCCATTGATAGGAGCCATTATCAAATCTCCATTAGGCTTGGCTAATCTATAAACGCTATTTGAAAATATGGTTTCAATCACATAAGGGCCCTCCCATTTGGGCTGGAACTAGCCCTTACTTTTGTGCATAATGATCATTAGCCTCTTTACAGCCAAAACTAGCTCACCAACTTTGAACACTCTTTTCTTCACTTTCTGATTAAAATCTCTGGAGATACGTGCCTGGTAGAACTCAATGCACTGTTGAGCTTGAAGACGTTTCTCGTCTAATCCTTCTAGCTCTTGATGTCTTAAACGATCATTATTTTCCTGAGTCAGCTCATTAGCCACTGCTATTCTGAGTAATAGAATTTGAACTTCAATAGGGAGAACTGCTTCACACCCGTAAACTAATGAAAATGGGTTACAACCTGTTGGTGTTCGTACCGTTGTGCGGTATGCCCAGAGACATTCCTCCAACTTCTTATTCCAATCTCTTTTGTTCGAGGAGACAAACTTCTTCAAGAGTTTGATGATGGTTTTGTTGAAGGCTTCCGCTAAACCATTAGCAGCAGGATTATATGCCGTTGAGGCCATATTTTGTATCCGATTCTAATCGCAAAATCGGTAAAACGCTTGACTGATGAATTGAGGCCCATTGTCATGAATTATCCTTTGGGGTATCCCAAAGCGATAAATTATATGGTGCTTGATAAAGCTGATCACGTTGGATGTCTTTAACTCAGCAAGAGGGATTGTCTCCACCCATTTGAAAAAATAATCAGTGATGGCCAATATAAACCGATATCCTCTAGAAGACGAAGGGTGAATAGGACCAATGATATCCATACCCCATGCTTCAAAGGGCCATGATACAATGGTAGGATATAAATACTCAGAAGGATGATGTATGAAATCTGCATGAACCTGACAGGATTTGCATTATCTTGCATATTTTACGGCATCTGCAACCATAGTAGGCCAGTAGTAGCCCATCCTCCTGATATGATCCTGTAACTTAGGACCGGGTTGATGTGCTCCACATACTCTGTCATGAGCTTCTTGGATAATCCGCTTTGCATCATCGTCAGATAGACATCGTAACAATAGTCCATCATATGTTCGGCGATATAGACTTTGTGAAGAAGCATCAAAATAGAAGCGTAGTGATCGTCTTTTGATAGATACTACATCTTTAGGATCCTCTAGTAAGATTCTGTATGACACGAAATCTATAAAGGGACTTCTCCAATCTCTTTTAGGAGGAACCATGTTTGTAACATAGCTGCGTTCTATGTGAAATTATTTTTCACACAAAACAAATCTCTGTAAAGAAAGATCACCGAATTCTGATTCTGCCTTCTTATAGGAATAGCTAGATCTGCAGCTAGACTGGCCAGAGCATCAGCTTCTAAATTTTGAGATCGAGGAACATGCTCTAAGAAGAATCCTTTAAAATATATTGCTATCTCGATCGTTGTTTGGTGATAAGGAATGAGGTCTGGATTGCGGACTTCATATATCCCTCTGACCTGATTGACGATCAGCTGAGAATCACCAAAAGCTTCCAGGTATTCAACATCCAATTCTTTAGCAACTTGAAGCCCAATCAATAGGGCATTATACTCTGCCACATTGTTATAGCACGGTTCACTAAGAGAATATGCTCGATAGATGACGAGTTTATCAGGAGTCACCAGAACAATTCCTACTCCTGAAACCATGTTTCCCTTGGGACCAGTTCTGGAAGCACCATCAAAGAATAGCTGCCTTATATCACCTTCCATTGCCCAATTATATTCTGCAACTTCATCGGGAATGTCATATAATTTGGAGGTTTCTGGAATTGGATGGGTGGCTAAGAAATCAGCCAAGGCTTGACCTTTCATGGACTTCTGAGGGACGTTCACCATATCATACGGTGTCAGTAGCATTGCCCAAGTCGCGAGTCGGGAATTAAGAATACTTGGTTTATTCATTAAAACCTGAAGTGGATTGATCCTGGAGATGATATGAATAGTTTGGCCTGTTACGTAATGTCGTGTCTTCTAAATGGCAAACATTAGGGCCAAGCATTCTTTTTCTACTGGGTTATACCTGTGTTCAGCTCCGACCATCATCCTACTTAAATAGTAGATAGCCTGTTCATGACCCTCATCATTCTTCTGTGCGAGAAGAGCCCCTAAAGAATGATCCATTGCTCGAACATACAACAAAAATGGTCTTCCTATGACGGGAGGCACCAAAACTGGAGGATTAGTAAGATAGCATTTGATATTATTAAACGCTTGCTGACAGGCTTCGTCCCAAATGAATGACACACCTTTCTTCATTAGACGAGAAAAAGGTTGACATCTTCCAGAGAGGTTGGATATGAATCTCCTGATATAAGCTAGACGTCCTTGAAATCCCCTAAGTTCTCTGAGATTACGGGGCGGTCGCATTTCTAGGATAGCTTTTACTTTATCAAGGTCAACTTGAATGCCTTTAGCAGTAATGACAAATCCCAGAAATTTGCCACTGGATACTCCGAGAAAGGACTTTATAGGGTTTGTTTTGAGTTGATGTTGGCGCATCAACTCGAATATTGTCTTCAAGTCTTGGATGTGATTATCCTTGAGGCGGCTTTTGACAGCAATATCGTCTATGTAATATTCCACTATTTTGCGTAAATGCTCATGGAATATGTTACTCATAGCTCGTTGATATGTAGCCCCAGCATTCTTCAATCCAAAAGGCATGACTGTTTAGCAATATACCTCTAATGGTGTACGAAAGGCAGTATGCTTCTCATCTTCAGGATTCATCTTAATTTGATTATATCCTGAAAATCCGTCCATGAAAGACATGCGCTCAAAATCACATATATTATTGATCATGACGTCTGTAATGGGAAGAGGAAACTCATCTTTAGGGCAGGCCGCATTTAGATCTCGGAAGTTGATGCAAATAAGAACTTTTCCGCTTTTCTTCATAACCGAGACAACATTAGCGACCCAATCAGGATATTGTTCTTCCCGGATGAACCCACAGGCTATTAGCTTCTTGATTTTAGCTTCAATTGCATCCATCATATCCGGGCAGAACCGACGTTGGTGTTGCTTTACAGGCTTTGAATTGGACAATATGTTGAGTTTATGGGTAGCCACCTTTGTATCAAGACCTGGCATATCCTCATAATTCCAAGCAAAGATATTGATATATTATTTTATCAGTTGGATCATTTCTTCTCTTTCTTCTTCGGAAAGATTGTTACTGATAAATATCGGCTTTGGTGAAAATTCATCCCCAACATTGACTTGGATAACCTTATCTTCAGTGGGTGGTTCTTTTTGTTCGAACCGGAGTTCCCATTGTGTATCCATTTGCTGTGCCCAGAATTCGTTCTCAAATGGCTCATATTTTTGTTTCTCTGTTTCGAGAGAATCTGTCAACACCATATTTACTGATAGTGCCAGTTCAAATTCATCATCTGAATCGGAGGATGACAGATCATCTTGAGAAGAGGAAATGGTCCCATCACTTGACTCATAGTTGTTTGAAGTTTCAAAAGATGTGGTATACCCTAACCCGAAACGAGTTCGTTGACAGTAAGGATCACCATGCAACGGCATTCGCCTGCCTTTTCCATACTTGAGGCCTGGCTCCAACTTCAAATCATAACCCATATTTTGTATAATCTTCAAAGCCCGTGGGCTATATCTGCGGACTTGCATTTTCCCAGCATCAGACTCGTGAGAATCTTCTTGTACAATTGGTCTATTCTGTATTCGACCAAAGACTATTGGATGATGATCGTTGCGAGTAGGTGGAACAATAAAGATAGAATCTTCATACGGCCCATATGTTGTGACGACATTAGATGTTGACGCTACTTCCCACACATATGGATGATAGAGGTACATAGGTTCCAAGAATTTTTATGCTATGGGTTCTACATCGTTATGAGGAGAAGATTATTGATTAGGAATTTGAGCATCAGTATACTGGAAAAGAGAATCTTTATTATCGTAAGAAACCACGTTCTCGGTTATATTTACATCAGCCGACTGCTTGTTGCGCCTAAGGTCAATGACCCAAGGTGGAGGTTTCTTGTTCAGACTGATCACTAAAGGATCATTTCCTCCTCCTGATTTTGTTTTGCCCAAGTGGATGGTCATAGGTTCCATGACTTTCGGACGGGTAGTCTGCCCTTTCACCTGGATTGGCAAAGGTTGCTCAGCAGATGGCTCTCCTGGCTCCCGGTGGGATTCCTCCTCCATCTTGCTTGATACCTCCTTTATGTAGTCTTGGGTGTACAACATGGCATCAGAATAGTAGGACTCAACTCCTTTGAACGGGTTGAGATCAGCGAATTCTGTCTTTACTGTTCCTTGGACGTCTACATATTTAAAGCATTGATGTAGAGTTGAAGGAACAATATTGTGATCGTGGATCCATGGTCTGCCCAACAGAATATTATAAGACACCTTCGAATCAATAACATAGCATGTAGCCACTGATCTAAGGTCACCAATCTGGATCCTCAGATGAATCTTCCCCAATGGTCTGCTCTTCCTGGCATTAAAGCCCACGATTGTAGTGGTAGTGTAAGCCAGTTCGCTTGTAGGAATTCTCAACAGTCTTAGCAGACTATGAGGGATAATGATGATCGACGATCCCGGATCTATGTGAATTCGGTCTACTTCAACGGAGCCGACGTATGCGGTGTAATAAAGAGGCATGTCGTGTTTGTTATGTTTCAACAATATGTCATCTTGAGTGAAAGTGATGTTAGGGACCACTTCCATCACACTATGGCATTGAGGACATGCCACAGGCTCTTTATCAGGGGACTTGAGCTGAGTCAAGCATATATCTGCTTGCATTAAGGCTTCACTCAAGGCTTGACGAGTGTCTTTGGATAGCCTAAGAAGCTCGAAAATGGACAATCTGGCTAGAGTATTAGCCAACTGAGCCAAGATGTCGAAGTTATAAGGTTTCTCTAAACCTTTGTTTTGAATATTCTTTAAAGGTTTATCGAAACAAACTTCTTTCTGCTTGTCTTTGTCCACCAAAGTTGGTTTAGAAGGACCTGCCACTGGCATAACAGGTTCAGGTTTTGGATGTTTGGCAGGCGAAGTGCCTGCCGTTGCTTCCTCCTGGTTTCCTCCATAGTCTTTAAGGTAGGCTTTTCCTGACCGGGTTTCGGTTGCTAATGCCTCTTCTTCCGATGTCGGAGATACTGTAATCATATGACATGGTTTACATCTCGAGTTCTTTTTAGACTTAGCTTTAGCAGCTTTAGTCTCTTCCTCAATTTCTGACACCAGATCAGGGTAAACCCATATGATCTCCCCACGCTTGGTAGTTAGGGGCACTAAGTAATGATTTTGACCCCTGGTAGGAGGGAGATTAACAATGTTCATCATTGTTCGTAGAATAGGTACCACACTATCCGGGACTTCTTGAGGGGGCAGATTGCCAAACTGGAGTGAGATCATGTTTGCAGTGACCGTCTTCTTGTTATTATGCAGAGTGATGGCCTTGGCGTCGATCAGCTCCTGGATTTTTCTTTTCAGTACATAGCATGTCTTTGTCGGGTGATGTATGTATCTGTGGAAAATGTAGTACTTAGGATTATTTGTACTGCCGACTTTATTTGGACGCTTTATCTCGGGGAGAGTAAGCTTGCCACTTTTGACCAAACAATCGAATATGCTTGGGATATCGTCATCGTCAAAAGAATATTCTTCTTGAGGTCTGGAAGTCCCAGGTTTTGTTTGTGTGGTTGATAGAGTATTTTGCCTGGACGTGTTGATTGCCAGAGCTTCCTTTCCTTTGGAACTACGAGTATGGTCATTATTGGAGGATGACCGCTTTTTTCTATCAGAGGTAGAGATCATGATTCCGTTATCACGAGCCTTTTGACTGTTATCTTCAGCGGCTACCGCCGATATGATAAACGAGGGCCAATCATGGAACTGATATGATCCTATGAATACTGAGATCAGTGGGAGAAGGTTCTTCCTGCAAATGTCCACCAAAGCTGAATCTGAAACTCCAGGAGGCATCCGTAAAGTAGCCTGACGAAAATGTTCAATAAAAGTATGAACGCTTTCTTTTTCCTTCTGCTTTACTTTGATGAGTGATGACATAGACATGTCCATTCCTCCCGCGTAGAATCGAGTGAAGAACAGAGTCTTGAAATCTTCAAAAGAAGTAATGCAGTTGTCCGCTAGACTACAGTACCATTGGTAGGCTACTCCAGACAGGCAGCCCTTAAACTCTCGAGTGAGAAGGGCGTCATTCCCTTGTAACAACACCGTCATCATGCTGAAGTAATTCATATATTGTCTTGGTGACATTTTTCCCTCAAACAAAACCATGGCCTATGGTTTGTATTTTGGTGGGAAAGGGATCTCGTCCCAGACAGCTGGGTATGGCTGATTGATTCCCAACTTCTTGAGATGATCCTTATACTTCAAGGCATCAAATTGGGCTTTTAATTCCCGAACTGATTGTATCAGATCTTCAGTTGGGAAAGGGACCGCAGAGAGGTGAGAGATCGGTTGTATTGTAACTCCAACACGAGGTAATACATTCTCTGGGTTAAGAGGTTGAGGAGCAGCTGATTCTTGATTTTGAACAGGCTCCTGGCTTGATGGTATATCTACCCCCACACGTAGTTGAGTCGGAGGAACAGGTGTTTGAGCTACCACAGCTGTGTGTTGAGTCACCATCATTTGGTGCATACTCTCCATCATGGTATGCATCTCTTTGAGCGATGCTTCCAATACAATGATGCGTTGTTCTGTACTTCCTGATGGGGAAGCCTCTTCATGTTCGTCTCCAACGATATAAACTCCCATTTCTCTGGATGCCACTGAGGGATTAGTATAGATCTCTGTAGAGATCGAGTCTATACTTTCAGCATCAAATTCAGAAAGCTGGCGACCCCCAGCGTCGGAATCAGAAGAATATAAAGCCGATTGTCATGACCTCGAGCGGATGTTTTAAAAAATACCTGCTTCAATATTCTCAAGGAGTCTGTCAAATCTCCTTTGGCTTGGAGTTCTAGAGGGATGACATCTTGAACTTGATCTTCCTCTAGGAATATGCGAAGCCATGTTTACCTACGCGAATGTCAGTTCTTCTTCCTGTAAGACAAAGAATAGTTCAACCGATCGAAAACTGACCATTTTGCCTTAGAACAGCAGTAGTTAATTACAACCTTATGACTATTACAATAATGCTCCCTAGGGGTGTAATAGACATATTAGAAGATCCCCTATCTTTGTGTTTCGGGATCAAAAAATCATGCAAATCAGGGGGATTAACAGAAGAAGAAGAAGAAGGCTTATTATGTCTTTTTACATCAGTAAGAACGTGGAGATTAGGAACCAGAACCCTCTCTCTGCCATTAGAATACAGCAGTTCACCCATGTGAGTCGCATACGACCCATCATCCGTCTGAGGAGCGTATTTTCCCGTAAAATGGGTCTTTTTTACGCGGACAGACTTATCCTGGCATAATTTAGTGTTTTGTACAGGCTCGCGTAAAATAGGTATAGTCCTCAAGCGGCCTCCAGCATCACGTGTAATCTGAAGAGTGGGCAACTTCTTCTCTTGGTGGCGTACAAGCCTAGAGGTTGGGAGATCCGCCACTCATTTTCCCTTGATATGATCCAAGGGTCCATCTGCCTCATCATAGAAGGGAGATATATTTTTACGCGCAAGGCGCATTTAAATTTTCCGAGTTGGCACTGAGGCCTTGTCAGAAATTTTGTCTGCCACATCACAGACGGGAGACAAAGTTTTATGCACAGGGCGCATTCTAGACTTCTGGATTGATATTGAGGCATTGTCAGAAGTTTTGTCTGCCACGTCACAGACGGGAGATAAAGTTTTACGCGCAGGGTGCATTCTAGACTTCTGGATTGGCACTGAGGCATTGCCAGAAGTTTTATCTTCCATATCACAGACGTAAGACATATTTTTACACGCAGAGCGCGTAGGCTGTGTTGTCACAACCTTGTTGATCAGAGGAGGAGAGCTTGTAGGAAGGGTAGAGGATGTCTTAGGCATCCAAACTTTATCCAGCTTCCTGTTTTTCTGGACAGAGGGGGAACGAGAGCTACCCCCTGCACGAAGCATGTCTTCATAAGCAGATTGGTCAAATTGGATGACCAAAGTCTTCTTCGTCGATCCGACGGATACAGCATCGTGTTGAGAAATTGCTTTCTCGTCAGATGAGAAAGTAATCCCCAGCAGAGTCGCCACCTTATGTTTGATGATAAAAAAAAGAATGAAACTAGGTTTATACGAAATCCTTTCTTCGTTTACAAACAAAAAAAAGAGTACAATTAATCCTATACGAGGATGTTAAGTACAATAAAAATGATTATGGAGAAAAATTGCTATAGGAGTCTGATCTGCGGTCGATCACTTTGTCCCTTGGACCACACGATGATGAAGAAGTGCTGTAGAAGAAGAAGAAGCTTCAAAGATTGCAGGTGGGATTGAACTCTCATCGCCAAAGTTGTCAATCAACACTCTCTGTCTGTGCTCTCTCTGTGTCTTGATCTCTGGTAGTCTCCCTTTTCTTCGACCTCTGTCTCCTGTGACCAGAGGTCTCTATTTATAGAGATCAGTCACAATAACCATCCAGTAGGCGTAGAAGCCCAACTGTGGAGAAAGTTGCACCTTTTATGCAGCGGTTATAATAACTGCTACCCACGTTTGAATGATCTACTGAATCCGCGTATGACACGTGTCCCATTATGAGGTAACGCATATAACTGCTTCTCGAAGATCATGGCATGTAAGCCACATAGGTAACTGTCCCTCGCGTAAAGATGGTTGGCATAAAAAGCCAAATAACTGTCTCGTTGGCGTAAAAGCCAAATAGTTGTCTTGTTGGCGTAAAAGCCAAATAGCTGTCTTGCTGGCGTAAAAGCCAAATAGCTGTCTTGTTGGCGTAAAAGCCAAATTCTGCGTAAAACTTGATGATGCATGAATAATAGATAAATAGCGTAAAAGTAGCTAATTATCCTTCCTGACTGAGGTCTTAAGCATATTTTGGGCCAAATTGCCTTATCATGTACCTTTACAAATATGGCCTGAGTTGGCGTATTTCGAGGAGATAGCATACGGCGTACTCCTATAGTTAAAAATAGCCTAGTTGGCGTAAAATGCAAGAATGGTGATGTAAGCGTATTAGCCCTAGTTTTAGCTCTCCCAGTCATTTAAAAAGAAATAGAACCAGATCTCGTGTATTTAATGCAGAGATATGCCTCAATCTCGTGCATTAAATGCTGAGATATGCCTCGAGCCCTATACGGGAAATAGCTTTTAACGTGGCATCGGATTTTGTCTTATCTTTTAGCGTAAAAACTTATCTCTGCCTGTGTAAAATAGGCAGTGTATTCCTTGAATGCGTAAAAATAACTTGTATCAAGGATATGTCACTAAACGACAGTCTGGATCTTTGTGCAAAATCATCATCATAGCCGTCCTCTCGATCGTCGTGCAGTACTTTTGTCAGGAGTCAGGTTCACTGTTTTGTCTGACAGATTCATCCGAGGAATACGAAGAGTTCCTCGTATAACTTTACGTTTGCATTAAAAACAAACGTATTTTATGCCGGAGGGAGGTGTAGCAACCTTTTACGCCAAAATAGCCTTGAAGCGCTGCTTTACGTAGGCAGCTCTGAATCTCTATGATACGCCAAATAGCTCTGAAGCTCTGTTTTACGCGAGCAGTTCTGAAGGCATATTTTATGCCACACAGTCTTGAAGCGCTGCTTTACGCGGGCTTCATGCATGTTGGAGGTTTTGAATGTATAATACACGTTACAACTCTCCAGCATATTTTATGCTTCTACAATCAGATTTAGAACCTAAATTAAGGGGAAGAAACTAAATTGTACCTATTGGGAGATGGATTCCCAATGAAACCTCCAAAATTGGTAAAATGAGCCTTCAACTTGTAGATCCTTGCTGTTCTTTGTAGATCCATGCTTTCTTCTTGTAGATCCATGCTTCCTCCTTATAGATCCTTGCTCTACTAGTCTCCAATGGTAATTTAGAAAGGAATTGGGTTAAAATTTGGTAGGTATTTGATGGAATTTGGTTGAGAGAAATTCTAGATCTAGATTTGGAATAAAAAATAAAAAGAGAGAAAGTTTTCATCCCCTTTATATAGGCCTCACTTGCCCCCTCCCTCAAGCTACTATGTAAAGTCTAAAATAGCCCTTGGGGCCTCTCATGAAAAAATTAATTAATGAGCGAAGGTTCTAGTCTAATGGGTTTAACATAATTAATCCTCCTCCTAATTATTAGGCTTCTAATTATTGGGCTCAATTCTAACTAGAATTAAAAGTTTGTCCATGAGTCTAAACTAACTAGTTAGGTCCACTAACACAAGTCCAAAAATAAATCTAACATGCTAACAATAAATAAATATTTATCATGCACAATATTTAATTAAATACTAAATGACTAAAATACCCTTTCCTAAAAAATATGGTAGTGACAGTAATATCACGTAATGGGCCAAGCTTTGGAACAGAGACTAAAGCACCGTAATAATAAAATATATATGTATGTAATCAGCCTGTAGCCTGTGTGTCTCTCCCCATCCAATATAATTACACATCTCATGTCTACGATGTCTCATGTCCATAACATGCAAGATCATGACCTCTAACTAGTACAACGAGTCATAATGATATCTATGTATATGCAAGTCTTATGTCACGAATCCTGTAAGCCTATACAGAATCACCACAAATAACTCAAAAAAGATTCTATCACATGAATAGTTTCAAGTGTCCTATGGTATGATGTACTTGATAAAGCAAGCACGTAAAAATATATAGGATCGTGGTATCAACTCTCTAAGTGACGTTACACGATTCCGCGTACGGCATCGACACCCGGATCTTGTTCGGACGCTAAGCAACGTCTCACGGTCCTAGGTTGAGCAGGCACATAACAAGAATATATAAAATTAAATACAAGACAATAATATAACAGAATTTACTACAAGTTGGCAAGGTATACTTTTCTAGAACTCCAAGCTGATAATACAAAGAACCTGCTCTCGAATCCACGCTCGTGCGATCCCAAGTGCCTAAATATATAATATTATAAAATCAGTCACTATGACACGGTTCACTAAGACTGCACAAGAGTACAACTACTCTACGTCATTAATCATTAGACAATTAGGGTCTAAATTAATCAAGAATACAACTTATACAATACCATCAGTTGTTTAGAGTCTAAAATAATTAGGGGTTTTAACAAAGTATCACTAGTCAAGGACAAAGAAAGTGTGTAAACACCAAGCCTACTAGTCACATAACATCATCAAGCTGCATAAACTTGTTTATAACGAAGGTTCATGTAGGTACTAGGTGTTCTCATACTAGATTTTCATATACAATATATTATCAACCTTGGTATTCACTAAGTGTCAAACTATGTTTACAAACCTAGGGTCAGTTTTGTGTATTAAAACATGCACATGAGCATTAACAATAGGTCTAGTTAGGGTTATCACAAACAATCACATACTTTATTTCTCAAGTATATCCATTCATCCAACTATATACAACTCTCGTTCTACTACAAAATGTCAAGTATACATAGACAAGTCAAATCTGAATTTATAATAAGATCATGGCATATACCTCATTCCTAACTTGCATTTGTCATGAAACATGTGTGCAAAAACTACTACAACTAGTGAACAACCCTATCATGACATCTTCTACATTCTAACATAGTATTTATAAACAATAAAACTAGCTATTACAAAACCTAGGCAAAGTGCACTACTAGTTGCACAACATTTAATCATGTCTCACCCATGCATTTATTTATATATAACACCCTAAACAAAACTTATATATTCTGAAATTTAGTGATAATTAGAGTAAAAATTATATTTTGCATGTGGTTTCTTGGGTTTTAGATCATGGCAAAGTGAATAGGACAACAAGTGCATAAATAACATTCAAGTCTAGACATGAGAAGTAATAAGTGTTCTTGGTGTAATATCATAAAAATATGAATAGAAAATTGGTGAAATTTAATAGTGATATTAATTACATGTAGAAAGGGTTGATTAGAAGGAGATGGAACTCTTACCAAAGTGAAATGGGAAGGCAAAAGAGGGTTGTGCACTGCTTGCACAAATCTGTCCAGATTTGGCCACTTCGTCTCGTAGCTGCTGTCCGGGGCTTCAAAATATTTCTTCAAGTACTTTGGGGATTAGAGAATTAGGGGAGAGGTAGAGGATGAAGATAGGGTGTTTGTTGAAGGTTTTTTGGTATTGGAAGTGGTGGCAACAAGGTGTTGAAGTGGTGCTATTGCTGGCAGGTTTAGCAAGGTATCTTCGTTTTGTAGGGGGTGTTTGGGAGAGTTGTGGGATGATTTAGGTGCTGAGTTATAAAAAAACTTGTTAAGAAGAGGTAGAGAAAGGATATTTGGGTTATGTGGTGATGTTTTAGAGGCTATAGAGGTGGTGGAGAGGCCTGAGAAGAGGATACACTGAATTCAAGTTCAGCCTGGACACCTATGATGTAGGGCTGT
This sequence comes from Iris macrosiphon, assembly GCA_036927795.1. Lineage (NCBI taxonomy): Eukaryota > Viridiplantae > Streptophyta > Magnoliopsida > Asparagales > Iridaceae > Iris > Iris macrosiphon. The sequence continues at coordinate 106,769,073 of JAYESA010000002.1, forward strand.
TTTGAGGAAGTTAAAGTGAATTTTGATGGAAGGTTTGTAAAGAAAAAGTCATAAGGACAGGGATAGTAAGAAGCATACAAAATTTAAGAGAAAGATACTTACTATGGAGGGAGATAGGGCCGAATTGGTAGCGGTATTGCTGAATTCGGATTCTGCCTAAGTAGGGTTGGATAGATGGAGGTGTGGAGAAAGATAGAGAAGGAATTTGGAGATGGTTTGTGAAGAGAAAACGTGTGAAAGAGAGTTAGGAAGAAGTTTTCTTCAGGTGGTTTGAATGAGGGTGTTGAAGAGAGGGGGGTTATTGATATCCTAGTGGGGAGGGGAAGGGTTTGGAGTTACCAATGGGGGTAAGAAAAGGTCACAAGTTATAACCCCTTCCCTTTCACATTCCACCATAATAATTTAATAAATTCATGGATTTCCAAAACTTAAATAATATTTAATATAGATGGTCAAACCTAGCTTATTCAACCTAGGTTAAGTCCAACTACTTCTAGTTGGGTCAGGTTCGGGTCATTGCGGTTTAATTTGACTAGGTTGGTCTGATTCACTAGAAAATTGGTCATTTCTGACTATTGAGGGTAGGTAGCACATAGAGGTTCAATAGAGTGGGACACAGATATCATATGTGTCTTAGACCTAGTTTACATCATGATCTTGCATTAGGTCGAAAGAATTGGTCAAAATTGGATCTGCAATTTAAATTGGAATGATCAACGGTTGCACTGTAGGTGCTAGAAATTGAGTTTTTTATCCGAATATTTTACATTAGAAATAGAGCACAAGAAGATGTGTTTGAGTGTGATATGATAATCATAAATTAAGGTGGGCTCGTCTAGATCATGCATATAAAATTGTTTGGAGATAATGGCTAATGTTGTGCTCCTAAAAATTAAAGCTACGGCAAATATTTTTAAAGGATACTTTTGTTAAATTAATGCTAATTAATAATAAAAATAATAATTCTAAATATTATATTAAATTAAAATAACTAAATCTCTGGGTGAGGGGGTTTACAATTATAATTTAGTTCAAATAAGAAAATATTTAAATAAGAAAATATTTAAATATTCAATTTAAGAAAATAATATCTTAAATTTTTATTATACGATTTGAATAAGATATTCACTATACCTAATGATAGATATGGATATTTTTTAGGAATCATATATTTGTATATACCTATCTTTAAGGAATTAGATAATAGAGAATTATTTTTTGCATTTATAGATTTAACATCTTTAAATGACAGTTTAAATATATTTAATTAATTCAGTTATTAACTAATTGTATGTCTAATTATCTTTTTTTTTATTATCATTATTATTTGATTCAAAAAAATATATATGATTTATTTTATTTCATTTTTACTACTTAAATAGTACTCAATATAAAAATAATTTATCAATATAATTTTTATTTCTTATTCATTAATTTATTAATCTCTTTTTTATTATATTAAAATTATTTCTTTATTCAATTAAATAACTAATTCTATTTTGATTAAAAATTTATAAATTTTTGTATATCTAGAACATGTCGCTTGCAACAACAATATCAACACTAATGTCTTATTTTGTAATGTCTTACTAACCATGTTAATCTTTACAAGAATTTTATACTAAATAACCAAGCTCAAGATAAAATAGAAACTGAAAAGATCTTGATTAGCTAAAATATCATCATTCCTACTTAGATCAATGTCATCACTAATCTATTCTAATTTTCTTAGTGCTTTTCTAATTTTAGAAAGTTGAGATTTTCTCGCTTTCATGCTTTCTATATGACTTTTCCAACGTTTAGTAGACAATGATATCAAAGCTAAGCCATCTATATAATCACGTAAAACAATCCATCATTTTGTATAATTGGCAAAGATAGTATATAGACTTCGACAAGCTCCAAAAAAGATTTTTCTTTGACACACAAGGTTGCCATATCACAAAAAAGTAAATTAAGAGAATGACAACCACAAGGCATGTGAAAAAGCTATATGATTCATGTCAAGTAATCTTATTTTGCACACTCTGGTTTTTTTTCCATATTAGATTCATTATCATAACCTTGCCCCCTTATATTATCAATGTCAAGATCAAGAGACTTTATGATATGTAGGATTACATTTTAAATTCCTAATTCAGTTGTTTCTTCAATGACCAAAAATTCTAAAAAAAAATACTTTTCTATTATGTCAGAGTACTTGACACATCTACAAATCTCCAAATTATAGTCATTTTTTTTACTTGCATCAGGAGTACAATCAAGGATCACTGAAAAGTACTTTGCTTCTTTTATTTTTTTAATGATTGCGCTCTTCACTTTTGATCCCACATTTGCTATCAACTTATTGTGAATTTTATGACTAAGATAATGACGATGAATTTGTTTATCTTGAATGAGTCAAAAATATTTTTTCCATTACCGGATCAAATCAGCAATCGTTTCAACCAAACTCAAAAAGTTACCATTATAGGTTTGATAAAAAAAAAAATCATGTTTTCCACAAAATGCCAAATTATGTACAACAAGACACTTCACAACAACAACTAATCTAAACAATACTTGTCTCCAATGTTCTTTATCCTTTTTAATTAGCTATTGTATTTCTTTATCAATTGTTTCATTTTTGTGCAATCTCTCTCTTAACTCAACCCATGCAATAGAATTAAGATCACGTATTCTCAACTCCTTTCATATTGTGTAAGTTTCTCATCAAGATGTTTCCAATCATTAATTCCTTCTCGTGCTAGATAACTTCTACAATGCATTACTTTGAATAACTTATATAAAAAACATAACATCTTATCATTCAACTTTGAGTTGACTAACCAATTTCGATTATGAGTCTGTCTATTATTTAATCGTCTCTTATAATGAGTTATAGAAAAAAGCCTAGAATGTTGATCCAAAGGAAACTTTAAATTTTCTCTTTTCTAATCGGGCCTTTCTCTACAAGTAAATCGCTCAAATTGTCATCAATATTGTCCCAAACTTCGGGATCATACATATTCAACATATTTTCAGTAGTATCATGCTCATCTTCTTCTACATTTTTTATTTTCCTCTATATGTTCTGTTGAATTATAAATGCATGTGTAATTTTTATTTTCTCCTACAACATTTACAATATTCTCATTTTCCACCACTTCATCAAATTAACCAATTGCTCAGACTCATTGGTTCGTTTTAAATTTTTTTATGAAACAAAATTTTGCAGAAAAATATTTAGAAATCCTCTTAGAGAAAGACACTAACAAAATATGATGAAATAGCGACATTCCTCACTGACGTTGCTATCATTTATAAATTTAGCGACTCAAGAAAGTGACGTCGATGTTAGCGATTGTCCGCAACCCTTAAGTGACTATAAAAAATATTACAGAAGCAGATGTCGCGAGATATTATAAAATATTGCTATTATTTTTATTATAGCGACGTTTAGTGACGTGATATTTCATTCGTTATATTAAGAAATCTGTGACATGTAGCGACGTAATATCCCATATGCCGCTAAAATATTTTCATATAGGTTTACATGCCGATTTTATTTTCTCCATTCCAAAAATTTCCAAACCCGATTTTCCCCCATCCTTCCCCGCACGACCCCTCCGGCGCCGACCGTTCTCCCCCTCGACCCCCTCCGACTCCGACAGTGCTCTCCCCCCGCGACCCCCTCCGGCTCCGACGGTAAACCCTCTCTCTTTCTCTCTCTCTCTCTCTCTCTCTCTCTCTCCGTGACCCCCGTGACCCCCTCCGGTGCCGACCATCTGAGGGTTAGGGTTCATACCGTGCTCCCCTTGTGACCCATCCGACCCCACTCAGTCAGGTAACCCTAACCCTATCTCCCTCTTGCCGATACGACACAAACATACTAACACAAACACACTGACATGTCACACACACACGCTGACACAGACATGGACACGTTGTGTAAAATATATATATATATGACATGACATATGCTGACATAGACATTGACACGACACACATATTATATTATATATATGCAAATAACGTCTAGCCTAATGGTTAAGACCGATGCATATTACCCAGGTGGTTGCGGGTTCGAGCCTCCTAGGCGTCATTTAATTCTCCTTTGGAGGAATTAAGTGGTCAGTTGGTGATGCGTGCAGCGCAGGTGCAGTTCAATTGTGGTACAGGTGCAAGTGCGGGCCTACGGGCCGAGATGTATGAGGCCTTCGGGCCGGGATGCAGGGTGGGCCTTCGTGCCAGGAGTCTGTAACAAAATTACCTCTTCCAATTTTGTGTATGTGTGTGTCCCCAAGGCAATCCTTGATTTTATATATATGCGCATAATATGTTTGTTAAAAATTAGGTTATTTACACTAACTACCCCTATATTTTTGCTTTATAACACGGGGTACCCCTGCTTTTAAAAAAATTACACAACCATCCCTACTTTTTTGGTTTATTACACATGGTACCCTTATTTTAAGATAAAAGTAGAAAGTTATGACACTAAACACCCATTTTTTATTTCTTTTTCTAAAGAAAGGGGTGGTTAGTGTAATTTGTTCAAAAGCAGGGGTATCCTGTGTTATAAACTGAAAAAATATGGGTAGTTAGTGTAAATAACCCTTAAAAATCTCCTACATGGATTTTTTAGTTGAAAACTTTTAGTTGTACTTATTATGTTTGGGTATGGGTAGTACCTTGTGTGTGTGTGTGTGTCAAGTACCAAGTGTTCTCATTATAGTTTATAATTAAGCTTGATACACTAACTTTAATACTCCAACACATAACAACTTATATTGATATAAATTTGGGAATGTGTTTTAGTTAAGATATTGTGTTTGGACATGAGTAGTACCTAATATGTGTGTGTCAAGTGTATGAGAGTCCACGTGTGTGTGTGTGTGTGTGTGTGTGTGTGTGTGTGTGTGTGTGTGTGTGTGTGTGTGTGTGTGTGTGTGTGTGTGCGTGTGTGTGTGTCAAGTGTATGAGAGTGTCCAAATGAGAGGTGTGTATGTGTATATGTTTGAGTGAGGGATGAGTGAGCTAGTGAGGATTAATAATCTATATAGATAGATACATATATAAGGGTATAGAAATATACAGTTAGAGAAGTAGGTATAAATATGTATTGAGTGTCAAGAGTGAGTGGCCTAGAGTGTATGTTGGTAGCAAGATACCAAGTGTCAAGTATAGTTAGTGCCATGGGTATTTGAAACTATATCCTAGTGTCAAGATACAAGAGAGTATCAATGTGAGATTGTGTACCATGTTATGTGATGTCCACATGATACATAAATGTCTAGAGTATTATCAAGACCTATGTGTATATTGGACACTCCGAAGTCAAGTGTCCATGTCAGCCCTTCTTTGAAAATTAAATTTGTATTTGTAAGTCTTTTTGATGCTTTTAGAGTTCTACCAATTTTTAAAAAATTATAGAAAAGACAAAGAACGAGTCAACGTGTCCATGTCAGATTTTTTAAAAATATGGTAGAACTCTAAAAGCCTTAACAGGCTTGCAGAAATAATTTTTTTTTCCAGAGAATAGATGACAATGAACATGTGACGCCACCTATTTAATAGGGTTTGAAATCAGAGTTTTTCACATGTCTATTAGTTTTTAGATACTCATGAATTATAAAATGGATAGTCATGAATCACGATATGGATACTCACGCATTACAACCCGAATACTCATGCATCAACAGGAGTTATTACTTTAATGAACATGTGTATCCATCTTTGCATCCATTTGGATAATATACTTGAACAATGTCTATTCATCTTTGTAGAAGTATCTAGAAATAGATCAGAATTACTACATGCATCATTGTTCGTGGATGTACAACCGTTATCCTGATGACATGTACGATGTGCGAGATAAATTTATATAGGGAAGGAACAATTTCTGTAGTTCGCCAAGGCATTCCCTCAGTATATGGACGGTACCAAAATTAAGTGTCCGTATGTGAGATATTGTAACTTAAAATATCACTCAGAAGTGGATGTGACATATCATTTGTACTCGAGGAGTTTTACGTCGAATTACTATTAGTGGACCTCATACAGAGAACTTGTGTCTTTAGAATCGGATCCATAGCCTTATGTAGAGCCATATATGGATGTCTATGACCATGCTTATTACGACGACGGGTGTATGAATATGGTTTTTGACACTGTGATCGGGCCTAGTTTCGATCGGATAATCATGATGCAGATGAGGAGGCACCGAATGCCGATGCTGTAAAGTTTATGGAGTTACCGGAGAATGCAAGGACTCTATTATATTTTGGTTTTGAGGATCATTCACCGTTGAAGGTAGTTACAAGACTGTTGAGCATCAAGTCTGACATTAACATGTCGTAAGTATGCTACAACCGACTGATAGAGTTGATTATAGAGATATTGTCGGTGAGTGCTAAGCTACCTAAAGACTTCTACCGGTCTAAGAGGATGGTGAGATCGCTCTGGATGGGATACGAGAAAATTGATGCATGTCGCAACGGGTGCATGTTGTACTACAAATACAACAAGGATGAAAACTTATGAAAATTTTGTGGTGTTGATCGCTACAAGGCAACTGGTACAGGAAGGTTTGTCGGTGCAAGAAAGTCGATCGATTCGATGCACTACTTGCCTTTAACGCCGTGGTTGCAGAGGTTGTTTATGGTGAAGAAGAAAGCCAAAAATATGAGTTGGCACAGGCGAGAACAGATTGAAGGAGTGTTGGATCACCCATCTGATCGAGATGTGTCATGACCCGCACCCGATATAGGGGCACAAGTACGTGGGTACGTCCACCCTACGCCACAGCATCGATGGTAGAACGTTGTCTCGGTCTTCTATACTATCTAACATCTCACACAAAATATATATAATACCTGTCATGCCATCTCAACTCCAAATGGAGGAGCAATATGATGATATAATAAAGGGTAGTCAATACTCAATCACATAAAAACTAAAGGAAGATTTAAGCACGATATGGAATGTAATGAAAAGAAATACAAGTCTCAATACATCACAGGTCCAACTCAACATCTAAACATAACTCAATATCTCAAAATAATAATACAATCCAAAGTCTAAGTAGAAACAACAACTATAAGATATGGAAATCTAAATAGCCTCAGTATCTGGCACTACATCATCAGGTGACACTCCATCTGTTAGCCCGTAGTAAGTGGGACACATCCTCACTCACCAGTCATCTGAAAAATATATCTAGTCAGAATTATAGCAAAGTAAACCCAATAGCAGTTCCAATTAATTGATAATGACTATAAACAGAAATAGAGAATATAATACAAGACGAGAAACAATAAACAATATTATGCTATGGTAAAAGAAACAGGTAAACAAGAGCAATACGGTATACACTGATCACAATGAAATAGAACAAGACAATGAAATAGAATATGGTGAAGAACTGTAACTATACTAAGTATTTGAAATACTAGTTAAATATGTGATCGACTTGGGTTGAACATTGTCTACTTAAACGTTGGATAAACATTGTCTATTTAAATATTGAACATTGAACATTGTCTAGGATTTGATCACATATCTAGCTAACACTTTCCCTTTCCCTGACTAGTATAATGGATCCAACCATGACACGTTACGATACAAGATACTCAAGGCATTGTAAAATATTAAACATTGAACATTGAACATTGAACTTTGAATATTGAATATTATCTCATATTAAATATTACTTATTAACCAGATAAGAACACGAGAAACAATAAAACAATAAATAATATCTCATGACTGAGGATCCATGTGTATACTAATATGTGTATCAATGTGTCAGAAATCAAGTAATACATTTCTAAATACTTGCATTATAGTAATTATCAAATAATATAAACTATCAGAGAATATGCTCGCCTTAGGTCCAGAGCAAATAATGCGAAACGATATCTGAACTGGTGCCACACAAACCTATATATGGAATATTACATTAATACAAGGAATAAAAATAAGTTAAACTAGTCAACTTCTAGGTAAAAAAGCCATTTCTAAGCCAAAACAGTTAAACTAAGTTAACTCTAGGTAAAACTAGTAAAACTTGGTTAAACTAGCTATTTCTAGGTTGTATGAGTCCATCTCTAGGATATTGGGTCTATACACTATGTAACTAGGCTATACTAGCTATGTTAGGATACTAGGATACCAACAAAATACCGTATCATAAGATACGTAAGTTATTAGATATGAAAATACTATAATATATATATATATATATATATATATATATATATAGTACTCCTAGCCAAACTAATGCTAAGTGGATACCTTGGCTTTGAACCAAATGCGGTACCATACCACCTACAGACCCATCTTGATATACAAACTCAATACCTTGAGTATAAACCAATACCTTGACATTACCTTGGTATCACAAGGTAATACAATATCTAACATTAGCTAACTAACCAACATACCTCGCTATACACTAACATGCACTTAAACTTATAACAATACTATACCAACTAACATAACCATCGGATATTCAATACTCATACCCAAGATACCTCAACTCTCATTACCTTGGTGTAACTCAAGGTAAACTAGAAATAATACTTACCAATGCTAACTAGTTCTTATATATATATATATATATATATATATATATATATATATATATATATATATATATATACTAACTTACTAACAATATATACAAAACTTACTAACGTATCAATATAAACTAACTTAGCTTATTAATTAGCATAACTTAACTTATCTACAACTTAATTATAAGCACTCAAACTACTGCTGCTTATTGTTACTGCTTCTTCTTATCGCTGCTGTTGCTGCTTATCATTGCTACTACTGCAGCTTCTGCTTGCTGCTGCTTGCTGCAGCCTATCGCTGCTGCAGCTTCTGCTTCTGCTGCTTACTGCTTACTGCTTCTGCTGCAGCTTCTGCTGCTTATCACTGCTACTGCTGCTTCTTACTGCTTCTGCTACTGCTTCCTGTTTCTGCTTCAGCTTGCTGCTGCTTATTGCTTTTGTTGCAGCTTGCTGCTGCTTATTCCTGCTACTTTATGCTGCTTATTCCTGGTGCTTTCTCTGCTTATTGGCCTGCTTCTCACTGCTTATTCACTCTCTCTAGCTCACATGTACATATCCAATACACACACACACACACACACACACACATATATATATATATGCTAACACATAACAACACAAATGATGCACATGCACTCTCCTATTCTCCCATGACCACCAACACATCAAAATAAAATATAGAACATACACATAATTATATATATACATATATATCATATAACAATTATAATTATAATACTCTAATAGTTATAACCAAGGTAAATTAAAATATAATACAAAGTATCAAACACGTGGAGTGCACCGCACCCGTATCACACTCAATCTATGATACGCTTATGATACGGATCCACCACATCACCAAACGTACCCCGAAGGACACGAGCAAGTCTAAAATCACAATTAGAAATAACACGAGGTGTTAGCTACTCATCTACTTGCCCGTGTCAAAATATGACATGCTTAAACCCCCGTGTCGGAAGAAAACCCCCGAATCAACATATATCGCCAAATTATCGGGATACGGCCTACACGTATCCAATTGTGGACACAACACTAGTCACACACAATCAAACACATGTTAATTTGGTCTAATTAACCTATTGACAAACACAAGATGTGCCAATCTCAAAATTTCCCAAAAATTGACACAATATATCTATAACTTTCTCCATAGGCCTCCTATGAACCTAATTCTAATTTCTATGGGTAGTCTTAGTACATGGGAGGGTTCCTAATGATTAAATTATAGATTTAGAATCTAATTAGAGAGGAAAAATTGAACTATTGGGAGATGGATTCCCAATAAAATCTTCAAATTGAGTGTCAAGAGCCTTCAACTTGTAGATCCTTGCTCCTCCTTGTAGATCTTTACTTCCTCCTTGTAGATCTTTGCTTCCTCCTTATTCTAATAGCCTCCAATGATGAATAGAGAAATAATTAGGAAAAAAATTGGGTAGGAATTGGTGTAGAAATGAAAAAAATTGGAAATAAAAAATTCTAGATCTAGATTTAGAATAAAAAAATGAAGAGAGAGAGAGTTTCTCTCCTCCCTCTATGTGGATCGCATCTACCCCTTCTCCAAGCTACTATAAAATGTCCACAATACCCCTTGAGGCTTGTCATGAAGGAATTAATTAAGAAAAGAAGGTTCTAGTCTAATTGGTTTAACTTATTAATTAATTCTCATAATAAATGGGCTTACTATTTGGCTCAATTCTAACTAGAATTAAATGTTGGTCCATGGATCTAATTTAAACTAGTTGGGTCTACTAACACAAGTCAAATTAAATATTCTAGCCCACTAATTAAATTAAATGCTACAAGCCTCTAATTAAATATGGCACTCTAATAATTAAATAACTAATACAAGCATCAAATAAATATACATAGCCAACTAATATTAATATTATATTACAAAAACTAAATAACTAGGCTAAATTACCAAATTACCCCTAGCTGGAAAAGTGGGGGTGACAAGATGTATGAAAGCACTTCGATCGAGAGTATCCTGATTTTGCTTCTGATCCGCGTAATGTAAGATTGAGGTTCTCCTCTGACAATTTTACCCCATTCGAACTTTCGGTCTCCTCGCTTTTGGCCTTTCTTCCTAGTTCTCCAGATTTCACCCCTATACACGAAATTCTACTCTCCTCTGTCTCACTCAAGTGAATTAGTTTCGAGAGCATTTCGCCACTTTTTGGCGACTTTCACTTTCAAACCCCCGGCCACCTATTTTCATTCGACGTTCCAGGGATTCGATCGACGAATTTGGCGAGCTGATCTGCTTTGATCCAAGAGAAAGCCCAGTCAGCCACCTTTTCGGTGCAGGTCACGTGACCTACAGCTCGGCCTTCGCTTTTTGACGAAGGAAAGGGCCTTCGCCACTTGAGCCGTATGCGGGGGAACTCACACGTGCGGTTCTTAGGGGGGAGGACGTCGGTTGAGCCATTCCATCCCAATAGCGTATATTTGGAGCTCAATATAAAATTCGTCTTTCTTGCAAGACCCGTTCGGATAAGGGCAAACTCCAGAGATTACTTTTTTGTCTTTTTTATTCGGAACCTTATTAGTAAGCAGGCTCACACCTAGACTCTGACTTCAATGGCCTCAGCACTCCGGCATGAACATGAACAAGAGTTCTCTTACATAATTGATTTATAATAGTGGTCGATCCCTCGGGCCATCTCAGCGGAAGAAGAAGGACCTGGGCAGAGACTACTTATCCTCTTCTTGTTCCTAGCCGTCTGTTATGAGTCCGGGAAGGCTGGAATCATCAATATGAGGGATCCCTTAAAATAGAGAAGGGCAAACTTTAGGAGCGGATGTACGAGCGAATCACGGGAGCTTACCCCGTGAGACCATTAAGTTATATTTAAAAATGAGCTAAAAGCTTAATTTTTTAAGCTGATATAACAAAGTACATAAACTAGGGTTAGGATAGAAGAATAAGTTCTTTCGGAAGAGAAGAAGTAGCAGAATCCGTCAGCTTGCCACAGAACTCATCAAGAAGGTCAGCCAGATTGACTACGGAGAGAAAAAGAAGAGGATGGGAAGATGAACAAAATGGGGCATTCATTTCTTCCTAATGCAGATTGGGACGGCTCTTGCTCTCAAGCACGAAAACAACATCCGTCCTACAGCCCCCGGGGAAGAACAACCACTCTCAACAACAACTAGAAGATGGCGATCACCCCCTAAATCCCCTTTTTGCCAGTAATAGGGGGACTTTCAACAACCATGATCCAATATTCGTGTTGGATTATGACCGTCACCCTGTACAACCTACCGCCTTTGATGTGCATGAAGACTTCGGTTATGTTCTTAATCGTCATATCCCGAGTTCGAACAATCTGAAGAGAAACATCGATGAGTACTTTCAACCGTTGATTGATGAGTTGAATCAGCTATGGGAAGTAGGCGCCAACACTTACGATATTTCAAAAAAGCAGAATTTTTAGATGAGGGAAGCACCCATGTGGACCATCAATAATTTTTTGGCTTATGGCATGTTATCAGGATGGAGCACTCATGATCGTCTCTCATGTCCATATTGCATGGACCGCACTAAGGCTTTCCATTTAAAATACGGAGAAAAATTGTGCTTCTTTGATTATCGTCGATAATTTCTGTCATCGGATCATCCGTTCCGGAGGAACATGTATGCATTTTGTGTTTTCGTTATGGAGAAGACAAATCCACCTCCAAGGTCGCCCAGAGACACGATATGGGAAGAGGTTAAAGATTTACCAAGTGCTATCAAAGAGCCTACTAAAGGGTACAAGTGAGATGGATTTGGTCACACTCATAACTGGACGAAGAGGAAAATATTCTGGGACCTGCCATATTGGAGCACCAATTTGATCAGACATAACCTTGATGTCAAGCATATCGAGAAGAATATGTTTGACAACATAATTAATATTGTGATGGACATAAAGGGGAAGACGAAAGACAATCCCATGGCTAGGTTGGACTTGAAAAAAATATGCAGACTCCCTGCATTGCATTTGACAGAGGAAAAGAATAGGAAGTATAAGCATCCTAAGGCAATTTTCTCACTGGACAAAGAGGATAAAGGGATACTTGTAGGTGGATTCAGGGGCTAAAATTTCTACACGGGTACGTATCAAATCTGAGAAGATGTGTTGACCCAAAGAAGAACAAACTGACGGATATGAAGAGTTACGACTGTCATGTATTCATGGAGAGGTTAATTCTGATTGCATTTTAAAAATTCTTACCGCATGTAGATTGGAATCCATTTACTAAGCTTAGCATATTCTTTAGAGATCTTTGTTCTACTAAATTATTCGTCGTTCATCTAGAAAAGCAAGAGAAGGACATTACGGTAACATTGTGCAAGCTTGAAAGAGTGTTTCCTCCTAGATTCTTTGACTCCATGGAGCATTTTCTAAGTCATCTTTCCTACAAGGCACGTATTGGTGGGACTGTCGGTTATCGGTGGATGTACCCGTTCGATCGTCAACTGAACCACCTAGAGAGAAAGATAAAAAATAAGGCATAGGTCGAGGGTCCTATTTGTGAATCCTTTATTTTGAGAAGATTACAAACTTTTGTACGATATATTTCAATCCGTATGTTGCTACTAAAAGAATAAGATCCCCAACAAATGATGACGAATATCAGGTATCTAATGACGCAATGTTGTAAGCATTCAATGCGTTCGTTAAGCCTTCGGACAAAATAAAGAAGTGATATCTGAATGATGATGAGCTATGGGCTGCTCAGTTGTATATATTACTCAACTGTGACAAGGATAAAGTGAAGAAACTAGAGGGGTAAGTAATTAATCTAGAAGCATAGAAAATCTAGATCCATGCATCCAACAACCATGCGTCCCACATTCGACTCAAAAGAAACCAGGCCGCAGACAAAAAGTTGCATCCTTGCACCCCAAACATTGGCCGCATAAAGGCCTGACAGAAGGATTATGTTTGACACAGAATCCTGACAAAAAGAATATTTTGAGCGCTTCAAAAAATATGATCATACTAAGCGACAAAAAGCTCTCGTCGGACTAATAATGACTTATGACAAACGTACATCGTCACATGTACGAGGCCACATGCTTCCCAGAAGCCATGCGTCTTTGGCCCCATGCGTCCCAAACTCCATATGTCTTATGCATCTCTGGTCCCATGCATTTTACACTCCATGCATCTCTGGCCCCATGCGTTCCAGACTCTATGCGTTCCAAGTGTCTCTAGCCCCCTACATTCCAGACTCCATGCGTTCCATGCATCTTTGGCCTCCTACGTTCCATACACCATGTGTCTCATACGACAAAATCTTATTATTGCGACTAAACCGATCCTCTCCAACTTAATATGGGCGACGTGTCAAGCTGACAACGTCACGCAAACAAAAGACGAGAACCACCAAGATCTCCGGCAACAACAAATCCCAAAAAAATGTCCATGTTACAGCCTATCCTGGACTCAACCCATACTATGCACCCACAGTTGCAACCATATTCTGTTGAAGAAGTCCCCTGCGGCCACCAAAGAGAAGGACATGCGGCAGCTATAGCCCATCAGCATGATGTCCTTAAATAGGAATAACTTGGACGTCCCAGGGGCAGGCTTTTTCTGCTTCAGAGAAAGACCATACCCTCCCAGAGAGCTACACACGTACACACAAGCTCAATAGAGAGAGAAGAGAAGAGAGTACCCCTCACTCGTTGGACCGTCAACAAAGTAAAGGAGCCGACATATCTCTCTATCTCCACCGCCATAGTACCCATATTAAATATTGTACTTAGATTGTCTGTTTAGATTTTTTTACTTTTTGTTTATTATTGAACGAAACAATTTTAATAGCAAACAAGATGATGACTCTGCTGGGGACTAACTTCTCATCTGATGAGAAGGTTATGGCGTAGTCTGACACATCAAATCTGGGTTTGACCTAGAGGATGCTGTTTGTACGCTTCGACCAGCAAGCCTATGAGGAGATGCTCTCTGAGGAAAGTGCTTCTCCAAGGCTGGCAAAGCCTAAGAAGACCCGCAGGACATAGGTTGCAAAGGCGGCTGTGCCTCACCCAACTGTGGATCATATGCTCTCCGTCACTATCTCTGCTGTAGGGACCGCACATCATGTGTCCACCTCCTATGTGGTAGCCTCTTCTGACAAAGAAAGTGCTCAGCACTTGAGCACTGGCAAAGGAAAATACTACAATGCCAGAAGCTCGAGTACTAAGGCACGTTCTATGTGGCTAGATCAGAAGTCGCATAAGTCGACAGCCACTGGCAAATCTCCACATGCGGCACCGGTCGACGGCCGCAGTCAAATGTCCACATGTGGCCAGAACAGTAGAAGAAGTTCCTTCTTTGACCGAATCTCACTCAGTACTGACTCCATGCGCCTTGTTGAGAAAGGAAAAGTTGTGAACTTGGACTCTTCGTACTACGCACCGACGTGAAGTCTAGGGCTATGCGAGCTCGTCCAGCTCAAGAAATTGCTCATTTGACCGACCGTCAGCAGGCGCCGCAAACTAGGCGTGCCCCTGACTGAAAGTCGTACAAAACTGGTCCATGTATCCAGCCCACAATGGTAATCAGACATGATCGGTCTAAAGAGTCTTCTATAAATAACCTGGGGCAAGTTTTTGTACGAACCCCAGGTTAGGAAGCAAAATCAATACCTACACATCCATGTACTCGGACTACCCGAGCTCATAAGAATGGTGCTAAGGTAAATCAGCTCTCGCTTGACTTGCACAACGTGATCAACCACAAGCGCAAAGCGAGGGAATCAACTGCGGCATATGAGGGATCCTCCCCAGGACACCTCTGTGTCAACATTATTATCAACTGTTGCTATGCCAAAGTAGCATTACCTGCAAATAGGCAGTCGACATTCCAGTGGCTGTAACCAAGAGCACCCATCCGGCAGTATCCCGAAGAGCAAGTAAAACCACCAGAGGAGGAGGAGTTACCCTTCGCCTCATGTTACTCATCTCAGAGATTTCCTGCTGCGAGAGGAGGTCAATTCTAGCACTTCCAATCCTACCCTCTCGACCAGCGTATCGAGGAATCAGAGGCAAGCAGCGGTACCCATAGAAGGAGTTTTCATGGGTACGCGCTCAAAGAAGAAGTCGTCAACCACTAGGGGTAGTTCTTCCCCAGGACCCCAGGGGGCTACAAAGTTGGGGGTTGTGATCCTTCGGAACTCCACAGCAACCTGGAGTTCCAAGTAGACAATGATTCCCAAGGAACAAATGCTGAGATCCCTGGGAGTATCCACCCCCGGCTAGCGGATACAGCTTCCTATGTAGGGGGTAGTGCTCCCTCCAAGTTCGAAGAAGATGAGGCACTACCGACCTTCCCAGATGACTCTTCACTGCAAGAGTCTGAGGCAGAAAGTGCGACGTCCACTGTCCCATCTGTTTCTACCCATGTAAGAACATCATACATGAAAAAGAAAGATTACGAGGGCCCCAACGATCGACAGTGCCTCGAGATCCTCAAAATCGTGATGCAGCCTATGAGTGCGTCAATACAGGCCTTGACCCAGACAATGCTGGAGATCAAGGCAAATATAGCCTCACAACCAGTAAGGGCCTCTGACCAAGGAAGCCTGGACCCTGGGACAAATGGGGATTCAAATATAACCGCTCCACCCGCGGGCGGCAATCATCCCATGCCTGGATCATCCGTTCCTTCTACAGTTGATGAATCTCGGGAAGCAATACGGGATGTACGAAAACTATGGGCCCGCTTAGACTCATGGGCAATCGGGACTCACTGCGCAAACTCATAATTTGACAACCGTATCCCATTGAGTGTAGAGAAGTATCGTACCCGCCCAAGTACAAACCCCTTAACTTTACTCCATTTGATAGAAAGAAATCCCCCCTCTTCAATTAATAAGTTACTTCGAGATGGCAATAGGGCATCTGCCTCGCAACGATGCCCTCTTAACTAAGCTCTTTGTTGGGGCATTGTCTGTAATAGCCTTTGATTGGTTCTGCAGCCTCCAGTATAATTGTATCTCGTCATTCGATTATCTCAAAGGCCTTTTTCCCGTTCGATTCTACGATAGAGGAAACAACATGACGGTGTCCTCTTTATTGGATATCACACAAAGGGAGAAAGAGTCTGTACGAGATTACATCGAGCGGTACAGGAAAGCGGCATTAAAGTTACCCTCCGGTAACCCTGAGTCCACACTGATGGACACCTGCCAAAGAAATATCCTTTCCACTGTTAGGCTCTAGATAGGCGACTCTCAGTTTAAAGATTGGACGATGTTCATCATAAATGATGTTGGCGCTGAGAAGAAGGTAAAGGATGCCCGTATCCTAGGGAAATAGATCTCTGTCAATGATGATAGAAGAAAAATACCTTTACAATGACAACAACAATGGCAATAACGTCTAGGATGGCAAGGAAAAGCAGGCTCTTGTCGCCAATATAACCAAGAAGCCAGAGAAAAAGCCTGCATAAGCTCCAAAATCAAAGAAAATATATTCCTTCAAAGATGATAACATCATGGCAATATTTGACGTACTGATGAAGGAAAACAAGCTTCAGCTCCCCGACGTCAAGCGTCCTGTTGAGGCAGCCAAGATAGATAATTTGATGTACTTTCACTACCATATTTACGTCCACCATACGACACGGGATTGCAATACCCTGAAGAGGTATATCCAGCGTTTGCTCGACACCAAGGCCCTCACCATGGATTTTGATGACAAAATAGTTGTCGCTAACATGGTATCCCTCAAGTTCGGTAATATCCCGACAATGGAAGCCCAGGATGGAGTAATCCTGATCCTCCGAGAAATAATGAAGGTTGTCAATCTTCTGCCAGCTCATCACCAAACAGCCGAACTGGTACCTCTCACCATGCCGCGTGGGAAGGATATGTGGGTTTATTCTGATCTTGCTCTAGATTTGATGCAGCAGGCAATACCTTCTGCCACCAAGACTAAGGGCAAAAAGTCCAAATCCTGCTACACTGTTTCTATCCCGTCCTAAGAAGCAATAGCAGGAACAACAAGGTCAGGCCTAGCGTACCAACGAGAGTAGCTCCCAATTGTCGCACCTCCAGCATCTTATCCGGGTCTATCTCAGCCTCCAGGAGCGGACAAGTCCAAGTAGAAAGAAACTCGCTTCGACAAACCACTGCGTAAAGATTCATTTCAAGGACTAGAGAAGCCCTACAACTTTGACGTCTTGGCCAAGCTCGCCAACACTCCAGCGAAGTTGTCTCTATTCGAGCTTCTTCAACTCTCCAAAGACACTTGGGTTGCTCTAAGTGAGATATTACAGAATGTCGACACTTACCTGGCATAGGTCAAGCCGCCAGCTGAGGATCTTGTCGCATGTCCCCACTACAATAATGTGATGGAGGTGATATCCAACATCATGTTCTCGCAACAAGATATGTTGCTAAAGAATAATTGGCACGATCGTCCTCTGTAATACACAGGGTACATCGATGCCATCAAAGTGACCAGATGCACATCGAGCCCGGTTTGTCAATCAGCATCATCTTTCGGAGTCTGCTTCATAACTTGGGCATCCCAATGCATCTCCTAGCAGCAACCAATACTTCCATCAGTGGCTTCATGGCAGGAAGGAGCTACCATTTGGGTAAGATTCGTCTGAACCTACTCTCAATGATATAATTTTGGAAGATGAGATACCTTATTTTATTAATAAAAGGGCTATATTTGAACTACTCGGATGTTGCATATCTCAACGCACTATATTCCCTTGAGCAAGGTCTAGGCCTGTATCTGCTTTCACAAGTGACTACCACCTATGCAGTCAACCAAATTCTCGTCAGTCAGAACTCCTACTTTATAGTTCCTATAAGGAAGAGGGGAGACAAACTCATTATCTTCACCAGAGTAGAAAGTCCCCAATCCCTCGTCCCAGAGGAATTGGAGCCAGAGCTCAATACCGAAAATTACTATTTTATCGGTACAGTTCTCGAACCAAGCACCTAATCCAGAAGATATGGTACAATCTGAAAGCCACTAGGGGCTTGAACTACAATAAAGGATGACGACTGCCTCTGCGTCTACAGGCTCTTGCAAGCAAGTTCGGGGATTACTACCATAAGACCAAGCATGTCTTAGGGTACGTCACGCCTCCCACAACCCCCAAAGGCTCGGATGAAGAAGATGAGTTACACTCTCATTCTTTATAATCTTTCTCTTGGGACTCCGACATCAGTATCAAAAAGATGCTCAAAAAAATATTATCTACCAACATGGTGTTAGCTGACCCTGAGAAAGACAATGAGGATCCACCTGAACTCATTGAAATAGAATCGTGTGCCCAACACCTAGATGCACAATAAGAGATATGGTTCGAACAACAAGAGCCTTCCACTGAGGATAAAGTCATACAAATTGATAAGGGCGACGAATCCTCCCCTAAACCTATCTTCATCAGCAAGAGTATGTCCAATAAGAATCGGGAATCCCTGCTACAGCTCGTCAGGGAATACATCAATATCTTTGCCTGGAGTTACGAAGATATGTCGGGATTGGACCCCCAAATTACGGTCCACAAACTCAACATCTTACTGAATGCTAAGTCAGTCAAGCAATAGCAATGGCGGTTTCGGTCGGACATCATGAATGCCATCGAATTTGAACTCAACAAAATGATAGTTAGGGGCTTCATCCGCCAGAAATAATATCCGGATTGGGTGGCCAACATCGTACCCGTCATAAAAATAACGAAAAAAATCCGAATCTGCCTTGACTTTCACGATCTGAACGCGGCATGCCCTAAGGATGAGTTTTTCTTTCTGATCACAGACATAATGATCGATAACACTTGTGGCTTCGAGCGCATATCCTTCATGGACGAATTCTCAGTCTACAATCAAATCAAGATATTTCCTGACGATGAGAAGCATATATCATTCCTAATACCGATAGGAGTATACTGCTACACAGTCATGTCCTTCGGTCTGAAGAATGCATGTGCTATATACCAGCGAACTATGGGTACTATCTTCCATGAACATCTATGTAAGATAGTAGAATGTTACGTTTATGACATCATTGTCAGGAATCGCTTAAAGATGGTCACCTTGGAGACTTGAAGACTTTGTTCGACATGATACGTACGTACCAGCTCAAGATGAATCCGACCAAATCCTTTCTGGGAGTCTCCAACGGCAAGTTCCTAGGTTTTCTTATAACTTTGAAGGGTATCCATATAGACTCCGACAAGACTAAAGCAATCCTTGAAATGCACCAACTGAAGAACCTCAGAGAACTTTGTGGCCTTTTAGGGTGGCTGGCATACATCAGGAGTTTCATATCAAATCTCTTTGGACATTGTCAGTCGTTCACCCAGACATGATAAAGGGGGTCTCCTTTGTCTGGAACGAAGAATGTCAACACGCCTTCGACGACATCAAGGAGTATCTCATAAACCCCCCATTATTAGTAGCCCCATGGTGGAAAGACCCTTCTTGCTATATGTGTAAGCAATGGATCACTTCCTTGGGGCTCTGCTAACCCAGACAAGCGATGTAGTTCACGAATATGCCATCTATTATCTTAGTAGGATGATGGCCGACGAAGAGCACAAATACAACCCAATCGAGAAGGAGTGCCTCGCTCTGGTCTTTGTCATTCAGAAGACTCGTAATTACATTGTAGGGTAAACCATTCATGTGATCTCGCGAGTTAATTCGCTCAGAGTCCTCATGACTAAACCCGGAGCACTTAATTCCCGCCTGGCTACATAGGCTATACTGCTGTTAATATATGACATGGTATTGGTCCCCCAAAAGGCGGTCAAAGGCCAAGCTTTGGCAGATTTCCTTACAGCCGACCCTGTACCAAAAACCTTGAAGCTCTATGAGGAGATCCCAAATGAGGTAGCGAACTCAAATATGACTACAAGCACAGAAGCCGTTTAGCAAATGTTCTTCGACGGTGCTTCAATAACAGGGCACAAAGGCGATATTGTCGCTGGCGTCGGGATAGTACTAATTTTCCCACACGATCAGGTCATCATCCCACGCTTACTCCCTCACAGAGCCATGCTCCAATAATATGGTAGAGTACAGCGCCCACGTCATTGGAATCTAATTAGCTAAACAAGTGGGAGTTGACTACCTGAAAGCCTACGATGACTCCAAATTGATAGTCAATCAAGTCTGAGGCAAGTACAAAGTCCAGAATGAAGACTTGATTCCCTACCACCAAGCCACGCTCGATATTATCTCTACCTTCAAGGAGTTTTTCATAGAGCATGTTCCTTGACTGTAAAATATCAATGCTGACATCATGTCCGGCCTCGCAGCCTCTCTAACTGTCCCAATAAACATTCATGAACTGATCACCGTGGTCGATCAAGAGCTGGTCTGCCTAAAGAATAATCTCCCTCTGTTCCTAAGCTACTCAGTAGAGATGAGCACCGACTCATAAGACTGGAGACTTCCATTCATTGACTACACAGTCTATATAATTCTCCTTAAGATCCCAAAGGACGCCACTTCCATCAGAAGATATTTCCTCCGGTTCTATTATGATACGGCTACCAAAATATTATATCGTCATTCCTACGATGGCCTTCTGCTACGATAATTATCGAATGCAGAAGCGAAGAAGGCTCTCTGCGAGGCTCACGATAGGGTTTATGGTGTCTATCAACCCGGACCTAAGCTATATATACTACTTTGGCTTGCCATGAAGGATCTTCCATGACAATGGTTCACAGTTTATAAGTCATATTTTTAATCAATTTGGTGACAAAAACCGAATTCAGAATGTGGGCTCAACTGCCTACAACACAGCAACAAATGGTCTTGGGGAAGCTTTTAATAAAACCATCATAAAGCTACTCAAGGAATTCATGTCATCCAACAACCATGACAGGAATGAGAAGCTGGTAAATGTCTTTAGGCCTATTGCACAACGATTTGAATACCGACTAGCAGTACGCCATTCTTTTTTGTCTATGTGAGTGAAGCGTCCCTCCCTTTCGAGATCCAAATTTCCTCACTCCGAGTGGCTCTCTCTAACCGGCTAACCGTCGACGATAGTTATCGCTTGTCATAACCCGCACCCAGAATAAGGCCATATGTAGTGATCAACGCCCAGCCTATGCTGCAGCATCAGTGGTAGAACACTGTCTAGGTCATCCATACTATCTAAACTTCTCAAACAATATATATAAGGTACCTAATGTCATCTCAAATCCAAACAGAGAAACAATATGGTATTTGATAATGGTAAATAATAATTAATTACAATGTCAAACTATGGAAGATAAAGCACGATATAGAATAAAGAGGAAAAGAGTCACAATACAATCACAAGTCCCCAATAATATATACAGGCCAAAAAGTCTCAAAAATTCTAATACAAGTCTAAACAATAAGTCTAGGCCTCCTTAGCATATGGTGCTAGGTCCTCCTGCTCTAAAAGAGTATCCTCTAATGGTACATCGTTCTGTGGCCCGTAGTACGTGGGACACTGGTCCATAAGCCAATCATCTGAAAAATATATCCAGTCAGGATTAGAGCGAAGTACATACCTCTGAAAGCAGTTCCAAATACATAATCGAGCATATATAACAAATAATAGAAAAGGATACAAGATAATGAATCATAAGAATAGAATGAACTAGAGTAAACAGATAATGTATTGGAATAAAGAACAGGCCATATAAACAACTGTAATTTAATAGAAATAGATAAAACAAACTAATTGCCATAGTGTACAAGTTCATTATGTGATCGGTTTGGGTTGAACACAAATACAATATGGTAACTCGATTACACGTGTGATATGTAATCGATATGAACGCAAATATACTTGGCTTGATCACATAACCAACTCCTACTCCCCCATCCCCAACCAATACTAATGGATCCAATCACGACACGTTACAAACATGAATATGGGCATACTGAACACGAGCAGTGTGTGAACATAAAGTGCACTAAAATAAATACCCGATACATGCGAAGAAATACATGTGAAGGAGTATCCATAGAATACGGTAAGGGATAACATCTCCTGACAGGATCCATATAGTACCAGTCCGTGTAACCACTGTGTCAGAATCAAGTATACGGTTCTAGAACATGTGATATATACACTATCATGAAATAAAAACTAACAGAGAGATGTACTCGCCTCTGTCCAGAGAAAATAATGTCACTCGGTGTCCGGGTTGATGTCACACACACCTAGACATGAATGGTATGTCAAAAATAGTGAAAATGAACTAAAATGCAGTAATACGAGGTTCTGGGCCATTTATAGATCATTCTAGCTAATACCAGGTATTGTACTAACTATACTAGGTTGTACTAAGGTTATAACCTTAATTATAACTAATAACTTAACTATTATTAACTATATTTAGTGTACCCTCACTAATACACTAATATACTATCAAACAACGACTGATAATAATTATAATACTTAACTGACTATTTATACACTTAACTATAGATTGAGCCTATACCAACTAACTTAACACTAATCCTAATACACCAACTGGTACTACAACTCCTAACTAACACAGATATTTACCTGACAAAGACTAACATCACTAATCTATACTAGTTGATATATAAAGGTATGCCAAAAACTGACTGACATTATAATACTAATTGATCCTAATCAACAAACTAGTACTGATACTAACATACTGACATATACTCAATTAACTACTAAGTTACCTTTCTTGTAGGGCTAACTGATAAACATACTAATACTAACAATTAGCTACTTACTTAACCTTCACTAACTAATGCTAAGAGATAATCCTATATAACTTCTAACTGATAACTTAATCCTCACTGAGCTAACTGTCACTAAGCATACCCAATCATAACTGATACTAACCTTCTCATTTCTGTCATCAGATACACCTGAGCACTCAATTGTGCTCAGGTTGGCTAACTGCCACCATTGTTGCACCTAAAATCCCCCTTTTCTTGGTCACCCTTAACAGTCACATACACCACTTGTTATTACTCCTAATTGATGCTGTCTTCAATGCCAAATACCTGAGCTTAACCCCCCTCACATCGAAACTTAAAAGTGAAAGCCTTAAAGTTAACACCAAGTATTAATTATGACTGATAACTCAACTATAGACCACCAACTTAACTAATTGTTATCTATATACATATATGTATTAACTAATCTTATATACAACCAACTGATAAAATCTAATGAACAACTAACTGATCACACAATACCTACCTAAATAATTGTACTCATGTGCATACTGTCTACAACACACACTCTCACTGTTATTGTTCTATTACCTGACATGCTGCCAATGATGCTCTATACTAGACCTTGTTTGCAGGTTATCGGCTAAAATTACAATGCTGCAACTCTCAACTGAACACCACTGATACTGCAATAACTTCCAACCCACACCTGAACATAAGTACAGTCATCGAATCAGGAACCCGAGCCCTCATCAGTCATATAGCTCTATACCTCAACTGTTGCTCTTACGCTTTAGGTATGAAGCTTACTTGATATCCCCCTTCCTCTCTTGATGTTCAGTTCTCAACTGAACACTACTACTGGCCTTCTAATCCACTGTTATTATGGCTACCTACACACACAATTGAAAACTGGGACATAGACCTCAACACCTAAACCACTTCTAGAACACACAACAACTTACATTCCTCACAACCCACAGGGTCTACACCAACTAGGCATATAATCCAACTGATATCATAACACTCTAACATATATAATCAACTGATATAGTAACACCCCTATGACAGTCCATATTCTGAATAACACACTATGACAGATCCCTTAACCTCCATATGACTGATAACTGATACACTATAATATGCAATAAGCTAACACACAGACACACTAACACAAGAACATATGTGTACAAAATGAATACCCAACACCCCCACACACACAATCTAATCCACTCCAAACTAACTAAAATGCAATGCGCACACACACACATACACACACACACACACACGTGGCTATATGTACATATATATACAAACATATAGTTACATATATAGCAAAGAACTATGAATATATATATATTACATGTACAAACTGAATACTAGAGCTAAAATAGACCAATAGACATTCTAACAAACACTTGGGGTGCCTACTTACGATACGCTAGGATATGCTCATGTTACGCACCCCAAACCTATCCAAAATTAACCCAAAACCTACCAACAAGTTCTAAATTGTGATTAGAATCTAATCTAAGTGCTAGCAAGCCATTCCAAGGGTCATGGCATAATTGACATGTGTGTGTCACCCGTGTCGAAAGAAAAACCTCCAAATCAACCCGTATCACTAAATTGCCATGATACGGCCTACACGCATCCAATTGTGAACACGATACTAGTCTTTCAATCCATATCTAAGTCTAATTAGCCTAAATTAGTCTCATAACATACACACTTGATGTGTCAATCTTGTAACTCCCCTAAAATACACACAAAAACCTATGTAAAAGTGTCAATTCTCAACAATAGAGCCTAGATCTTCATCCTATAGGTAGTCCTATGCCATTGGAGTGTTCCTAAGAGTCAAATTCATGATTTAGAAGCTAGAATGAAGAGAAATTTAGAATTTACCAATTGAGAGATGGATTTCTAATAAAAATGAGAGTGGACACGATCCGGACACGATTTCTCCGCTACGACTCCTCCTCATTGTATTTTTTGCTTCTCTAAGCTCCAAAGCTCTTTGAGGAATGAGAATGAAAGAAAATTGCAAGTGAATTGATGGTGAATTTATGGAGAGGTGAGAGAATTAGGGATCTATGAATTAGGGATCTCAAAAATGGATGAACAATGAAGTAGAGAGAGAGAGAGAGAGAGAGAGAGAGAGAGAGAAGAGAGACCCATAAGGCCGGCCCCTACCTTTCCCCTTCTCCAAGAATCAATAATGTCCACTATGCCCCTATATGTATATGAGGAATAAGTAAGAGGGCTAATTTGGGAAGTCTTTAACTAAGTCAAATTAAGTCTAATCCTCCTAATTAATTAATGAGGATGGGTCTAATGAGTTTGGATCCAAGCTAGGCTCACTTGTTGTCATAATAAGTCTAATTGGTTCACAAGTGTCAAGTATAATCAATATGCTAGTCCACTAATTAATAAATAAATAATACAAGGCATAATTCAATATATAGTATACTAATAAATAATATTTATTCTAAAAAATTAAATACACAAGCTAAATACCAAACTACCCCTAGTTGAAAAAGTGAGGGTGGCAATCCTACCCACCTTAGAAAAATTTTGTCCTCGAAATTAAGGAAGAAACTAACTACCAATAGCAATCAATACAAGCAAGAAAGAATTATACCTCACAGCTCAAACAAATAAGGATATCACTCGCGCATCTCGGCCTCTCGCTCCCAGGTACTCTATCATGGCGAGTGATGCTTCCACGCGACAAGTACCAAAGGAATCGTCTGGTTCTGCAGCACCTTATCCCTGCAATCCAGAATCTCCACGGGCTGCTCTAGGTAGCTGAGAGTAGGACCAACCTCGATCTCTGAGTGGTCCAAAATAAGGCTAGGAACTGCCACATACCATCTCAGTTGTAACACGTAAAACATGTTATACACTCCCTATAATGAAGGCGGCAAGTCTAGTCTGTAGGCCACTGCACCGAACCTTACAATAATACTAAAGGGTCCGATGTACCATGGACTAAGCTTTCCGCCTCCACCAAAGCAAATCGTGTCCCATGTCGGAGAAATTCTCAAGAATACCATATCGCCAACCTAGCACGAAACACAACCTTAGCACTATAACTAAAACAAGCAATCATAAGCAATACAAAATAAAATCTATACCTCAAACTCTATTGGTCTCCGGTGGTTATCGGCTCATGCCCCTGTATATCCTGTGCCACCCGAAGCCTATCCCCGATAAGCTTTACCTTCTCATCTACATCCACAACTATCTCTGGCCCAATAAGTCTCTCTCACCAACGTCATCCCATGATAATGGAGTACGACATCTCTATCCATACAATACCTCAAATGGTGGCATCTCAATACTGGCCTGGTAGCTATTATTGTAAGAAAACTCTATCAAGTGAATGTGATCCTCCCAAGAGCCTCCAAAATCCAAAACACAGGTGCATAGTATATCCTCGAGAGTCTGAATAGTCCTCTCCGACTGCCCGTCTGTCTGGGGGTGATATGTGGTACTGAACTTGAGCTAAGTGCCCAACCTAGCCTGTAAACTCCTCCAAAAGTGGGACATGAAGTGACAATCCCGATCTGATACGATGCTCACAGGAACTCCATGCAATCTGACTATCTGTCGCACAGACATCTTCGTGAGCTTCCCTGTATACGTACCCACTTTGAATGGCAGAAAGTGGGCCAATTTAGTCAACCTGTCTACAATAACCTAAATCGTAACGTTACCTCATGGAGAATGCGGAAGTCCTGAAACAAAGTCCATCATCACATGGTCCCACTTTCACTCTGGAATGGGTAAAGGCTGAAGTAATCCACCTAGCCTCTGTCTCTCTGCCTTTACTTGCTGGCATACCAAGCATCTGGATACGAAGATAGCCACCTTCCGCTTCATACCATACCACCAAAGATGCTTGCTCATGTCTCTATACATCTTTTAGGAACCTGGATGCATAGAGTATTGAGATCGATGTGCCTCCTGAAGAACCTCCTCGTGCAATATTCTACTCGGCACATACAATCTGGTACAGTATCGCAATAATTTATCCTCTGCAATATTGAAGTTCTCTGCCAATCCTATCCGGACCTTCGCTATGATGTTCCTCAGAGACTCATCCTCGAACTGTGTGACTCTGATCCGGTCCATCAACTCTGACTGTACCTGAAGTCCCTACATCTGTGTTGCAACTCTAGAAACTAGCACTTTAATACCCAAGCTATCAAGATCGGCCAATAAATGTCTGTCCCTCATCAAGTACATAGCCACTAGATACCTGTTTAAGGCATCAGTGACTACGTTTGCCTTCCCTAGATGGTACTGCAAAGAAATTTTGAAGTCTTTCATCAACTCCAACCACGACATCTACCTCATTTTGAGCTCCTTCTATGTAAACACATATTTCAAGCTCTTATGATCTGTAAAGATCTCCACTCGCTCTTCATACAAGTAGTGCTTCCACAACTTAAGAGCAAAAATGACTGATGCCAACTCTAAGTCATGGATAGGGTAATTTTTCTCATACGGGCATAATTTCCCGAAAGCATAGGCAATCACCTTCCAGTTCTGCTACAACACACAACCCAAACCCTTACCCACAGCATCACTATATATAGAAAATCCTTATATTCCCGATGGCAACGTCAATACTGGAGCTATAGTCAACATCTTCTTCAGCTCCTCAAAAGCAGCCTGACAATCTTCAGTCCAGACGAAATCTACGTCCTTCCTGGTCAGCCTAGTCATCGGCTCCATAATCTTGGAAAAATCCTAAACAAGTCTCCGATAATAGTTTGCCAATCTAAGAAAACTCCAGATCTCTGCTATAGAACTCGGGGTAGACCACGACTCAACTGTTGTAATCTTCTTCGGGTCTACTGAGATCCCGTCTCCTGTAATCACATGCCCGAGGAATTCAACCTTATCAAGGAAGAACTCATACTTCAAAAGCTTGCCATACAGTTTCTCCTTCCTGAGGGTCTCCAAAACTATCCTTAGGTACTTTTTATGCTCTTCCGGGGTCTTTAAATATATCAATATATCATCAATAAATACCACCATAAACTAATCAAGGTACTGATAAAATACTTATTCATTAGGTTCATGAATACGGCCGGGGCATTGATCAAGCCAAAAGACATTACTAAGAACTCAAACTGCCCATACTGAATCCTGAAAGCTATCTTCAGAATGTCTTCCTTTTTCACTTTCACCTGGTGGTACCCTGACCTCAAGTCTATCTTCGAGAATACCTTTGCTCCGCTCAACTGATCAAATAAGTAATCAATTCGCAGCAACGGATATTTATTCTTGATAGTGAGGTTATTGAGTGCCCTGTAGTCAATACACATACATACTGGCCCATCCTTCTTTGGTATAAATAATACCGGAGCACCCCACGGTGATGAACTGGAATGGATGAAGCCTTTGTCCTGCAACTTATCCACCTGCTTCTTTAACTCTACCAATTCGTTGTTGTTCACTTTATAGATGTGATGTGAGATCGACTATGTGCTTGGCATTAAGTCTATAGAGAACTTAACATCTTTGTTTAGTGGCAACTATGGCAACTCCTCCGGAAAGGCGTCTATGTATTCTGTAATTATTGGATATGGCGGCTCCTGCTCTTCCATCATAGCTTCACATAAGTCTCCCTCACTCTGCTCTACTTCTCCTCTGATAAACTCAAACTCTGGCTCTCCTGGTGCCTGAAACAAAACTCTGCCTCCATGATAATCGATACTAGCATGATGTCTACTCAACCAATCTATCTCGAGTACTATGTCATAGCTCGGAAGTAGCATTATGAGTAGATACACGCTTAACTCTTGGCCTCCCAAAGAAACTCTCTGATCCTTGCAAACATCACTGACCAGGATAATGCCACCCCCGATCATGATCTTGCCAGCCCTCGCCAATGGTTCAGTCACAAGATGAAGCTTCAAAGCAAAAGATACAGATACAAAACTATGTGAAGCACCATAATCAAATAAAGCATGAGCTAAAAAAAGAATCAAGATAGACTAAACCTAAAATAACATCTTCAACTGGCTCCTCCTCCTCAACGGTCAAGGCAAAAGCTCGCCCATGTCGCTGAGAGCCTCTCTGCTGCTGGTGCTGAGCGAACTGTTAATATTATGGTGGTAGGGGAGGTCCTCTCTGCTGTCCTGCTGGTGGTCTCATGGGTGTTCTTTGTGCCTAGGCCCCGCCCTGAGCTGGACGAGATGGAGCTCTAGGACAAGTCTGTCATGACCCGCACCTGGTGTAGGGGAGCGAGTAGTGAACAACGTCCAGCCTATGTCGCAGCATCGACGGTAGAACGTTATTTGGATAAACTATCTATCTAGCAATAATGATTATCAAGATATATAATGCCACCAATGAAGTATAAATACTCAATCACAGGTCTATAAGATAGACAATCGCACGAATATGATATAAAGAACTGAATAGTCAAATATAACTCACAAGACAAAATAATATCCAGTAAGTCATCAAATATAGTAAGAAAACTAATGTCAAATGCTGGAGACAAATACAGTACAATAAACCTATCTACTGAGTTACAGGTACTGGGTCATCTGTCTCAATCGGGATAAGACCCTCCTGAGCTAAAGTCTCTGGCTTTAAGCCGACTACGTCTTGAGGCCCATAGTGAGTGGGATACCACTCCCCAGTGTCATCTGGGAAAAATATATCCAGTCAGAAAATGAGCAAAGTACATCTCTAACAGCAGTTCCAATAAATAATAAAAACTATGTAACAATAAATAGAGTGAATATATAAGATACAATATGCAAGTACAAGAGATATACAAAATAGGAATACTGAAATTAAATACAAGAAATGAATATCATAAAAATGAGCAAGAAATACTACTACTATATGAGTGAGTACCAGCGTCAACATGTGATCGGCTCAGGAACTTACACAAGGATTATGGCATGGTTAATCATACGTGCGGTATATGATCAACACTCACAAGGATATGAACAAGGAGGGGTATGATCATATATCTACACTAACATTCCCCGCCCCGACTGGTATAGTAGATCCAACTATGATACGTTATTACACGGGATTCACTGGGTAGGTAGCTAGTCTCCCCAAGAATCAATGTCTATACAAGTACAAGAAAAATGAGGAACAAGACTTGCACAAGATACACCATAAATATCAAAGAATAACATCTCATGATGAGATCCGGATATACCAATTTGTGTAACCATCGTGTCAATAAATCAATGATATCTACACTAAATACAAGAAACATAGATGATATCATAAATGGAAAACTATTAGAGAATGTACTTGCCTGAAATCCGGTAAACAGTATCAAAGATGTCCGGAATGGTGCCTCCGAGACCTAAATATGGAATATTATATCAATACAAGGTTTTGGAATAAATACAAGTTAAACTAGTCAAATTCTAGGTCATAAAGCTATTTCTAGGTCAAAACAGTCAAACTAGGTCAACTCTAGGTCAAACTAGCTAAAACTAGGTTATACCTAAGTTCTAGATTAATACCAGCTAATATATATACTCACTTATGATATTACCTATTAATATCTTGGTCTAACCCTAATACCTTACCCATAACCTTGACTCTATCTCAATACCTTGCTAAACTAGGTTTCTAGGTTATACTAGTTAATATGATATACTAAGTATACTATATAGGCTCTTAGATATCAATAACTTATAGTATCTTAATATTTACCCTTACCTTGCTAATATCTCAACTTAAACTCATTTACCTAGTTTAAATACCTTGATACCCCTAAGCTACCACTTATCAACCTATTTTCTATTGGTACCTCAATACCCCAAGCTAGTATCTCAACATCTCCACATGACCCTAAAATACCCTTGATATCTTGATACCCATACTTAGAGTATAACTAATACCTTAGTATTCTAAACTTAGGATTCCAACACTCATCTTACCTTCTTAATGATACTTTAGTATCATTATCCAAAGTATCATATTGATACCAACCTAGGTGTAAACCCCCTCAACCAAAATAGGTATTTTGTGTGTATTTTATATTATTATATTTATTATAGATTATTTTAAATATTGAATTTTTTTAGAGTAGTCTCTTAGTTAATTAGAAAATAATTTTTTTGATATATTTACTTATATAAATATTTATTTAGAATCATTTTTAGGATATTTTAGATTTTTTGAGATTTTCTAGAATTTTTGGATAATTAAAACATAGGAAACATAAATTTTTAGGACTTTTATGATTTACTATGAGACCATACTTGCATATTGTTCCTATAAAATATTTATTTTAGGTTAAAATATTTAATTATATTTTTTTTGTAATTTATTTAGAACTTTAATAAATTTATTTATATTTTTGAAATTATTTAGGATTTATTTGGATATATATAGTCTTAATATTAGATATATGCTAATTTAGTGTTAATAGATATTAATAAGATTATATATAAATTATTTGTGTTATCTTTAATTCTATTTAAGATTATAAATTATTGACATAAACTCAAACTCTATTTTAAATTAATTCAAATCATGAGCCTACTAGGAAAGCAACTTCATGCATATCCTATCATTTTTTGAACTTATCATAATCCTATCCAAATTAGCCAATCCTAGTCGTATTC
Source organism: Iris macrosiphon (assembly GCA_036927795.1). NCBI lineage: Eukaryota > Viridiplantae > Streptophyta > Magnoliopsida > Asparagales > Iridaceae > Iris > Iris macrosiphon. The sequence continues at coordinate 106,800,961 of JAYESA010000002.1, forward strand.
AATTAAGTAGTCTCCACAATTATAAATAACTATTAGACTTATGGAATAAACTCTTCTTTCTTATTTTTTTTTCCCAAAATCCTCTCTTTTTCGTCCAAAAATAGTTAAAATTTGTCATAAATTTAGCCTCATTTTCTAGTAGTTATGACGGCTTAAAAAGACAATATGTCCTAGCTCCGGACTCCAAACGCTCTCCAGTTTTTTTTATTATAACTATATCAAGGTTAGTTTTCTGAATATATAAATTATTTTAATAATTTATAAACCTATATTTCTAGAAAATTCTAAAAGTGTCAGTTGTCCAAAATCAGACGCGTTTTCGTATTTTTGAGATTTCGGGAGATCCCGAACTCGGAATTATAAGCCGTTTGAAGTTTCGAAAATTTGACATAATAAAATTTCATAAAATTATTTTTATAGAATTTAATATGCAATTTTAGTCTACTATAAAATACGTGCAACGTAGACGTAAGTAGAAAACCACCGAAAATTATCATCTATTCGCCCTTGTGGCCATAACTCTTTACCGACTTGTGATTTTATAAAATCGTCGATTAAAGCGTTCATGTAGTGTTAAAATCTATAGGATTTTATATACAAATCCAGGATTTGAGTTGGTTGACTTTTTGGTCAATGGATTGCCTCGATTTGCGTGCCACGGATCACAAATCGGTAAGTTGACTTTCTTTGGACCAAAATTAGGATTTAACATTAAAATCAAATTATAATAAAATTAAAATACTATTTTAGGTTATTTTATTCAAAATTAAAATAGATTAAAATGGAGGAACCTATTCATCCAATTTTGTAACATAACTTGTTTAATTTATGTGACGGGTAGATCGGTCGATGCCTTGACTTGGGACTTCATTCTTTTTTAGACCAGGCAAGATACCTTGCCAAATTGTTTATAGTACTTTGCATGCTTATTATATTTCTGTATATTTATTGCATTTCTGTATATTCATTACATGTGTAGTTTCTTTCAATCATTACTATATATTAGATATGTTGACACACACATGACACTTAGTATCATGAGAGGATAATCAGTAGACGTATGGGCTTTAACCACTCTGGTGAACCGTAGTAACTAGCACGCACTATGGTAGTCGTGTCCGATGGTCACTACCCCCGCGGTATGAGTGGTGGCCCATGCAGGTCTGACTTCGCTAGTTGTGCGATGTCGTAGTAGTGCGACGTCATAGTCGTATTACTGCGTACCTGCTATAGAATATAGGACATAGGATACTAGGATGAGAGAGGATACTCAATCACAAATTCTTGAGAGATTCCTGGGACGACCCCTTGAGAATCTTATTCCGATTTAAATCTTTTTCCTTGTTTTCGTTCGCTCTCGCTTGTTGTTACTGAACTTGATTCTTGTTGAGCAGTTATTAAATTAAATTCTTGGTATCATTGTTGAGTTTGATTCTTGTTGACCAGTTGTTAACTTTAATTCTTGGTATTGTTGTTGAGTTGATTTCAAATTGAGATGAATTTTTACGGACTAGGATTTATGGTATCATCTGATGACATATATATTGATGAGGACAGTGAGGAAGGTAAAACGTCTACTTTGGTTATGGAACCTAGAATTTATCGCAGCCATACTAGCTGTGGTGACGAGAACGTAGGAACCTGACTTGGATGTACATACTATAGTTATGAAGCTTAGAGTCTTTCGCAGCCATACCGGTTGGCGTGGCGAAGATTCTAGACGACATGATTATAGAGTGCATACCTTAGTTACGAAACCTATCGTTTATCGCATCTATGCTTACTGGCGTGGCGAGGATTCTGAGTGTCATGATTTCAGACAGACGTGTATGATTATCAGGTTGTATCCTAAATTGGTTCTTAAAATATCATCTCAAGACTTATCTATTTCTGTTATTCCAGGACTTTGTTCCACCGCTTCTTTCTTTACTAGCAGTAAAGATACCTTCTGCCCTCAATTCAGTCTTTGAGCTCCTATTCCTTGAGGATTTCTTGTTAAGTATGATAATTAGTGGCTTGTAATTTTGTTGTGTCTTGTATTAGTATTGACTGTGTTGCTAGTGATTTGTAAGTGTTTCTTAGTTGGACATGTGAGCAGTAGGCTTTAATCTAGAGTTAGCCCTTAGCATAGTACCTTGTACCAATGATTCTAGGAGTAGTGTCATTAGAGACTGAGAATTAAGGAGAGTATAGAGTATCAGTGATAGTTCTCAGAGTCAGTATCAGAGCCAATTACCCGTCCTGGATAATCATGATTATGTAATTGAGTGATTTATGTAAACGATTAAGTATCCGGGAATTGTGTTAAGGATTTATGGAGCATGATGTCCAATTTGATGATTAATATCGGAAATGTTAAAGGTAAAGAAATGTATAGGTATAAAGGGTTTAATGAGATGTCATAAGTAGAGAAATATCAGGATTAGTAATGGAAGTTGTGAAGCGTATCACGTATTAGTTTAATAGGCTTTAAAGGATTGAAGGAAATACATATACAACCATCGAGATGAGGAACCATACCCATAGCCATGAGAGTAAAGAAACATGAGTGTTATAGAGGATACAGGCGATCATGAGTCTAATGAGCTTGATGAGATAATCCATTAATGCAGCTAGTGATATAATACCAAGAGTGCTAATGATTCTATATCGAGGATTAGTCAAGGATGACGTTAATAACAGTAAGCACTCTGTGTGTTGATAATTAGATGATATACCAATTGACATAAATAGAAATCATGAAAGAAAACACAGTTGATGATAACTTTGATCATTGGAGGTAATAGTACAAGTGATTCGGGCAATACAAATTTAGTACACAGTTTTAGACAATAGAGGTATTGAGTGCACCTTGAGTATCAGAGACCGTGAGCACTAATATGTACATTGAGGAGTTATAAATTAAAAGGTGGAAATAAATTTTTAATTTTCAGAATTTTTAAGGAGTTGAGATTTTATGTTGTTAAAATATTGAGGATTTAAAATTTGATTCACTAAACATAGTTAAGGCTACAAAGATTTTAGAAGTGATTAAATTTTTATTTCGATGTGAAGTATCTAATTATGAGGAGGTATATGCATTTTATTTTAAGTTGATCGGGAAGTTAAACCTTGACGATTATTTTGAGGATTAATTTTTAGTAGATGAGAGATATGAATATTAGTATATGATTAGTTGATATGGGTACCAGTGTGCATGAATAGGAAATTGTTAGTGTACTAGAGTTAAGTGTTTGTTAGAGATAGTAGATACTACAAGTAATATGTTAACATGATCCTTCTTCCTTCCTAATGTTCCTTTTCTTTCGCTTTTCGATGATTGATTGATTTTCCTAGTACCGTGGTTCAATTGCATGATTTCCTTGTTAGAATATAACTAGCAGTACCCCCTTAACAGAGACTGAAATACCATGACAAAAGACACATGACCTATATATTTTCTTAAATTGCATGGTTGTAGGTAGAATTCTCTTAGACTTGATTGTTGAGGATTTAACTGTAGTAAAGATCTATGACGAGGTTATGACTGACAAAAAGAGACAAGAGGATTAAATTTGTGGATGAGCATTGAATTAAATAAAGAATTTAGGGGTTGTTATAACGGAATTGATGGATCATTGATTTTATGAAAATCGAGGTATGATTGAAATTCGAGGACAAACATTTACTTAAAGGGAGAATTAAGAAATTCACAGAGCCAAAAATTTGAGGATTTATTAATTTTAAGGAGGTCTTGATATGATTGAATTGATTATAAAAAATAAAAAAATTTGAGAAATTTGAGAGATTATCATTTTATCTATTTGATTGCAAGATAGAAATTTTATTGAAGATACTGGAAGCATCGCATCGTTGAGTATTTGAGGAAAAAGAAAAGCAGGAAATAAAATCGTAAATGGAATAGTGTCAAATTAAATTCTTGGGATGAGGAGTTAGATTGGAATAAGCATCAATTGAATTTGAGTTAGATGATTGATGAGTGTTTAAAGTTAAATTTTGGGATGCAGATTTTTTAAGTTTTATAAATATGCATTGATTGGATTTCAATTAAAAGGATTGGATAGTAAATTTTGTATTTAGTTATTTACTCAAAATTTGAGGAGATTATGATACGACTGGAATTCAATTAAAATATTGAGGATTGAGTAGTAAATTTTTTTCATTGGGATAATAAATTCAGAGGATGAAAAAAAAATATTAGTTCAAATTCGGAAACATTATACATACGGATAAAGAAATATGGAATGAAATGAAGCTCATGGTAAAGAAGATTATAATATAATTGATTATGGGATCATATAATTGAAGGTCGTAAGGTAAGATCATGGTATATTGAGGTTGTGATTTAATTAAAATCTTGACCATGACAGTAACATTTGAAATTGAAGAAAATAATCGAGGTATAGTTGATGTTAAACAAAACTCGAATTTGATAATAAGGCTTTCGATTCAGAAATTCTAAGATCTAATCTAATAAAGTTTGTGGAATTTGAAACTTTTATAGATATTAGTTAATGATGAATCGCAAGATTGAGAAAAGCAAAATGAACGAGGATAGAAAGGAAGGATTATTTTCAGATGATAGTAAAGACTATTTTTCTAGAAATTAAGAAAGGCGATTAGATGTCTCTTGATTACATTCTGAAGGATGTATTTAAGTTTCTTAAATCAAATTGTCGACCGTATCTTTCGAATTAGCTATAACTTTCATGTCTATATCATTCCTTATACTGGGTCTTCCTTGGTTTAGTTACTTTGAAAAGGTAACGTGCATTATTCCAATTATCTGTTTTGTGATCGTGTCTACTTCCCAAACCTAAACTTTCTAGAGGATTCAAGGCCGAGTCATGATTCCTTCAAGATATTCCTGTCTTAAACCATATTTTCTTTTCTTCATGTTTTCTTCTGTTTGGTAAATATTATCCTTATAGAAATATTTTCTTCAATGATATATTCATCATTATGAACAACAAATGTTTTTCTATCCTAGTCATCCCTAAAATTTCGAGGACGAAATTTTTCTAAGGTGGATAGACTTGTAACCTCCGATTTCCAATTTCCAAAATAATTAGATTTTAATTTATTTTAAAATATCAAGTTTTATAAAATATTTCTCCTTGAAATTTTTATTTGATTTTGAACGATGTTTGATTGTAGGAGGTAATTTAAAAAAATCTTTATAAAAATCATTTCTTTCCTAAATGACGATGTATTACAAAATAAATAAATAAATAATAATATATATATTCCTCTAGTTTCAAATATTTATTGGCTTGAAATCATAAAATTATTTATTGGATAAAATTAATTAAAGGACTAGTTGTTTCTTCAAAATAATTTTTATAATTAATGGAATAGTAAATAAATAAATTACGTAGCTTTCCTAAAATAATTTCTGAAATTATAATCTCTTCTTTTTTTAAATTTTACAAATTTCCATTTCCTATTAACTAGCCAGCACACCCTCATTTTTTCCCACATGAGAAACCCTTTTATATTTTAATTCTGGGCCATTCATTATTGGGCCAACCCGCAACCCTTTATCCCACACCCTCTCTCCCTATTTAAATCCCTCATCACATCTCCCTAGAAACCCTAGCTAGCCTTCACAAATTCCCACAAGCCACAGCCACCACCATTTTTGTGTGCTCGTGTCTGTGTGTCCAGCATCACCGTGTCAGCCGTGTTGGCCTCGGGTCTGACCCCGGGTGTCCCACCGTATCCATTTATTTTTTCTGTGTCCAGTTATTACAATATTACAAACAGATTTTTCGTGTCCGACACACCCGGACACATCCACATCCTCCACTGTACAACCTCATCCCCGTGTCCGGCAGACCCGGACACGTCCACAGTATAGCTACCCTCGTGTCCAGACCGGACACGTACCCAAACCCCGACACAGAACCTAACCCTAACCCAGATCCCGCTGCCGCCGGCGACGGAGTCCTCCTCGTCGTCGTCGAACGCCGGTGGCCGCTGCAACCGCCACCTCGAGCACCCCGTCGTCGAGCCGTCGACCGCTGCGCCTCACCCGCGTCGAGCCGCGTCGAGCTCCGCCGACCTTCGACCGGTGGCCGCCTCAGATCCGCTGAGTCGTCGACCGCCGCTGCTCCAGAGAACCGCCACCGCCGAGATCGAGACCGCCGCCTCGAAGAACCCGACCCTCGAACAGACCGCCGTCCCCTCGAGCGGAGCGCCCGCCGTCTCGAACAGAGCACCGCCGCTCTCGAGCCCCGCGCCGCCGCTGAAGCCGACGCTGCCGCCGCCCAGCCCCGGCGAACCCCGCGCCAACGCCGACGAAATCCCTAGGTGAGCTTTTCCCCTTTCCCTCTTTCCCTCTTTCCTTTTCGTTTTCAGACTGGATTAGGGATTCGTTTAAGTTATAATGAGTTAATTACATTAGTAAATTAGTTAAATTAGTTTAGTTAAAAATGATTAGATTAGTTAATTATCCTATTAATCACTTAATTATCATTAATCAGAATTAATTCTTAATTAGTGGTTAGTTTATATAGTTTAGTTAATTAATTATTTCTTAATTAATTAAATTACTTGTAACCTCCGATTTCCAATTTCCAAAATAATTAGATTTTAATTTATTTTAAAATATCAAGTTTTATAAAATATTTCTCCTTGAAATTTTTATTTGATTTTGAACGATGTTTGATTGTAGGAGGTAATTTAAAAAAATCTTTATAAAAATCATTTCTTTCCTAAATGACGATGTATTACAAAATAAATAAATAAATAATAATATATATATTCCTCTAGTTTCAAATATTTATTGGCTTGAAATCATAAAATTATTTATTGGATAAAATTAATTAAAGGACTAGTTGTTTCTTCAAAATAATTTTTATAATTAATGGAATAGTAAATAAATAAATTACGTAGCTTTCCTAAAATAATTTCTGAAATTATAATCTCTTCTTTTTTTAAATTTTATAAATTTCCATTTCCTATTAACTAGCCAGCACACCCTCATTTTTTCCCACATGAGAAACCCTTTTATATTTTAATTCTGGGCCATTCATTATTGGGCCAACCCGCAACCCTTTATCCCACACCCTCTCTCCCTATTTAAATCCCTCATCACATCTCCCTAGAAACCCTAGCTAGCCTTCACAAATTCCCACAAGCCACAGCCACCACCATTTTTGTGTGCTCGTGTCTGTGTGTCCAGCATCACCGTGTCAGCCGTGTTGGCCTCGGGTCCGACCCCGGGTGTCCCACCGTATCCATTTATTTTTTCTGTGTCCAGTTATTACAATATTACAAACAGATTTTTCGTGTCCGACACACCCGGACACATCCACATCCTCCACTGTACAACCTCATCCCCGTGTCCGGCAGACCCGGACACGTCCACAGTATAGCTACCCTCGTGTCCAGACCGGACACGTACCCAAACCCCGACACAGAACCTAACCCTAACCCAGATCCCGCTGCCGCCGGCGACGGAGTCCTCCTCGTCGTCGTCGAACGCCGGTGGCCGCTGCAACCGCCACCTCGAGCACCCCGTCGTCGAGCCGTCGACCGCTGCGCCTCACCCGCGTCGAGCCGCGTCGAGCTCCGCCAACCTTCGACCGGTGGCCGCCTCAGATCCGCTGAGTCGTCGATCGCCGCTGCTCCAGAGAACCGCCACCGCCGAGATCGAGACCACCGCCTCGAAGAACCCGACCCTCGAACAGACCGTCGTCCCCTCGAGCGGAGCGCCCGCCGTCTCGAACAGAGCACCGCCGCTCTCGAGCCCCGCGCCGCCGCTGAAGCCGACGCTGCCGCCGCCCAGCCCCGGCGAACCCCGCGCCAACGCCGACGAAATCCCTAGGTGAGCTTTTCCCCTTTCCCTCTTTCCCTCTTTCCTTTTCGTTTTCAGACTGGATTAGGGATTCGTTTAAGTTATAATGAGTTAATTACATTAGTAAATTAGTTAAATTAGTTTAGTTAAAAATGATTAGATTAGTTAATTATCCTATTAATCACTTAATTATCATTAATCAGAATTAATTCTTAATTAGTGGTTAGTTTATATAGTTTAGTTAATTAATTATTTCTTAATTAATTATAATTAATCAATTAATTTAATTACATTAGTTATAATTATTCAGTTAATTAAGTTTTAATCAAGATTAATTTGCTAATCAGTAATTAATTATTAATTAGTTAGTTAATTATTAATCAATTAGTTAGTAATTCATGTAATTAGTTTAATAACATTTAATTTGTTTAGTTTAAATTTAGTTTAGTAATATATATATATAAGGATTTAATTATGTAATATTTAAAAGGGTTTTTGATTATGCAAACATATAATAATTTTGGGGTTTTTATAATTAATTAAAAATATAGTTTTAATAATAAAAATAAGATAAATTGGTTATTTGGACTGGTAACTGAAATTACTAATGATGTATAAATACATTGGTAATGTTAATTAAAGATGTGTATATTATCTATTTTATTAATAATTAATTGTATAAGTATGTATATAGTGTATTTCTATTTAGTATATATATATCTTGCGTATTTCTCTATTTTCCTATATATGTATGTTAAAATGTATTTTCGTATAAATACGTATTAAATATATGTGGGTATTAAATTAACTGTATTCATATAATTTATGTCAATGTATGTTTTCGAAATTAATGATTATATATATATTCAATTGGTATAATTACCTGTATATAGTGTAATTATTATTTTTGGTACGAAATATATATATATGTATATATATGTTTTATATGGGTATATGTTTAATAAAAACGTATTGGTATAAAAACGTATATTTGGTATATTCATATATATACTTGTGTACATATAGGGTATGAGCATATTTTTTTTTGTGTATATAAATGTATAAATGTATATATTCTTAAATAATGGGTGATGTATATTTTTCATAAATAAAATATAATTCCACTGGTATATACTTTGGAATAACAATATATGTATTATATTTGATCATTAATAATATGTGTAATTATATACGTGTCCCTACTAGATGACCCTAGTTGACTAGTGCCCTGCCTGACATGGCCCTGAGACCAGTATTTTTGACTGTGTTAGTGTAGCATCTGATGCAAATGTGGTTTGCTTGTGTTATGTTTATAGGACTGTTGGTTTACCCAGGGGATACTCTGGAACAGGACATTGGTTTTACCAGCTAAGGACCGAAGGCGAGTACATTCTCTGATTAGTTTCTAATTTATGATATCTCCTATGTTCACTGTATCTAGTGTAAATATCCATGTTCTTGACACATTGGTTACACGGATTGGTATACACGGATCTCGTCATGAGATGTTATTCCTTATTCATGGTGTAGCTTGTACAAGACTTGTTTTCCTTGTTATCTTGTGCATGTACAGACACTGATTCCCGGGGAGATTTGCTACCTTCCTAGGGAATCCCGTGTCATAGCGTACCATGATTGGATCTACTATACCAGTCGGGGGTTTGGGGAGTACTTTAGTGTAGATATGTGATCATACCCAACTTTATATGCACCATAGCTCACCCCACATCTCACGTCGGGTGCGGCCTGACCATTTATATGAACCATAGCTGTTACGTGTGATTAGCCTGATCTCTACATGCACCATAGCTAACCAACGGTTAGCCTGACTCTATATGAACCATAGCTAATCACATGTAACCAGCCTGATCAAGTTCCCAAGCCGATCACATGTTAAAGCTAGTACTCACACACTTAGTCATAGGTTTCTTGCTCATGGACATATTGCTTCTTTTCCTGCATTTACTTACAGTATTTTCCAGTATTTCTTTCCTTATACATTTCTCGTACCTATACATGCATCTGGTATGTTTCCATCTAGAAATGCTACATAGTTTATGTCATTTATATAGAACTGCTATTTAGAGATGTACTTTGCTCCTTCCTGACTGGAAAATATTTTTTCAGACTGTGACATTAGTAGACTGGTTTCTGACACTTGGGGATTGGAAGTTAAGGATTGCAGGTATGATTATGTTGTCATTAGACTTGTATTGTATTCTTTTATTTCTTCATTTCCTATCGTGCTGTAGTTGTGATTGAGTATTTCTAGATTTATTTTTGATATCCACGTCTCCTTATGGAGATGGATACTAGAGTGAGATTATTTAGATAGTACTCGACCTAGACAGCGTTCTACCGCCGATGCTGCGGCGTAGGCTGGACGTACCCACGAACTCGTGCCCCTATACCGGGTACGGGTCGTGACAGTATGTCAATTGATGGAGTCACGAGGGTCGCTACCCCCACGGTATATCGGCTGATGATGTTCTAGACGGATGTGTGAGTTGTGAGGCTTAGATCGAGTAGCCTACCCTTGCCCATACGTCAAAAAGTTGTCCTTATTTGCATTCATATAGATTGTCTTATACAGCGTACTTATATATTTTCAAATATTATGCATGTTTACTGTATTCAAATTGGCTTGCTTCTATGTATCTTGTTACGTCCCTCTGAGGACCTGGTCCCTTTCCAGGTGTAGATGTTCACGACTATTCGTAGGAGCACAGATTAGGACTTACCACTTATCTCTTCCGATGAGGTCTTACCTTTGGAGCATCTTTGATTATATCTAGCGATGGATCTTCTTAGCTGATACACTTCTATCATCATCTTATTTTATATTGGAGATTTTATACTTCTCTCTCATTTTAGTATTGATATAGTCATTTGTAGTGGATTTGTCTCCACCCGACTATTAGTTTTGGATTATTCAGACTCATTATTCTAGTTTAGTTATTTCCTTTTTGTGACTTGTTGTGTGGATAAGATTTAGTATATCTGTGACTTGTGACTATATTTATACCACATATGAGTTTATATTCATATTACAGCGTACGTGTGTATTATGGTATCCAATATTGGAGCTGCCATATACATACGGCTGGCATGCTTACGTGTTCCTAGTCCTACGTATTTTGGGACTGGGGCGTGACATGTTTTTATGGTGGCCCATGCAGGTCGAGAGCATATTGTCTCGGTTACGTTACTGTACCGAGCAAGCCTGCGCATAGGATTAGAATATATGATCTCATCCACTTAATTATCACCTCCCTCGATTTTATTTCGTATTCTTATTTGATTGCTTGTATTGCATCTTGTTTGATCCCTTCTCAACGTCAATCTTCTCTCGTGCTTGATAGAGGTTAGGAAGATGGCTTGTACTTGGTATATACCCTCTAGTATTTAATAATACTATTAGTTAAATTATTGTAAGTTGGATAGTATGCCTCATAACCTAGTAACAGATAGTCCTGTTAACTCATTAATAAAGTATACATGAATGACACAAACTATAGACTTGCATAAGAAGATAGTGTTTACCCAGACTGTAGAACTTAGAGGCCCATACACCCATTTGGTTGACTAGAGACCTTGACAAGGAATTATTATGAAAATTGTAGAGGCACAACACCGATCTTCTTGGGAACTTAGATTATTCTGTACCTTCCTCCATCATAATCAAGCGTACTTATATTTTTACTACCTCGACTTATGCTGCTATTATAGCCTAGTTTTGCAAGATTATTCTTTTATTGAGCTTATTCATGATATATGTATTATTGGGGGCCCACACTAATACATTGTCTAAATCAGAATCGGTGTATTATGGTCTGATCAACCATAGTGCACTTGGTTCGATCTTTGTATCACTACTTTATGTGGATTGAGATATAGTTAACTCAACTTGTTAGACAAATATACTTTCCCTCTAGACTGGTCAGAGCATATCATGTCAGGTACATAACTGTTCTGATGTGAACATGCGAATAGAAATTTATCCAAAATAAGATTTTAATCCACAACTGCCTTGGCAACTCCCTTTCGAATTATCTAATCCCTTTGAATCTCGTACTTGTATTATATCACCTTCTCCTTAAACTCTTTATTATTGTTTTTCGTCTTCCCCTATTTCGGAAAGATGAACGTTCGTGATTAGTATAACTTGATACACGGATAGTACCAGACATACCCCATAGGCCAAGCACTCATGATGACAAAGAAGGAGCGCAGGCACAGGAAGTCATAGATACATGTACGACCTTAGTTATATTTGTCGTTGCATACTCATGACACCCTTTATGACACGGAATCTTAGATGTATAAATAGACGTAGAATTATATATATGGTGGTTTAGCAGTTATGAGAATATATTGATATTCTACCCAGATGGCATACACGCGATACCAATAGATAATGCAAGTAGCAGTAGTAGTATTCTCTTTCTATCACTATCTCGCCCCCTTGGGTGGCTCATCTTCTCTTTTATATCCATTTATTATCTCGTGCTTAACTCTTCCTATCATAGTCGTATCTTTTCGTGCCATTTGAAATTGTTTGATTACTTCAACCTCACCCTTGTATTGTTAGTTAAAACATAAATGGTTTAGTAAATGATTAACAACTAAAGAATGAGTTAATAATAATAACCCTTATGTATATGCACTATAGCAATATATGTATACTTTTCTTAAATTAACCCTTAAGTAGCATCATTTAGCCTAATAGGAATCTATTAGATTGTTGAATTAGTTCATACTTCCAATAGTTTTATAAAGTTAGTCAAGACCTTAATTGTTACCCTAAAACCTAGACCAAACCTAGGAAAGAGTTGAAGGCACTTGTTACGAATTGACAACTATGACAATTTGCTGGCGAAGTAGCGACAACTGCAGCTAGACCGTTGTAGTAGAGTAGTCGAAGTATTTGCAGACATATTGGTCAGGTGGCATGGCAGTATTAGACTACGATACTTGACGGTTACGGAGAAAAATTATAGTTATAAGATTCCAGACAGGTATCCCAAGATTCTCGACCCAATGAATAAATTTGTCTTACAACCTAGACAATAGCCACAAAAGACCTTGACTACTAGTAGAATTCTTTTAAGTTGGATAGTGTAGATGAGTTAGAAATAGAATAGTATATGGACAATAGATAAGGAAGTGTTAGAATGGCAGACCATGACTTTAGGAAGCACTGCTAGATAGCAATGTAGTAGCTATAGTGATTATTATGAATATGGGTTAGTGTTAATTTTGAGGACAAAATTTTTGTAAGTTGGGTAGATTGTAAACCCCCTCACCCAAAATAGGTATTTTGTGTGTATTTTATATTATTAAATTTATTATAGATTATTTTAAATATTGAATTTTTTTAGAGTATTCTCTTAGTTAATTAGAAAATAATTTTTTGATATATTTACTTATATAAATATTTATTTAGAATTATTTTTAGGCTATTTTAGATTTTTTTGAGATTTTTCTATAATTTTTGGATAATTAAAACATAGGAAACTTAAATTTTTAGGACTTTTATGATTTACTATGAGACCATACTTGCATATTGTTCCTACCAAATATTTATTTTAGGTTAAAATATTTAATTATATTTTTCTGTAATTTATTTAGAATTTTAAGAAATTTATTTATATTTATAAAATTATTTAGGATTTATTTGGATATATATAGTCTTAATATTAGATATATGCTAATTTAGTGTTAATAGATATTAATAAGATTATATATAAATTATTTGTATTATCTTTAATTCTATTTAAGATTATAAACTATTGAGATAAACTCAAACTCTAATTTAAATTAATTCAAATCATGAGCCTACTAGGAAAGCAACTTCATGCATATCCTATCCTTATTTGAACTTATCATAATCCTATCCAGATTAGCCAATCCTAGTCGTATTCAATTAAGTAGTCTCCACAATTATAAATATCTATTATACTTATGGAATAAACTCTTCTTTTATATTTTTCTTTCCCAAACTCCTCTCTTTTTCGTCCAAAAACAAAGACGATATCGCCTAGCTCCGGACTCCAAACGCGCTCCAGTTTTTTTATTAGAACTATATCAAGGTTAGTTTTCTGAATATATAAATTATTTTAATAATTTATGAACCTATTTTTCCAGAAAATTCTAAAAGTGTCAGTTGTCTGAAATCAGACGCATTTTCGTATTTTTGAGATTTCGGGAGATTCCGAACTCGGAATTACTAGCTGTATGAAGTTTCAAAAATCTGACATGATAAAATTTCATAAAATTATTTTTACAGAATTTAATATGCAAGTTTAATCTACTATAAAATTCGTGCAATGTAGACGTAAGTAGAAAACCATCGAAAACTGTCATCTATTCGCCCTTGTGGCCATAACTCTTTATCGACTTGTGATTTTATAAAATCGTCGATTACGGCATTCATGTAGCACTAAAATCTATAGGATTTTATATACAAATCCAGGATTTGAGTTGGTTGACTTTTTGGTCAATGGATTGCCTCGATTTGTGTGCCACGGATCACAAATCCGTAAAGTTAACTTTTTAGGACCAAAATTAGGGTTTAACAATAAAATCAGATTATAATAAAATTAAAATACTATTTTAGGTTATTTTATTCAAAATTAAAATAGATTAAAATGGAGGAACCTATACACCCACTTTTGTAACCTAAATTATTTAATTTATGTGACGGGTAGATCGGACGATGCCTCGAGTTGGGACTTCATTATTTTTCAGACCAGACAAGATACCTTGCCAAATTGTTTACAGTACTTTACATGCTTATTATATTTATGTATATTCATTGCATTTCTGTATATTCATTGCATGTGTAGTTTCTTTCAGTCATTACTATATATTAGCTATGTTGACACACACATGACACCTAGTATCATGAGAGGACAATCAGTAGGCGTATGGGCTTTAACCACTCTGGTGAACCATAGTAACTAGCACGCACTATGGTAGTCGTGTCTGATGGTCGCTAGCCCCGCGGTATATCGATTGATGGAGTCACGAGGGTCGCTACCCCCGCGGTATGTCGGCTGATGTCACTACCACATTTCCAGATAAGAGCATTTGTGTAATTTTACTATTTTGAATAATTATGTATTTAATTAATCTACTGAGTTTTTAAAACTATTTATATGTTGTTAGTTGTGTTTGGTTTATGTCAAACCCTAGAACTCATTAGGACTATAACCCTAAGGACTAAACCCTAGTTTGAAACCCAAATTCTAGACAAACCCTAGAATTCAAATTTTAGGGTGGAACCTCAAACCCTAGAAGGACTAAACCTGAGTTATTGAGTTCTACATGACCTAACCTGGGGGTTTAACCTAAAATTATGCATTAGAAACCCTAACCTAGTTTTAATATAAAAGGGAACCCTCTTTTTCTTCATGAAGAAAGAAACCCTAGCCTCCATAAGAAAAACCACTTGTTCTCCACCCCAAATTTGAGATCAAACCCTAGGATTCCATCCTCCTCCTCCAAAGCAAAGGGAAGCAAGGAGCTTGGGTCAAGGAACCTTGGGGAAGAAGAACTTGCATAGGAAAACCATCTCCCTATAGGTAAAACCCTATTTTTATTCAATTATATTCTGTTTTTTATTATTGTTGGCCATTAGGAGCCCACCAGATTGGTTTGGATTTCGATTTTTGAGTTTCTAAATGGAGATTTATGAGGAACTAGGGTTTTGTGCCCATACATTGGTTTTTCCTAATTTTTGTGAACCCTAACCCTAAGGGTTTACATGTAGACAGATTTCATCGTATATACTTCGAGTTTAACTCGATTTTAGGGTTTTTATTTGAGGAATTATGGGTTCTTATGTAAAATCATTTTTCTGTACTTCTTGTGTTTGATGAAATGTTTCTTAGGGTCTTGCCTATCCTTGTATTTTAATTTCTACATATTTTGATATACCTATCTATGTATATATATATTTCTTGTGTCAACAGGTTGTGCACAGTCGGGTCTGGTGATTACCTGTGTGCAGTGTGTATTGGGGGTCCTGATAGTCGGGTTTTGGGGGATATACCTGTGTGTGCACAGTCGGGTTTGGGAAGATCCTGTGCAGTGAAATACCTATGTATGAGGTTCTGTGAAGTCGGGTTGTGTGCATTGGGGGATTTTATGCTATCGGGTTATGTCAGTAACTTGTGTGGGTTAGTGTGTACAGATTTTTGTGTATGTGTTGGGCAGTTTTCTAATGTATCAGTTCATGTGCCAGTATGTATACCTGCATATGTGTCCATGTGTCGAGTATCAGAAATCCTATGTGTTGATGTGTGTGTGTATGGGATTAAGATTTCAGTGTGTTGAACTGTGTCTGTGTGTATTCCCAGGTATGTATCTGTGCATAATATGTGTGTAGCTTGGTTGTGTTAGTAGTGTAGCAGGATTTAGTTCCTGTAATGTGTGTATTAGCAGTGAATGGGGGAAACACTAGGTTCAGTGTAGTTGTTAGGTTTCAAGAGAGGTGGTTATGTATTCAGTGTTGTGTGGGTCACTGTGTTGGGTTATCAATGTGTAGCAGTGTCTTAGTGAGGATGTGTGTGTGAGAGAGAGATAATTTCCAGGTTTCTATTCAGATGCAGTGTAAATTCTGTGAGTGAGGCTTGTGTGTGTGAGTGAACCTGTGTTCTCCTCAATAAAATCAATGTGTGTAACTGTGTATCAGATATGGGGGAAATGAGTTAGGGCATGTGTGTGAGTTCAGTGGGGGGACTGTGAGTATAGTGTGTAGTGAGGAACTTGTGAGTTCACTGAGTGTCTTAGCATTCTCTATTCACTGTAATGTATCAGCAGTGAGGAGGGGGACACTAGTATCAGTGAATTATTGTGAACTGGAGAATTAATGTATCAGTGTGGAGTTGGGGAAGTGAGTTCAGTGTTTAGTTCTGTGTGTTAGAACCTGTGTCAGTGTCTCAGGGAGAAGTAACCTGTGTATATCAGTATCCAGATATGGGTGTGTGAATACATGTGTGAATATCCCAAAACCTGTATGAGTGCAGTGAGATACCTATGTGCTGTGTCAGTTGTATGTGAACTTGTGTGTGACCTGTGTCTCAGATAGGAATACCTGTGTGCGTGTGCATTGGGTTAGGTCCTAGGTGGGTATCAGTCAGGTATTACCTATGTATGTGCAGTGAACCCATATCAGTACAGTTTTGTACTGTGGCAGTAAGGTACCAGTGTGCATCAGTGTCAGTGAAAGTATATGTGTGTGAACCAGTGTATCAGTGAGGAGAGTGACTGTGAGTGAATACCCTTAATTTGTGTAGCTTAGAGTGAATATATGTGCTGTGGGGTGGTGTGCAGTAAGGTTAAGTTGAGTGGGTTGGCATACCAGTGAAGTGATGTATTTTTGCTTAGTTAGCATTGTATTGCCTAATCAGTACTTACTAGTTATATTAGTAATCAGTTAGTTGGTATCAAGTGTTGTCATGATTAGCATTAGTTCTTGAGTTGGTATTAGGTAGTGATTTAACTTGTAAGCTATATATATGTATATATGTACTAACTAGACTCTAGTATATAAGTATTATGTAATATCTTATAGATAGTTATGTACTAATGTCTAGTATAGCTAGAAATGACTAGTTTAGTTAGGTTTCATCCAAAGGGACTATTATAATGCATATGGACAAGTTTTAACTAAGTTGACCAGTAAACCTTAGATATGACTTATAAGCCTCACACTTAATTAAATAAACCTGTTATTTCTTTAAATTCAGTATCTGACTTTTATATTCCACAAATAGGTTATTGTGATCCCACTTTGGACATCGATCCTCACACCTTGCTCAAGACCACAGGCGAGTACATTCTCTGACAGTTTTCATTGTTGATTATTTCTATAATTCAGTTGTATTACATACTTGATTCCGACACTATGGATACACGGGTTAGCACCCTAGATCCCCATCATGAGGAGTCGTGATTGAAATCTATCGTGCTAGCTGGGGGATGGGGAACTATTAGTAGATTATGTGATCATATCCAACCATCTACATGCATCATAGCTCACCCCACTTCTCACGTCGGGTGCAGCCTGACCATTTACATGCATCATAGCTGTTATATATGATTAGCCTGACCACTACATGCATCATAGCTAACCATATGGTTAGCCTGACCTACAAGAATCATAGCTAATCATATATGACCAGCCTGATCTAGTCCCAAGCCGATCACATAATAAACTGATATTTCAAACACTTAGCTAGATGTCTATTTTATTCAGATCCACTTGTTCTAGAATTCACTGTTTATTATTCATTGCTAGATGCTCTATTGCCTATATTTATTTTCTCCAGTACTTCACATTTTCAGCATATATTCTCATCTTATATTTCTTACACTGTTTATAGTCTTTGTCAATTTAATGAAACTGCTGTTAGTGCTTGTGCTTCGCTCCAATCCTGACTGGATAATATTTTTCAGAGGACCTGGAGAACCTTTGCCCCACTCATTACGGCCCAGGTTCAGAGGGAGATTTTACTTCGGAAATCCCAGAAGAGTTGCCTATCCTAGAGGAGATCCTACCTGGCTGTTCTTAGATTATTTTTTTGCATTTATTGTTTTAGACTGAGACTGAGTTGTATTTATTATTTTGTGACTTTGTGAGGTCATCTAGACCCAAGATTTGAGTTGGACTTATTGTGGTTGGTTTATATCAGAACTCTTTCTATTCTCATCGTGCCATTATTTCTTATAGCTTGTGATTGAGTATACTATAGAACTGTGGATTTTTATCATTGTCCTCCGTTCGGAGTTGAGACTATTGACATGATATATTATGTTGAGACCTAGACAGCGTTCTACCGCCGATGCTGCGGCGTAGGCTGGACGTACCCACGACTCATGCCCAAATTCCGGGTGCGGGTCGTGACAGCTGATGATGTTCTAGACGGATGTGTGAGTTGTGAGGCTTAGATCGAGTAGCCTACCCTTGCCCATACGTCGAAAAGTTGTCCTCATTTGCATTCATATAGATTGTCTTGTACAGCGTACTTATATATTTGCAAACATTATGCATGTTTACTGTATTCAAATTGGCTTGCTTCTATGTATCTTGTTACGTCCCTCTGAGGACCTGGTCCCTTTCCAGGTGTAGATGTTCACGACTATTCGTAGGAGCACAGATCAGGACTTACCACTTATCTCTTCTGATGAGGTCTTACCTTCAGAGCATCTCTGATTATATCTAGCGATGGATCTTCTTAGCTGATACACTTCTATTATCATCTTATTTTATATTGGAGATTTTATACTTCTCTCTCATTTTAGTATTTATATAGTCATTGGTAGTGGATTTGTCTCCACCCGACTATTAGTTTTGGATTATTCAGACTCGTTATTCTAGTTTAGCTATTTTCTTTTTGTGACTTGTTGTGTGGATGAGATTTAGTATATCTGTGACTTGTGACTATATTTATACCACATGTGAGTTTATATTCATATTACAGCGTACGTGTGTATTATGGTATCCATATATTGGAGTTGCCATATACATATGGCTGACATGCTTACGTGTTCCTAGTCCTACATATTTTGGGACTGGGGCGTGACACTAGGGCACCAAGTGACATTCATTTTTTACAATCAACTCTCCTATGGAATACCCACAGACTTGCACTTGCACTCACCTCAAACACCTGCACTAGAACTTTCTGTTAGCCACATATCCTTAGTTACAGCCTAAAACTTGTCCCCTCACTGGTCTAGATCTAACCTCACTGCCTCATTGATAAGACCAATCCCTTTCTCCCTTATTGCAAAGAACTTCAGACCCCCACTGGATGCTGCAACCACCCAGTGCAACTTATACACAGTCCTTTCCCGATACTGTAGTAACTATACTGTATACCAGTGCTCTGGGCAGACACAAGTAGTCTATTGTTCTAAATCTGAACACACAACTAATTGACCCTATACCGTGATACATAGGATACCCTGTTGGATACTAGATAACTCCCCTTCCCCTCTACCTCATCTCACTTGCTGTCAGGTGTACCCACATGTGCACTGCAGTTACACACACAAAATCTTCTCCCATCTCATACTACTTCTTACATATCACCCCTATCCATGCTCTCAACTCCCTCTTCCTACTGCATCTTGTTATGGTTGTAGTACAAAGACTACAAAGAGCCATGCAGTCTATCGTACACTGCCTGTATTGTAGACTACCCAACTGCACATCCTACAACTACCCGAGTTCACCACCACCAAACTCGATCCCTCTTACTCCTGCACAATGCCGCCAGATGCCTGCAACTTGTACACAAGCTATTGCCAGGCGCATAACCTGCCATTAATTGTAAGCACTATTTCAATATAATGTTGTATCTCCTCTAATTCCCAGTGCACAACAACCCACTGTCACCATGGCACACACACATATATGTGATACTCCAATGCACAACCATAACTGAACCTAAACCATCATGATACCTATATCATTCATAAACACACATACTAATATAACTAGTCCTCAAATACTAAAAGTGCATTAAGTAAATTCACACAATATCTATATCCACACCCCCTTGCATTGATACTAATGATACACACTCTAAAACTAATGATAATATATCTAACATCACAAAATAATAGATATAATACTTTACAATGATATGAGCAAGATTAGAATCATAATTATAAGCAAAACAAAGTGCTAACTACTCTACTACATTTCTGTGTCAAAATATGGCATGTGTATCATCCGTGTCAAAGCAAAAACCCCCAAAACAACCTGTATAACAAAATTGCCATGATACGGCCGACATGTATCCATTTATGGACACGACACTAGTCTCACAGAACCAAACACATGTCAATTTTGTCTAATTGACCTATTGACAAATATATGATGTGCCAATCTCAGAATTCCCCCAAAATTGGTACAAAATATACCATAACTTCCTTCATAGGCCTCCTATTAACCTAATTCTAATCCTATGGGTAGCCTTAGTATATGGAAGATTTTTCAATGATCAAACTATATATTTAGAGTCTAATTAGAGAGAGAAAACTAAATTGTACCAATTGGAAGATGGATTTCCAATACAAGTCTCCAAATGAGTGTCAAGAGCCTTCAACTTGTGTTACCTCCTCCTTGTAGATCATTACCTCTTACCTCCTTCTTGTTCCAATAGCCTCTAATGGTGAATAGAGAAGGAATTGGAAGAGAATTTGGGTAGGGATTGGTGTAGGGATGAAGGAATTTGGAAGGAAAAATTCTAGATCTAGAATTAAAATAAAATGAATGAAGAGAGAGAGTCTTTCTCCCCCCCCCCTCTATGGACGACCCTTGCTTGAGATGCAAGTAAGTATAAAAAGTCTAAAATATCCCTATGGGCTTGTCATGAAGGAATTAATTAAGGAAGGAAGGTTATAATCCAATTGGTTTAACTAATTATGTCATGTTTCTTAATGAATGGGCTTGTTTGTTGGGCTCAAGTCTAACTAGAAATAATGTTGGTCCATGAGTCTATTCTAATCTAGTTAGGTCCAATAACACAAGTCCAAACTATAAAATATAACATCTAACAATAAATATAATAAATAATTACACCACATGCACATTAATTAATAATTTATAAAATGACCAAAATATCCTTTCCTAAAAAATATGGTAGTGACAAAGCCCTCAACTGATGGTCTCCTGATCCGCAGAATAAACAATGGACCAATCTCATCTTGCATGCACCTATCCATGTACAGGCTTCTTATAGAATAGGGAAGGAATAGCTGGCCTCTAGATCTGGTGCGCCTGTTGCACTGGCGCTCTAGCGCTCTAGCGGGTACAGGGTACTGCTGCCTCGGCTGCTAGAAGTGTCTCTGATGCTGCTGCTGAAAGTGAGGCCTTTGTTGGTCCCGTGCTCATACTGGATCCTCCTATGTCCCTCAACCTTTTGGATCCAAGCTCTAGATCATCCTCTGCCTGTAGTGTCTGTCTCAGAATCTCCTCAAAAGTAGCAGTGAGGTCACCATTCGTATGTGACTCAATCTCCTTGTTCAAGCCTTTCCTGAACTTTTTAGCCTTTCCTCTGGGGTTCTGCTCCTCCATAAAGTGGCCTAATCTGTAATACTCTATCGCATACTCATCCACCGTCATACCTCCCAGAACGAGGTCCTGAAACTGGCTTTCTAGAGATGTTAGAGCCACATCTGGAAGGAACTTTTCCTTGAAGAGCTCCTTAAAAGCTTTCCAAGTAAGTCTCGGTGCTGAGATCCTAGGGTCTGTCCTGAACCAAGTCAATGCGCTATTAAACTTCATGCTTTCTGCGGCCTCTACCTGCAACCTCTCTGAAATTTGCGCTAGTCGCAGGTTTCTCTCAATGTCTTCTATCCAATCATCAACATAAATAATCCCCTCAGTGCCTTTAAAGTCCTTCGGCCCCATCCTCTTAAAATCTATGATAGTCCATGGCCTCGGCTGCTGCGGGATAAACTAAGGTGGTATCGTCTGTGGCTGGACTAAGGTGACTCTCTCGACTGGGGCAAGCACAATATGGTGGGCATTCTCAATGCCATGCCTCATAACCTCTGACTAGCACTGATGTGCCTCCATCATCTGCTGAAAGAGCACAAATATCTGCGTTTAATCGACAGCGGGTGGTAGAGGTGGAAGATCCTCTGAGACTGTCAGCGCTGCCCTCTATACCGGAGGTGGAGCACCCCCGAAAGCTGTTACGAAAATACCCACCTTGATCGGTGAAGCGGACCTCTGAACTGTAGCTGCTGGAACAGTGTCTGCTGGTACTTCCCTCAGAGGCAACAAAGTGATCGACCTCGCTGATACTGCACATGAGCTCTGGGAACGCGTCTTCAGCGGTATTTAGAAGATAGATTGAACAAATAAATCAATATTGAGTAAGATATGATATCATCAAAGAAGGACAGATTTATTCAAACTAAAGCAAGCATTCAATAAATAAGGATAGCAAAATAGATATTTAGAAATATTTCCTAGTTGTGATTGAGTATACTCTCAGCCTATCTCTTATATACTAAAACAGGCTCGTAGTAGTACTCTAGGTGAGCATTACTACGATATTGCTTTAATTATGATACTTGACCTGCATGGGCCACCACTAAAAATGTGTCAAGACCCGCACTCGGAATAAGGGCACGTGTAGTGATCAACGCCCAGCCTACATTATAGCATCAGTGGTAGAACGCTGTCTGGGTCATCCATACTATCTAAACTTCTCACACAATATATATAAGGTACCTGTCAATGTCATCTCAACTCCAAACAGAGAAACATTATGGTATGTGATAATGGTAAACACTACTCAATCACAATGTCAAATTAAGAAAGATAAAGCACGATATGGAATAAAGAGGAAAAGAGTCACAATACAATCACAAGTCCCCAATAATATATACAGGCCAAAAAGTCTTAAAAAGTCTAATACAAGTCTAAACAATAAGTCTAGGCCTCCTCAGCATCTTGTGCTAGGTCCTCCAGCTCTAACGGAGTATCCTCTAATGGTATGTCGTCCTGCGGCCCGTAGTACATGGGACACTGATCTATAAGCCAATCATCTGAAAAAATATATCCAGCCATATAGCTCTATACCTCAATTGTTGCTCTTACGCTTCAGGTCTGAAGCTTACCTGATATCCCCCTTCCTCTCTTGATGTTCAGTTCTCAACTGAACACTACTACTGGCCTTCTAATCCGCTGCTGTTGTGGCTACCTACACACACACAATTGAAAACTGGGACATAGACCTCAACACCCACACCACTTCTAGCACACACAACAACTTACATTCCTCACAACCTACAGGGTCTATACCAACTAGATATTTAATCTAACTGACATTATAACACTCTAACATATATAATCAACTGATATAGTAACACCCCTATGACAGTCCTTATTCTGAATAATACACTATGATAGATCCCTTAACCTCCATATGACTGAAAACTGATACACAAACGTGGCTATATGTACATATAGTTACATATATAGCAACTCACTATGAATATCTATATATTACATGTACAAACTGAATATTAGAGCTAAAATAGACTAATAGACATTCTAACAAACACTTGGGGTGTCCACTTGCGATACTCTAGGATACGCTCATGTTACGCACCCAAAACCTATCCAAAATCAATCCAAAGCCTACCAACAAGTTCTAAATGGTGATTAGACTCTAATATAGGTGATAACAATCCATTCCAATGGTCATGGCACAATTGACATGTGTGTGGCACCCATGTTGAAAGAAAAATCCTAAAATCGACCTGTATCACTAAATTGCCATAAAATGGCCTATACGTATCCAATTGTGGATACGACACAAGTCTCCTAACCCGAATCTAAGTCCAATTAGCCTAAATTAGTCTCATGACACACACACTTGATATGTCAATCTCGTAACTCCCCTAAAATATACACAAAAACCTATGTAGAAGTGCCAATTCTCAATAATAGAGCCTAGATCTTCATCCTATAGGTAGCCCTATAACATTAGGGTGTTCCTAAGAGTCAAATATATGATTTGGAAGCTAGAATGAAGAGAAATTCATAATTTACTAATTGAAAAATGGATTCCCAATAAAAATATGAGTGGACACGATCCGAACACGATCTCTCCGCTACGGCTCCTCCTCCTTGTGTTCCTTACTTCTCCAAGCTCCAAAGCTCCTTGGGGAATAAGAATTGAAGAAAATTGCAAGTGAATTGATGGTGAATTGATGGAGAGGTGAGGCAATTGGGGATCTCAAAAATGGATGAACAATAAAGTGGAGAGAGGGATAGGAGAGAGACCCATATGGCCAGCCCCTACCTTTTTCCTTTTTCCAAGCAATCAACAATGTCCACTATGCCCCTATATGTCTAATATAAGAAATAATTAAGGAGGGCTAATTTGGAAAGTCTCTAACTAAGTCAAATTAAGTCTAATCCTCCTAATTAATTAATGAGGGTGGGTCTAATGAGTTTGGATCTAAGCTAGGCTCACTAGTTGTCATAACAAGTCTAATCAGTTCACAAGTGTCAAGTCTAATCACTAGGCTAGTCCACTAATTAATAAATAAATAATACAAGGCACAATTAAATATATAGTATACTAATAAATAATATTTATTCCAAAAAAATTAAATACACAAGCCAAATACCAAACTACCCATAGTTGGAAAAGTGAAGGTGACACCGCCGAAGGCTACAAGAGTTAGAAGACTCGACGAGAAGCGACTCTTAGCTCAACAGTGCATTGAGCTGTACCAAGCGTGCCTCTCAGGAGCCTTCAACAAACGGTTCAATAAGAGGACTTACCACTTGGAAGGCCTCGTATTGACAGTAAGAAGGCCGATGGTCATGACCCACAAAACGGTCGGTAAGTTTCAACCCAAATGGGAAGGCTCATTCGTCGTAGAATCGATATTCTCCAACGGTGCCTACCGACTGGCAAATCCTAATGGCGACTTGCTTATGAGCCCATCAAAGGCAAGTTCCTGGAGAAGTACTATGTCTAAATCTAAGCTTACACTTTTCTCTGTCCCCGACAGGACTACGAAGACGTACGGTGCTCCAACTTTTTATTTTCCATCCCCAACAAGTGCCTATGCACAATATTACCCTTCCTCAATATGCCATTATCAATATTCATGAGTCCTGCATATGCAACGGATAATGAATCCTCAAAAGCTCCCCAGCGGAGCAGTCCCCAGGTCCACCTACACACTCCCGCAGGGACCACCCAAAATAAAAATAATAAAAATAATAAACCCAGTCTCGTAAGATGCTAGCCATGTCCACATTACCTCTGATCTATCATCCTAACAATATCTCCAGCGAAGAAACTCTCAGGTCTATCTATATTCTCGGATATTGTCACGCCCCAGTCCCAAAAATACGTAGGACTAGGACACGTAAGCATGCCAGCCGCATGGATATGGCAACTCCAATGTATGGAAACCAAATCCACACGTACGCTGTAATATGAATATCAAATCCACAAGTGGTATAAAACATATGTCACAAGTCACAGGATATAATCTAAATCTCATCCACAAAAATCAATATAAATGAATAACCAGTATCTATGAAACTAGACCTCAATATAGGTATCTAAGGATGATAGTTGGGTGGAAACAAATCCACTACCAACCCGAATATAAGAGCAAATACAATATGAGTACAATACCATAACACAATATAAGAATACCAGCTATCAATCACAGCTCGATGAGAAAACATCCTCGGATCACATGTAACCATCCAAATCTGTGCTCCTGCAAATACTCAAGAAAATATACACCTGGAAGCAGACTAGGTCCTCAGAGGGACGTAACAAGATACAGAAAATATGAGCCAATTTGAATACAGTAAACATGCATAATGTTTGAAAATAGATAAGTACGCTGTACAGGGCAATCTATATGAATGCAAATAAGGACAACTTTTCGACGTATGGGCAAGGGTAGGCTACTCGATCTAATCCTCACAACCTCACGCTCGTCAGTGGACATCATCAGCCGACATACCTCTGGGGTAGCGACCCTCGGACTCCATCAATCGACATACCTCGGGGGTAGCGACCATCGGACACGACCACCATAGTGCATGCTAGTTAGTATGGTTTACCAGAGTGGTTAAAAGCCTATACGCCTAATGATTGTCCTCTCATGATACTAAGTGGCAAGTGTGTGTCAACATATCTAATATATAGTAATGACTGAAAGAAACTACACATGCAATAAATAAACAAAAATGCAATAAATATACATAAATATACTAAGCATGCAAAATACTGTAAGCAATTTGGCAAGGTATCTTGTCTGGGGTCCTGCTGCTGGTATGAATCAGAGTCCAAGTCACAGTCCAAATAGCCTATGTATTACAAATTTATCACGTCAAAAGATAATTTATTTTAATTTATTTAATTCTGGAATAATTACTCTAAAATCCTATTTTAATCTTATTATTCTGATTTTTATGTTAATTCCTAAATTTTGTCCAAAGAAACTAAATTTTATCAACTCGAGACTCATGGCACGCAAATCGAGGCGATCTGTTGACCAAAAAGTCAACCGACACAAACTCAACTTTCATGCATGATTTCCTATAGATTTCAGCATCAAAAATATGCTAGAATTTATGGCTCGTCCGAATTCAAATTCGTTTGGGAATTATGGCACATCCAAATTTTGTATTGTGTACCGATGGTTAAATTCTAACCTAGAAGTTCTACAGAATTAATAGTATGTAAATACTTTGAATTAAATTCTGGGAAAAATATATGTTAATTATCTCGACATTAGCTTTCTAAAACTTTAAACGGTTCATGATTCTGATTCCTGGTTCTCCCGAAATCGCAAAAATATTGAAACACGTCTATTTTCGGATATGCTGTGCTCTACGAATTTTTCAGAATTTAATACTCATAATTTCATAAAATAAATTGTATAATAAGAAATCTAACCTTAATATCTTTCTAACACAAGAAACTAGGCCTCGTTTGGAGTCCGAAGCTATGCGCAATGGCTTGTGGAAGATGAAGGAACCCTAGATGGCAATTCTCCAAAATCTCTCTCTCTAAGATAATGGGATAATTAGGGTTATAATAATATATATATATATATATATATATATATATATATATATATATATATATATATATATATATATATATATATATATAGGGATGAGCGGCTGAGTGAAAGTTGATAGGAGGGTGACACATGTCAGAATCTGATTGGTTGGTTTTTGTTATATTATTTGTTTTTGATTTGCCTTTATCAAAACATTATTTAAGTCATTTTAAATCTAAACAACTCCAAATAAATATTAAAAATAATCATAAAAATCTGAAAAAATTACATAAAATATATTTTGAACCTATAAACCCTAGAAAAATATTTGGGACAATTTTATATTCATAAGTTTACTACTATAATTAGGAGAAGCTCTAAACATTAGTTTTATCTATTTAACTAAAAATAAATATTAACATTATTCCAAAAATTCTGAAATAATTCCAGAAAATATATAATAATATTATAAACCCTAAAAAATAATGTGAGTCCATTCTATATTCCTGAGATTGCATAATAAATTTTACCAGTCCTAAAAATTAGTTATTAGTCTAAATAACTCCCAATAAATACTACAAGTATTCAGAAAATTCCCAGAAAATTCAAGAAAATATATTTGACTATTTGGAATATTTTTAATTAAGTTTGAACATAAAATAAATTCTTCAAAGTCCTAAAAAATTAGTGTTACTAGTTTTTAATTAACTAAAAATTATGAAAAAATCTCAATAATCTAAAATAGCCTAAAAATAATTCTAAATAAATATTTATATAAGTAAATATACTAAAAAAAATTATTTTCTAATTAACTAAGAGAATACTCTAAATAAATTCAACATCTACATTAAATATAATAATATAAAATATACACAAAATATCTATTTTGGGTGAGGGAGTTTACAATCTACCCAACTTAAAACAATTTTATCCTCAAAATTAAAATAAGGCATAATTTGTTAAATCCTTCACATTCGTACATAAGGTACGTCAATCGCAATCTCTTCCAAAAATTTAAATAATAAAATCTATTCAAATCTATCGCGATCACTTCAAAATTAAGATAACCACTGTTTAAATAAAAATTTAACCTGTCGTAATCTCTTCTCGATTTTTTTTTTAAATAATCAACATTTCCAACTATCATAATCTCCTCTAGACTTTGAACAATAAACAATTCTAATCAAATCTTATTCCTATTCTCAAATTAAGAATTTTGTACTCTTCAAATATTTAAACTCAATTTACATCCTCAATATTTCAAATAGGTGACCCAACAATCAAAATTAAACTTTTAATTCAAATCATCAAATTATAAAATTTAAATCTAATTCACCAATTGTTCAAGCCTAAAATTCTATATTTATCCTCAAAATTTAAATCGATGATTCATCCTTCAATATTCAAAATTTAAATCATGTGCTCAAAGTATAAATATTTGGTCCGTAATATTAAGATTCTAAAATTCGTTAAATTCTCCTTATCTTAATCCTTCTTTTAAAATTTCTCTAAATTAAAATGACTTGAATCTCCCAATCTAATCTTACATGATCACAATCTAAAAGAAATTCCTCTCAAGTTGGCAATGTACTGCTACCCAACTTAGAATTTACCCATCTATCACAGAAGGCTATATACTTTAAGAAAAATATTCCTTAATTTATTTACTCATGTTATTCAATCCTCAAAACTTCAACGCCGATTATATCATATATGATATGTCCTTAATTACAAAAGAATAATCCTTAAGTATGTGATCGGCCTACGGGGTATATCTAATACTTTCTGTGTATCAAACTTATACCAAGCACGAGGTTTCGTCTTTCCGAAATAAGAAAAGACGGAGATCAATAATAAAGAGTTCAAGGGCGAGGTAATAGAATAGAAGTATCGGGATCAAGGCGTTTAAAGAATTCAAATGGAAATTGTTAAAGTAGTTGTGGATTGATATCCTATTTTGGTAATGCCTATCCACATGCTCGCATCAGTACAGTTATGTAACGGATACGATATGCTTAGACATATCTAGAGGGCAAGTTCATTCATCTACTAATCACTAGATATCTCAATCCACGTAAAGTAGTTATACGAAGGGCGAACCACGCGCACTATGGTTGATCAGACCGTAGTACACTGATTCTGAAATCTATTAATGTATGCATCCACTAATACATATATAGTGAACAAGCTTGATGAAAGAATAAGCTTGCAAAACTAGGCTATAATAGCGGCATAAGTCAAGGTGGTACAACAATTATAGGTACGCTAGATGATGATGAAAGGAGGTACAAGTCAATTCAAGTTCACAAAAACAAAATAAAAGAAATAAAATAAGCAATAATAATAAAGACTCTACAAATCTCTATAGTTATCATACAACCTCCTTGTCTATGTCGCTAGTCGACCAAATGGGGGCAAGGACCTCTAAATTCTATTGTCTGAATAAACACTGTCGTCTTATGCTAGCATACAATTAATGTTGTTCAATCGTACTTCAATAATAGGTCAAAAGACTATATGATACTAGGTTGTGAGGTATACTACCCAACTTAAAATAATAAACTAATACTGTGACAGTCTTAAGGGTACCGTAGAAGCTTCTGTTAAGGTCTTCGAGAAGGGGTCTTGGTACTTGTTAGGGTATCCTCTTATATTACATAGGTCATGGTCGTCTTAACTCTTAGTCATAGTGCAAGTGTCAATAGTAAGAATGGGACGGTTACTGGCCTCAAGGAAAAGGAAATATAACTCGTATTGAGGTATGGTACAAGTTACGCAATTTAAAACTAAGGGATAAGCACCAGGTATCAATCTACAAGAATAACTTAACTATCAAGTTCTAACTACTAAGCACACAATTTTAAAATTCAAGATTACAACTATAATCCTAGCAAACTATGTGTCCTTAACAAAGAAATAAATTACTTGGCCTACTATCAGAAGTGTCAGGTGGCACGAGTTGAAAGATAAAGAAAAGAAGAACGTAATTTTGGTCGTCGCACAATTAGCGAACGTTAAGGTCACAGAGGAACAATATGTGAAATAGAGGGGCTCTAGGTAGCATCATGGTTTTCCAAGGTGGAGTGGTATACTAGTTGAATGTTCGAGGTATGATCAAGGAAGAAGTGTTGATTGCATTCCTCTAGGCTTCCTAGGGTGCTGTCTACTAATAACAAGACAATGATATAAGTTTATAGTTCTCCAATACTATCTAACTATGAGGGTTAGGTTCAGTCCTAATATTCTCTTTTGGTTTTCTATTGGTTCCTCCATACTAGGGTCAAACATTATGGTAAGCTTCTAACTAACTCTAGTGGTATCTATACTACTCTTAAGTCTTCATAATACATCAAGGGATAATGGTAAACCAATCTATAAATAAGGAATTCTAGGTTCACTAGATATTCTAAACTTAGTGGTGTGTCTATATCCTCATTGAAATCTTAATAGGTATGTTACTCTAATTATCATCCTAATAACAGGGGTTCCTATATTCTCAGCAGAAGGCTATACTCAAGGAACTATTAGGGAAGCACATGAATCAAGCATGATACAATTGTTCAAATAGAACAGATAGGAGGAAGATGAATCATAGTCAATTATGGATGAGATCCTATACTCTAGTCCTAGGTGCAGGCTTGCTCGGTACAGTAACGTAACCGAGACAATATGCTCTCGACCTGCATGGGCCACCACAAAAATATGTCACGCCCCAGTCCCAAAAATACGTAGGACTAGGACACGTAAGCATGCCAGCCGCATAGATATGGCAACTCCAATGTATGGAAACCAAATCCACACGTACGCTGTAATATGAATATCAAATCCACAAGTGGTATAAAACATATGTCACAAGTCACAGGGTATAATCTAAATCTCATCCACGAAAATCAATATAAATAAATAACCAATATCTATGAAACTAGACCTCAATATAGGTATCTAAGGATGATAGTTGGGTGGAAACAAATCCACTACCAACCCGAATATAAGAGCAAATACAATATGAGTATAACACCACAACACAATATAAGAATACCAGCTATCAATCACAGCTCGATGAGAAGACATCCTCGGATCACATGTAACCATCCAAATCTGTGCTCCTACAAATACTCAAGAAAAGATACACCTGGAAGCAGACTAGGTCCTCAGAGGGACGTAACAAGATACAGAAAATACGAGCCAATTTGAATACAGTAAACATGCATAATGTTTGAAAATAGATAAGTACGCTGTACAGGATAATCTATATGAATGCAAATGAGGACAACTTTTCAACGTATGGGCAAGGGTAGGCTACTCGATCTAATTCTCACAACCTCACGCTCGTCAGTGGACATCATCAGCCGACATACCTCTGGGGTAGCGACCCTCGGACTCCATCAATCGACATACCTCGGGGGTAGCGACCATCGGACACGACCACCATAGTGCGTGCTAGTTACTATGGTTTACCAGAGTAGTTAAAAGCCCATACGCCTAATGATTGTCCTCTCATGATACTAAGTGGCAAGTGTGTATCAACATATCTAATATATAGTAATGACTGAAAGAAACTACACATGCAATAAATAAACAGAAATGCAATAAATATACATAAATATACTAAGCATGCAAAATATTGTAAGCAATTTGGCAAGGTATCTTGCCTGGGGTCCAGCTGCTGGTATGAATCAGAGTCCAAGTCACAGTCCAAATAGCCTATGTATTACAAATTTATCACGTCAAAAGATAATTTATTTTAATTTATTTAATTCTGGAATAATTACTCTAAAATCCTATTTTAATCTTATTATTCTAATTTTTATGTTAATTCCTAAATTTTGTCCAAAGAAACTGAATTTTATCAACTCGAGACTCATGGCACGCAAATCGAGGCGATCTGTTGACCAAAAAGTCAACCGACACAAACTCAACTTTCATGCATGATTTCCTATAGATTTCAGCGCCAAAAATATGCTAGAATTTATGGCTCGTCCGAATTCAAATTCCTTTGGGAATTATGGCACATCCAAATTTTGTATTATGCACCGATGGTTAAATTCTAACCTAGAAGTTCTATAGAATTAACAGTATGTAAATACTTCGAATTAAATTCTGGTAAAAACATATGTCAATTATCTCAACATCAGCTTTCTAAAACTTTAAACGGTTCATGATTCTGATTTCTGGTTCTCCCGGAATCGCAAAAATATTGAAACACGTCTATTTTCGGACATGCTGTGCTCTACGAATTTTTCAAAATTTAATACTCATAATTTCGTAAAATAAATTATATAATAAGAAATCTAACCTTAATATCTTTCTAACACAAGAAACTAGGCCTCGTTTGGAGTCCGGAGCTATGCGCAATGGCTTGTGGAAGATGAAGGAACCCTAGATGGCAATTCTCCAAAATCTCTCTCTCTAAGATAATGGGATAATTAGGGTTATAATAATATATATATATATATATATATATATATATATATATATATATATATATATATATATATATATATATATATATATATATATATGGATGAGCGGCTGAGTGAAAGTTGATAGGAGGGTGACACATGTCAGAATCTAATTGGTTGGTTTTTGTTATATTATTTGTTTTTGATTTGCCTTTATCAAAACATTATTTAAGTCATTTTAAATCTAAACAACTCCAAATAAATATTAAAAATAATCATAAAAATCTGAAAAAATTACATAAAATATATTTTGAACCTATAAACCCTAGAAAAATATTTGGGACAATTTTATATTCATAAGTTTACTACTATAATTAGGAGAAGCTCTAAACATTAGTTTTATCCATTTAACTAAAAATAAATAGTAACATTATTCCAAAAATTCTGAAATAATTCCAGAAAATATATAATAATATTATAAACCCTAAAAAATAATGTGGGTCCATTCTATATTCCTGAGCTTGCACAATAAATTTTACAAGTCCTAAAAATTAGTTATTAGTCTAAATAACTCCCAATAAATACTACAAGTATTCAGAAAATTCCCAGAAAATTCTAGAAAATATATTTGACTATTTGGAATATTTTTAATTAAGTTTGAACATAAAATAAATTCTTCAAAGTCCTAGAAAATTAGTGTTACTTGTTTTTAATTAACTAAAAATTATGAAAAAAATCTCAATAATCTAAAATACCCTAAAAATAATTCTAAATAAATATTTATATAAGTAAATATACTAATAAAAAATTATTTTCTAATTAACTAAGAGAATACTCTAAATAAATTCAACATCTACAATAAATATAATAATATAAAATATACACAAAATACCTATTTTGGGTGAGGGAGTTTACAGATATAACATACTAAGCAACTACTCCTCAGTGAGTTTCCCGGATATTGGTTCATGTCCATATTACCTCTGAACTACTATCTCAATATTTTTCTCCGGCTGAGTTTGCCATGTCCATATCACCTCTGAGAAAAAATTTCGATCTTGGCTATCAATTATCACGTCCACATTACCTCTGATATCGGTTGTCGTCTCAACTTATCACCCGTACTTAATTCTAAGTACGCCAACAGTGTTAAGTCCACAAAATCTTCCACTTCCATATTACCACTGACAGGTCTTATCTCAAACTTATTACTTGTACTTAGGTGCAAAAGAAGTAATGGGTCCATAAAACCTATCACGTCCATATTATCTCTGATAGGGTTTGGTCTTAAACTTATTACTTGTACTCTCGTACGCAAGAAGTAATAAGTCCACCAAAGATCCCCCAGTGCGATGTCCTCAATGGAAGCAAACACTTCACATCTATATTACCTCTGAATTATGAGCTAATCATGTTATCCGTCCAAAGAAAATAGCCACATCCATATTAACTCTGGCTCGTTTCCTTTCCTTCCACCAAGAATACCGAGTTTGTGCCTAACCTCTCAGTATGACTATCGAGTAGCTCACGTCTATGTTACTTCTGAGCCATTATTTTTATATCCTCCCCAGTGGAGATTGCCATTTCTTTTATACCACTAAGCAAACCTTCCGGACTTGGCTATTGATTATCACGTCCATATTACCTTTGATATCGATTGTCATCTCAACTTATCACCCGTACTTAACTCTAGGTACGCCAGCGGTGTTAAGTCCATAAAACCTGCCACGTACATATTACCTCTGGCAGGGTTTCATTTTGAACTTATTACTTGCACTCAAGTGCGCAATAAGTAATAGGTCCACCAAAGATCCTCCAGTGGGATATCCCTAAAAAATTGTGGTATTATACTGCGTCCATATTACCTCTAGTACAATACCTAAAGTTTAGCTGGATAATTCCAACAAAAAGAAAAAAGCTTTTTATTTCTTACAAACGGGAAACTAAAAGCAAACAACATTTGAGGACTTACTAATACCACAATCAATATAAAAGAAAAAGGGGGAAGGAGGAAACAAGCACTGATGCTACTGATTAGTGCATAACTCTTCTAAGTGTCCTCGGAGACGGGCAACTCTGGCATCAATCTGAGTTCTGACCTGGCGCTCAGCTTCTTAGCCTACAGCAGCGGGATTATCAAGGTGAGCGTAATCCTGGTGCTTCTCCTCCAGTCTCTTCAGAGTCTCTTCAAGGATAGCAGAAGACTGGGCCATAGGGAGAGATTGTGCGCGAATAACCTTCCGCTCTTGGCGGACCTCACGAACATGACCCTCAAAGATCTTGAGGTTGGCGTGGAGTTGTGTAATCTTCTCATGGATCTCAGCAACGATATGGGAAAACCTTTCTCGAGTAAGGCAAGTCGCCTTATCTGCGTCCAACTCGGTACGTTAGAGTTCCAGCTTCTTGAGTTCTTGCTCGAGACCCTCTGTGGTCTCCCCATAGGCATCCTTCACTTGTTCTACGGAATCCAGGAGGCATTCATACTCCTTGGCCACTGTTGCAGTGACGTCATCCTGTTGTACCTGTTGTAACTCATTCAAGCGTTACTCTACTTCAGGTAATTTTTAAAGTAGCAGGTCAGCCGTTTGCTCAGAGCCAGGAAGGATCTTCAAAATATATATCTGCCCCAGGGCACCGTGCTTGGACCAAACGAAAGTTATCCCTCGTCCCAGTATGTTTTGGACCCCTTGCTTCAATAGTATGTAGAAGCTCGGGAGAATAAATTTGGAAGTGGTCATTACCGCAACTTTTGTGGAAGGAGTCAAGGGAGCCGGAGCCGAAGGAATTACAGGCAATTCGATAATCTGGGTAGCTTGTGAAGCAGAAGGGACAACACTCGACAAGTCAGATGGTTGAACCACAGTTGCCGGACGACGAGCTGCTTTCTCAACGGCTAAACTCTGCCCCGACGAAAGTAGTATCTGGATGACAGACAAACTGGCAAGCTTGGCCTTCACACTGGCAATACTAGGAATGGATCCCTCGGGGAGGCCGCTACCCCCAACAACTAAGGAAGCTGCAACTTCATGTCGTCCAATGTCATCCCGGGGAGGTGACGATGCAGTCGCCGTATCAGGTAGACTCGCGATGATAGAGGCTTCCCCTATACTAGCCTCGACAGGAGGCACCGCCGAGTGTTCTCCACCCGTAGAAGAGTGAGGGTAAGTCTTCATCTCTCCGCTATCTCCTTCTCCTTCCCTCAAGCCTTCCTCGACAACCAACACTCCGAGAAGTTCAGCATCATAAGCTGGCCCCGTACCTGTCGAAGGTCCCTCGAGAGGTTCTCCAACCACAGAAGAAGATGAGACTGACCCAGGCCTTGCCCTGATGAGCCCTAGTCCATCCTCCTCTTCCAGACTCTCTTCTGCTACCATATTAAATATGTTCATCGACGAGGAAGGGCATGTCGAATCAAAGCAATCGGTGGGTAACTTCACCCAAACAAGAATTAAAGTCAAAAAATCTTATCTCTTGAGAAATGGCAAAACAATATACCTGGGTGAGGTATCGGAGTTGGCAGTTCCATCAGAGCAAATAGGGTCATCCCTATGGTGCCCACATCTCTAACCTAGGGGTTGGCTAAGGAAGCGTCCACTTCCTCGTCGAACCTCTCCATCGTCTCAATGCCAGGCTCGCCAACATATATTTTGCAGGAAGATGACGTCTCCTCCTTCCGGTAAGAAACTTCTACCGTGGCCGCCCGTAGAGGAAGTGTCCTCATCCCAGCTCTCGGTCTCTGCATAAATTCAGATAAACCAGGACGAAGAGGGTCATAAAAGGGGAGATGGCAATAAAGAGAACGTAGGGATACCGCATCAGCATCAAGAATAGGATCCGGTTGGCGAATCACCAATGTAAGGGGCCCCACCTCCTCTTCTTTATCGTCTCCTATAACATGCATGGGGTCCTTGGTAGCAACCCTATTCTGATAACTCGACCTCGCGGTCGTAGATGGTTCCTATCTTCTCTTCTTGGACGGAGGGCTCCGCCCCGGAGAGGCCCTGCACTTCATTGAAGAGTCTACCGGAGGCGATAGGTTGGCAGAAGTATCCTCTTCCCCCATCGTCGAGTCGGGGTCAGTAGGCAATGATACAGCCTTCCCCTTTCCTTTCTCCCGACCTTTATTGGACCAACTGCTCTAAGGCTTCAGCTTAGTGCCCATGATAAAGCTAGTATCCCGATCAAAGCTGGGTGGTGGTACATTCATGGCTAAATAAAAGTTAGTCGTTGCATAAATAATATGGGCCAAAACCTTAGCATCCGACAGCGTGAATTGGACATGGGTACTGGTGGAAGAATAATAATCTCAGGCTCGAGCCCCATCAAGAAGGCTACCCTCAAAACTAAGGCAGGGCCTGGGATTGCTCAACATGAGTTGGTTTTACCCGAACTAACGAGCAAACCTACTCGGCAGATAAGGCTTTAAGAAGACAAGGTTTCGATTCTAGTACACTAAGTGTGAAGGTTTGATGGAGAGTAACCAGCTGAAGAGCCTCTGAGATAAGACCCGACGGTCAGCACCACCATCACAGTGAACTCTATCCACCTCATACTTGATAAATTTTGGGACCGTGACAAAAAAGAATATTTTGACATATGGGCGAGTGCGTACCAACACGCGGGAACCATAGTGTGAGCCCAAGGCATCCCACCATGTCGAAGAATGAAGGAGTCAGCTTCCGTCGTCATCCCCTCTAGGCTGGGACTCATTAGAGATGGGAAGTGCTTTTGCAACCACCACATTAAATAATGATAAGGCATCTCAACCCGGTTGAAATCCCCGGGACCGTCATGCTCCATCACCTTATTAATAAAAGTACGAAGTCCGCGATGGATGCTACAGACCATTGCCGGAAGTAAGGCGAGGCGGTGACCAAAAGAAAACTTTACAGCAAGGAGGATGAGGTTGCGGCTTGCCCTCTAAATTGATCCAAAACTTCCCGGGACTATGCAATTTTGTAGCAAAACCATCAGAACCCAACCAGCACATCTTTGTCCGACAATGGCTGTGTATCTTGATAAAAATAGCTGAAGGTATCACCAGTGCTACCAAACCAATCACTAATTGCAGTCGTCCTCTTAGTGCCTTGTGCCAGATCATGGATGAGTGTGTAAGACCAGTATGTTTGAATAGTAACCTGGTCCGAAGCTACAACTCAAAAATATGATAGATCCAGGCAGTGGTATGGGGTAACGTCCCCTCCGTGCTTTTATCCCTCTTCTTCGAGGTCTACTGACAGGTGCTATGGTGATACAACAACTCTTGGTACACTGTAAGGAACCCAGGGTGTTGTTCCTCCAACTCCTCGAACTCCTCATTATCAGGAGGATATTCTTCATACGGCTCCTTACCCCAGGAAAACCATGAAACATCATACATCTCGTGAAGGGAGAGTCTCATCTTCCTGCCAGGAGTAAAGAAGGTCCCAGTGTGACAGTTGTACATTTTGATCAAGGCCACGAACAACATCGGATTTCTTCTTGTTACGCCCCAGTCCCAAAATACGTAGGACCAGAACACGTAAGCATGACAGCCGTATGTATATGGCAACTCCAATATATGGAAACCATAACATGCGTACGCTGCATCATGAAAAATAATTCATAAGTGATATATATTTATCACAAGTCATAGGGCATAACTAAATCTCATCCACAGAAATCAAATAGACATAAATAACCAATATCTATGAAACTAGATCTCAATCTAAAGTATCTAATGATGGCAGTCAGATGGAAACAAATCCACTACCAAACTAGAATATAGAATAAACAAGATAAATACAATATAAGTACAACATCTAATAATCACGAAGCTCGAAGAGAAGACCTCCTCAAAATATACGTAGCAAATCCGAATCTGCGCTCTTGCGAATACTCATGAACATCTACACCTGGAAAGGGACCAGGTCCTCAGAGGGACATAACAAGATACATAGAAGTATGCCATAAAGTAAATACTGAATAAATAAAAGGGGTGTGCTAACCATCTAAGTGAATGCAATGTGAGGACAACTTTGGTACGTTTGGGTAGGCGTAGGCATAACGTCCAACGTTCTCAAGAGTGTGGTATCTGTAACGTCCATTATTTCGAAGAATGAGGTATCTATAAAATAACGTCCAACACTCTAAGGAACGTGGTATCTGCAAAATATATATATGTCCGTATCGCTCCGAAGAATGCGGTATCTGCAATAAAGGAGGTGGTTGTCTCATACGCCTACTAGTCGTCCTCCCCGCCCAATGATCTATGCATGTTGTATCCACAACATGCTTTATCTACTACGCCGAGACGAAGTGCAAGTATCGGCGTCATAACTCTGGCTCATAGTCTATCGTTAGAATAATAGCCCAATCTTACAACCAAACAAGGACAAGGATTGGACTACCGTACTACAATAGTCTATGCTCTGACTGCTAATAACTGCTAGGTCTTCTAACATGCATCACTATTAGCAGTTATATCCTATCCATCGCACGACCTACACGTACAGGTGGCCAGCCGGATATGCAAGTCTGTGCCCTATATGAGACTCACAGCACGTATAAGAAATGTGTCAAGGCCTGGGGAGTCATACCGATAACTCCACAACTTTATGTGGGTCTACTAGACACTAGGTCAGACACAAGTGCTAACGTCAACGCCTTCGTTGACTGCACCCGAGTCAATCTCGGACGCGCACAGTCATATGAAATAAAATATCAAGATATCATACAACATAACATAAGTTAATTTAAACAGTAAATTTGGCAAGGTATCTTGCCTGGGTCCTCAAGCTGTAAATGCCAATAGCCTGCTCCTGAAATGTCTCCTGGCTGGTCCAGTGACCCTAAACATACAATATAATATAGAAAATACTGTCATCAGGCACAAAAGCATTACACACAGAAATACTACGCTGCTCTTAGGTACTGACACAAGGTCACGGCTGGTCGACTACAGAGTCGCGTGTGCACGTAACTAAGATGCACACATGTCATGTCCTCAGTTACCGTATACCTCGAGACAATAATTTACTAAGATTATGGTTTACGAACTACTTATGTTTTGTACTAATACATGTCCTTATTTCCCATATTAAGTGTACTTGGTCCATATCTGGATTTTCAGGTAAAACCAAGTTCTTATTAACAAGTCATGTTATTAGGGTAATTACTAATTATTAATTACTATCTAATCTAATTAACACACATACACACATATAGGGTTTTTACATTAATTAGCTTGTGTCCATACAATAACACACGACACAACGACACAATGCTTCGATAACACAACAAAACCTGAAGGAAAGAGGGCTAAACGATGTTTACCTATCGTGGTCGAATGGGGGGGATCTGTGCTCGTCGACGGCTATCCTCCCGCGTGGGACAGAGCTCCGGCGTCGCACAGGAACAACGGCAGCAGCGACAGTAACTGCAGCAGTTGCAGCAGTAGCTTTGGCAGCGGTGGCTGCGGCGACTTGGCGGCGGGGGACGGTGGTCAGGGTCGTGGGGAAGGCGGCGGTCGGGTTGGCAGTGGTGGTTGGCGGTGCGGGCAGGCAGTTCAGGCGACTGGAGGCCGTCGGGATCGGGTAGGGATGGAGTTGATGCTGGTGATGATGGCGACGTTGATGATGGTGAGGGTGGAGGCGGTCGGTGTAGGTGGTCGGCTGCAGGTGGTGTTGGGGTGGTGGGCCGACGAATTTGATGGCGGTGGTTGGCGGTGTCAGGCGGTATTTGGAGGTGGTGGTTTGGAAGTCGGGAAAGGGGGAAGGGGGTGCTCGGGTTTGCTAGGGTGTTGATGTGGGTGATGGTGAAGGGGATGGCGGTGGCAGTCGGTGCAGGAGGCCTGGGGGGTAGTCCGGCGTCGACAGGGAAGCAACGTCGGTCAGGTGGCTGTGGTGGTGGCGGCCTGAGGTGGTGGTTTGTGTTATCCGGTCGGGAAAGGGGATGAGAGTCGGCAAGGTAGGGATGGTTCGGCTAGGTAGTTATTTTAGGTTTTGGTGAAAAGGAAAATAATGAGAGGAAAGAAAAAATATATGTATTTATATACATGTGAAGGAGGGTTGGTTTGACCTAGGAAAAGTTGACTTTGGTCAACATCCTCTTGGGTTGGGCCTTGGGCTCACATGGGGATGTATGGGAGGGCTATAAATTATATTATTTAAATGCAAGGATAGGTTTAAAAAAAAGGGGCGATGTTGCGCATTGCACATTCCGAAAATTATAGAAAAAAATTTATGAAGGAAAAATTTAGATTTCTTCATGTATTGTCCAATGGTGTAGACACCTCAATGCGCTTTTTCGTAAAAGCGCCCAACAATTAGAAAATTGCACAAAGAAGAAAATTGGGTTTAAATTAATTAAAATTAGTGCGCAAGATGTTCTTGAATTAATTAGAAGTACATGGGGATAAAATTAGGTGGGACACAAGTGTCATGGACATAGAGGGCTTAGAGTAGAATATTATCATAGATTGGGTTGCACAAAACGGATCAAGATTGTGTCTCCAATTTCGATTGGAACGCACAAGGATACAAAGTCATATTTATTTAAAATTAATTATAAACGAATATTGTGCGACTAAAATGTAGCACAAGAGAGCATAATTATAAGATACACAAAGGTCAGAATAGGTGGCTGGCACGACTAAGACAAGGTTGTAAAGTTTGTAGGAAGGTAATGGCTAGTGTAGTGCTCCAATTATAGAAGCAACGGTAAGGCGCACTAAGTGATATAAATAACGTATAATTAAATAAAATATCGTGTTCTATTTTTAATTGGATTCTAATTAGCCCTAATCTCTCTACCTATGCCAAGTAGACCTAATTTTGGGTGAGGGAGTTTACAATCTACCCAACTTAAAATAATTTCATCCTCAAAATTTTAAATAAGGCATAATTTGTTAATCCTTCACGTACCTAAGGCAAGTCAATCGCAATATCTTTACGATAATTAAAATTCTAATCAATCCTTCATATTCACTTCAAAATTAAGATGGTCACTGTTCAAATTATTCAACCTATCGTATTTTTTTCTCATTTTTTTAAATCATCAACATCCAAATTTAAATTCAATCCATATAACATCTTCGCATATCAAATTTTATATCACGATCTTCAACTATCATAATCTCTTTTTAGAAATAATTCTAATCAAATATTCCTCCTATTTTTCAACTTATGAACTTTTGTACTCTTCAAATTTAAATTCAATTTACCTTCTCAATATTTTAAATAGGTAATCCCACCATCAAAATTTAGCTTTTAATTTAAGGCCTCAAATTATGAAATTTGAAATCTATTTCACCAATTGTTCAAGTCTATATTTCTATATTTATCCTCAAAGTTTAAATCGATGATTCAACCTTCAATATTCAAAATTTAAATCATATGCTCACGTATAAATATTTGGTTTGCCATATCACGGTTTTTAAAATTCGTTACTCCTCATCATCTTAATTATTCTTCTAAAATTCTTAAAATTAAAATGACTTGAACCTCTCAATCTAGTTTTACTCGATCACTATCTAAAAGAAATTTCTCTCAAGTTGACAATGCAACTTCTACCCAACTTAGAATTTACCCATCTATCACATAAGGTTATACACCTAAGGAGATATTCCTTAAATTATTTAATCATGTTATTCAATCCTCAAAACTTTAACATCAATATATCACATATAATATGCCCTTAATCAGTTATAAAAGGCAGTCATCTAGTAATATGATTGGCCTATGGGGTATATCTAGTACTCTCTGTATATCATACTTATACTAAGCACGAGGTTTCGTCTTTCCGAAATAAGGAAGGACGGAAAACAATAATAAGGAGTTCAAGGGGGAGGTAATAGATTAGAAGTATGGGGATCAAGGCGTTTAAAAAATTCAAATGGAAATTGTCAAGGCAGTTGTGGATTGAAATCCTATTTTGGTAATTCCTATTCACATGCTCGTATCAGTAAAGTTATGTAACCGATACGATATGCTCAGACATATCTAGAGGGCAAGTATATTCGTCTACTAATCACTATATATCTTAATCCACGTAAGGTAGTTATACGAAGGACGAACCAAGCATACTATTATTGATCAGACCGTAATACCCTGATTCTAAAA
This sequence comes from Iris macrosiphon, assembly GCA_036927795.1. Lineage (NCBI taxonomy): Eukaryota > Viridiplantae > Streptophyta > Magnoliopsida > Asparagales > Iridaceae > Iris > Iris macrosiphon. The sequence continues at coordinate 106,843,851 of JAYESA010000002.1, forward strand.
TTTATTAGTGTAGTACTCCAATAATACATATGTCATGAACAAGCTCGATAAAGAATAAGCTTGCAAAACTAGGCTATAATAGCATCATAAGTCAAGGTAGTTTAGAAAATATAATTGCGCTAGATTATGATGAAAGAAGGTACAAAATATTTTAAGTTCACAAAAAAATAAGACTCTACAATCTCTACAGTTGTCATGCTAACTCCTTGTCTAAGTCGCTAGTCGACCAAATAGGGCCACGGTCCTCTAAGTTCTACAGTCTGAATAAACCATGACTTCTTATGCTAGCATACAGTTAATGTCATTCAGTTACACTTTAATAATGAGTCAAGAGGACTATGTGTTACTAGGTGGTGTGGCATACTACCCAACTTAAAATAATAAACTAATACTATAACTGCCTTAAAGGAGATTCTGCGAAATAACTTTGCACTTGTAATTAAAGCAGAACTCTTATTGGGATGCATGAGGAAAAGACCTTGGTATTTATTTGGGTCTCCTATTGCATTATCAAGGGAATGGTCATCTTAAGTCTTAGTTGTAGTGCTTATAGAACAAGGGTGTTAATAGTAGGCATGGAAAGGTTACTGGCCTTCAAGGAAAAAGGGGATATAACCTATATCGAGGTGGGGTACATGTTACATGATTTAAAACTAAGAATAATCAGATCACAATCTAAAGGAATAACTCAAACTATCAAGTTCTAACTACCAAGCACATAATTCAAAATTCAAGAGTTACAACTATAATCCTAGCAAACTATATATCATATCATAAAGTAAAATTACTTGGCCTACAATCAGAAAGGTTAGGTGGCACAAATTGAAAGATGAAGAATGGAAGGACATATTTAGTCGTCGCACAAATAGCGAGCGCTAAGGTTTCAGAGGAACCAGATATGAGTTTATAATAGGGAGACTCTTGATAATCTTATGGTTTGCTAAGGGAAGATGCTATGTTAATCTCTGTGTTCGAGGTATGATCAAGAGAAATATTATATTCATTCCTGTTGGCTTCCTAAGGTACTGTTCTACTGATATCAAGACAATGATCTAAATTTATAGTTCTAATGTTATCTCATTATGAAAGTTAGGTTTAGTCCTAACATTCAAACATGGATTTCTATTGGTCCCTCAATAGTAGGGTCAAGCAATATGGTCAATCTTCTAACTAACTCTAGTAGTATCTATACTACTCTCAAGTCCTTCATAACTATATCAAGGGGTAATGGTCAATCAATCTAGAGGCAAGGGATGCTAGGGTTCATTAGGTATTCTCATCTTAGTGATGTGTCAATATCCTAGTTGTACTCTTAATAGGAAGGTTACCCTACTTATCATCCTATCAACAGGGATATTTATATTCTAGCAGAGGCTATACTCAAAGAACTATTGGGCAAGCACATGAATCAAGCAGGATAAAATTATTCAAATGGAATAGATTGGAAAAAGGATGTGTCATAGTCAGATATGGATCCTATTTGCAGGATTGCTCGGTACAGTAATGTAACCGAGACAATATGCTCTTGACCTGCATGGGCCACTACTAAAAATATGTCACTCCCCAGTCCCAAAATACGTAGGACCAGGATACGTAAGCATGCCAGCCGTATGTATATGGCAACTCTAATATATGAAAACCATAACACATGCGTACGTTGTATCATGAACAATAATTTATAAGTGGCATATATTTATCACAAGTCACAGGGCATAACTAAATCTCATCCACAGAAATCAAATAGACATAAATAACCAATATCTATGAAACTAGATCTCAATCTAAAGTATCTAATGATAGCAGTCGGGTGTAAACAAATCTACTACCGAACTAGAATATAGAATAAACAAGATAAAAATAATATAAGTACAATATCTAACAATCACGAAGCCCGAAGAGAAGACCTCCTCGAAATATATGTAGCAAATTTGGATCTACTCTCCTGCGAATACTCATGAACATCTTCACCTGGAAAGGGACCAGGTCCTCAGAGGGACATAACAAGATACATAGAAGCATGCCATAAAGTAAATACTGAATAAATAAAAGGGGTGCGCTAACCATCTAAGTAAATGCAATATGAGGACAACTTTGGTACGTATGGGTAGGCGTAGGCATAACGTCCAACGTTCTCAAGAGTGTGGTATCTGCAACGTCCATCATTCCAAAGAATGAGGTATCTATAAAATAACGTCCAACACTCTAAGGAACGTGGTATCTGCAAAATATATATACGTTTGTATCGCTCCAAAGAACGCGGTATCTGCAATAAAGGAGGTGGGTGTCCCATATGCCTACTAGTCATCCTCTCCGCCCAATGATCTATGCATGTTTTATCCACAACACGCTTTAGCTACTACGCCGAGACGAAGTGCAAGTATCGGCGTCATAACTCTGGCTCATAGTCTATCGTTAGAACAATAGCCCAACCTTACAACCAAACAAGGACAAGGATTGGACTACCGTACTACAATAGTCTATGCTCCGACTGCTAATAACTGCTAGGTCTTCTAACATGTATCACTATTAGCAGTTATACCCTATCCATCGTACGACCTACACGTACAGGTAGCCAACCGGATACGCGAGTCCGTGTCCTATATGAGACTCACAACACGTGTAAGAAATATGTCAAGGCCTGGGGAGTCATACCGATAACTCCACAACTTTAGGTGGGTCTACTAGACACTAGGTCAGACACAAGTCCTAACGTCAACGCCTTCGTTAACTGCACCCGAGTCAATCTCGGACGTGCACAGTCATATAAAATAAAATAATAAGATATCATACAACATATGCATAAGTTAATTTAAACAGTAAATATGGCAAGGTATCTTGTCTGGGTCCTAAAGCTATGAATGCCAATAGCCTGCTCCTAAAATGTCTCCTGGCTGGTCCAGTGTGTAACACCCTGTTCCGTTCTAGCGGACTGCCGACTCAATCGGCAAAAGTGCAACTGTCCCGACCCGCTTTGCCTCAAACAAGAAACAAAGGATATCCAGACTTGTCCCCTATAGGAATCCAGCTTAGGCTTTCAGAGGCTCGCTTGACGTATCGCTCTACCGAGCGAATCATCGCTAAGGTGGGTGGCTACGGTGAACTTGTCTTTGCTTAGCCAGCACACATAAAATCTGGAATGTTCATGTTAGTCACTAGGTGATTCACCCCCTGCATGCTAATAAATCCAACGCACCTAGCTAAGGGAATAATCCCAACTTGTATTGCTTATGCTAGAACATAAAAATTAAAATACTGCTTATATTCAGACCCTCGCATGCTAAGTCCCTAACGGCTTCATCTCTCGGCTTACCTTCGGGTCCGAGCAAACGTGTTTACTTATGTTCCTTAGAAACGCATGCTTGTCTGCTTGTACGTTGCCATGTTTTCATCCAAACCCCGGGAGACTACTACATAGTCGTTCCGTGCCTGAATGAACCTGCAAGTATCCGGGACCGTTGGGTCTCCAAGGCAATCCCCGAACCAGGGGCACGCATCAGGGTAATGAATACTGAACGTGAATCCTATAACGTGATAACTGAACGATAATCACATCAAGTTTATATTTGAACGAGAATCACGTCATGTAACGAACGAATCTCAGCTCTTGGAGCAAATGCTCATTTAGATCACGAATCATGGATTATCATTCACGTTGTAGATTTGAAACTGACCCTGACCTGCATATCGCGGACAACTCGGAAATGAGGTATCGTTCCACGGGTGGTCGTCGGGGCACTGGGACTGACCCGATCCGGATGGAACATAATGTAATAGTCTCACGTGATTGACGGGATGGTTTGTAGCGCCTCACGTGCTTTCATTGCATTCTCTACCCGCCAATGACTATGGTCCTTTATGGCTATGCCAGTGACTAATATTTATATAGATAAGTCATCCTCGCTTAGTGGCTATCCGCGTGCGAGTCATTGCATCGCATCAAGAAACAACTGAACACCTGAACGATCATGTTAAAATGACTCTCGTGTTTGCATATGCTATGCCTCCTGAATGTTTATACTTGCCCGTGCTTGGAATTAATAATGTTTGCCTTGGACAGGGAAGGTAAAATGGTAAGTTGGTAAGTCTCGCCGTGTTTTCTCTCATGACGCACGGCGCACTACCACACGAGTTAGGCTATTCAAATATTACATGAAACTGATCCTAAGGCAACTAGAAAGATAACTTAAAAGTTGTGCACGAAACCTGTATTACGTGTTTGGATTTGTCGAGCGGGCGAGTCGCTTCCTCACCAGTGCATTCAATGTACTGATAATCTACCAGTTTGTATGCAGGGTGCGGAAGAACCTCGTTCGGTACGGATGCCTCCTTCGTGCGTGCTAAGGTGTGGAGATCACTCCGAAGCAATGGTGCATCCGAAACTGAAGCACATATACAAGACATAATGTTGGAACTCGCCTAAACACCGCCTGATCATCGCCTGTACAATCATTCCACAATTGTAGCCATTTGGCACGCTTTTACTGTTTTAGAGAAAGAGGCTTGAGCGACTTGTAATCTCGGCTATACGCCGCCTGTAACACTTGTTCATATCAATAAAGAGCTTGCTTTACTTCAACTTGTGTTTCAATGCTTCCACTATATTGTTGACTGAGTGAACTTGTTATCGATTGCCTATGCGTTCATGACTCCGCTGCACTCGGACAATCTGTGCGACTCTGTGGCTTAGAACTCTTGCCGCCAGCCAATGAACCATGGCCTTGCACGGGCGTAGATCACGCTCGTGCGGCATCACGCCCTGATGGGTCAAGCGATCATTCCGCGAGAGCGCTGGCGAGTGTGATTTCCGCCTAGCGGGAATGGCCAATTTGCCTGCGGGAGATCGGGGCGTGACATATTGGTATCCGAGCCTGGCTTCTACGCCTTTGGACTTCGATTCAATATCTCTGTTTCGAAAGCTCGTTCGTGGGTTATGTGCACGCTCTCTCTCAATACCTCGATGGGATATTCCAACAATAAGTCTAAATACTTTCAAAATACATTTTGAATGATGTGATATGCTTGCTTGTATGTTGTTGTGCTGTGAGAGGCCTTTGTGCCAACCTGTGCGGACCCTCGAGAGTATCGCTAGTAGCTTGTACAATTTTTACTAACTCTAAGTTTGGTTGAATGCATCTATTCAAGGGACGCCTTGAACTAGTGCACCATCCAAGACTTAAGAAAAATATGAAACTCGAGTGCTAAGACTTCGCTATCACTAAGCTGGTTGACGTGTTCACGCTAGAAGTGCACTTCGAAAGTGCGCACGATCCAGTCTAAGCGATATGCTAATTTTGACCCTTGTGCAAGTCAATATCCAAATGAATAAGTACAATGACTTGTCTAGGATTGCCTCAACCCTAGATTACTGCTTGTCCTCAGTAAGTCTCGAGGACGAGACTTTTCTGAGTTGGGTTGATGTAACACCCCGTTCCGTTCTAGCGGACTGCAGACTCAATCGGCAAAAGTGCAACTGTCCCAACCCGCTTTGCCTCAAACAAGAAGCAAAGGATATCCAGACTTGTCCCCTACAGGAATCCAGCTTAGGCTTTCAGAGGCTCGCTTGACGTATCGCTCTACCGAGGCGAATCATCGCTAAGGTGGGTGGCTACGGTGAACTTGTCTTTGCTTAGCCAGCACACATAAAATCTGGAATGTTCATGTTAGTCGCTAGGTGATTCATCCCCTGCATGCTAATAAATCCAACGCACCTAGCTAAGGGAATAATCCCAACTTGTATTGCTTATGCTAGAACATGGAAATTGAAATACTGCTTATATTCAGACCCTCGCATGCTAAGTCCCTAACGGCTTCATCTCTCGGCTTACCTTCGGGTCCGAGCAAACGTGTTTACTTATGTTCCTTAGAAACGCATGCTTGTCTGCTTGTACGTTGCCATATTTTCATCCAAACCCCGGGAGACTACTACGTAGTCGTTCCGTGCCTAAATGAACCTGCAAGTATCCGGGACCGTTGGGTCTCCAAGGCAATCCCCGAACCAGGGGCATGCATCAGGGTAATGAATACTGAATGTGAATCCTATAACGTGACAACTGAATGATAATCACATCAAGTTTATATCTGAACGAGAATCACGTCATGTAACGAACGAATTTCAGCTCTTGGAGCAAACGCTCATTCAGATCACAAATCATGGATTATCATTCAAGTTGTGGTTTTGAAACTGACCCTGACCTGCATGTCGCGGACAACTCAGAAATGAGGCACCATTCCATGGGCGGTCGCCGGGGCACTGGGACTGACCCGATCCGGATGGAACATAACGTAATAGTCTCACGTGATTGACGGGATGGTTTGTAGCGCCTCACGTGCTTTCGTTGCATTCTCTACCCGCCAATGACTATGGTCCTTTATGGCTATGCCAGTGACTAATGTTCATATAGATAAGTCATCCTCGCTTAGTGGCTATCCGCGTGCGAGTTATTGCATCGCATCAAGAAATAACTGATCCCCTGAACGATCATGTTAAAATGACTCTCGTGTTTGCATATGCTATGCCTCCTGAATGTTTATACTTGCCCGTGCTTGGAATTAATAATGTTTGCCTTGGACAGGGAAGGAAAAATGGTAAGTTGGTAAGTCTCGCCGTGTTTCCTCTCATGTCGCACGACGCACTGCCACACGAGTTAGGCTATTCAAATATTGCATGAAACTGATCCTAAGGCAACTAGAAAGATAACTTAAAAGTTGTGCACGGAACCTGTATTACGTGTTTGGATTTATCGAGCGAGTAAGTAGCTTCCCCACCAGTGCATTCAATGTACTGATAATCTACCAGTTTGTATGCAGGGTACGGAAGAACCTCGTTCGGTGCGGATGCCTCCTTCGTGCGTGCTAAGGTGTGGAGATCACTCCGAAGTAATGGTGCGTCCGAAACTGAAGCACATATACAAGACATAATGTTGGAACTCGCCTAAACACCGCCTGATCATCGCTTGTACAATCATTCCACAATTGTAGCCATTTGGCACGCTTTTACTGTTTCAGAGAAAAAGGCTTGAGCAACTTGTAATCTCGGCTATACGCCGCCTGTAACACTTGTTCATATCAATAAAGAGCTTGCTTTACTTCAACTTGTGTTTCAATGCTTCCGCTATATTGTCGACTCAGTGAACTTGTTATCGATCGCCTATGCGTTCATGACTCCGCTGCACTCAGACAATCTGTGCGACTCTGTGGCTTAGAACTCTTGCCGCCAGCCAATGAACCATGGCCTTGCACGGGCGTGGATCACGCTCGTGTGGCATCACGCCCGGATGGGTCAAGCGATCGTTCCGCGGGAGCGCTGGCGAGGGTGATTCCCGCCTAGCGGGAACGGCCGATTTGCCTGCGGAAGATCGGGGCGTGACATAGTGACCCTAAACATACAATATAATATAGCAAATACTATCATCAGACAGTAAAGTATTACACACAGAAATACTACGCTGCTCTTAGGTACTGACGCAAGGTCACGGCTGGTCGACTACAGTCGCGTGTGCACGTAACTAAGATGCACACGTGTCCTATCCTCAGTTACCGTGTACCTCGAGACAATAATTTACAAAGGTTATGGTTTACAAACTACTTATGTTTTGTACCAATACATGTCCTTATTTTCCATGTTAAGTGTACTTGGTCCATGTCTGGATTTTCAGGTAAAACCAAGTTCTTATTAACAAGTCATGTTATTAAGGTAATTACTAATTATTAATTACTATCTAATCTAATTAACACACATACACACATATAAGGTTTTTACATTAATTAGCTTGTGTCCATGCAATGACACACGACACAACGATACAATGCTTCGATAACACAACAAAACCTGAAGGAAAAAGGGCTAAACGATGTTTACCTAATCGTGGCCGAACGGGGGGGATCTGTGCTCGTCGACGGATGTCCTCTGGCGTGGGGAAAAGCTCTGGTGTCACACAGGAACAACGGCAGTAGCGGCAGTAACTGCAGCAGTTGCACCAGCGGCAGCAGCAGCTTTGGCAGCGGCGGCTGCGGCGGCTTGGCGTCGGGGGACGGTGGTCAGGAACGTGGGGAAGGCGGCGGTCGGGTTGGCAGTGGTGGTTGGCGGTGCGGGCATGCGGTTTAGGCGACTGGGGGCTATTAGGATTGGGTAGGGATGGAGTTGATGCAGGTGATGATGGCGACGTTGATGATGGTGAGGATGGAGGCGGTCGGTGTAGGTGGTTGGCTGCAGGTGGTGTTGCGGTGGTGGGCCGGCGAGTCTGATGGCGGTGTTTGGAGGTGGTGGTTTGGAAGTCGGGAAAGGGGGAAGGGAGTGCTCGGGTTTGCTAGGGTGTTGATATGGGTGATGGTGAAGGGGATGGCGGTGGCAGTCGGTGCATGCGGCCTGGGGGTGGTCCGGTGTCGACAGGAAAGCAACGTCGGTCAGGTGGCTGTGGTGGTGGCGGCCTGAGGTGGTGGTTTGTGTTGTCCGGTCGGGGAAGGGGATGAGGGCTCGGCAAGGGAGGGATTGTTCGGCTAGGTAGTTATTTTAGGTTTTGGTGAAAAGGAAAATAATGAGAGGAAAGGAAAAATATATGTATTTATATACATGTGAAGGAGGGTTGGTTTGACCTAGGAAAAGTTGACTTTGGTCAACATCCTCTTGGGTTGGGCCTTGGGCTCACATGGGGATGTATGGGAGGGCTATAAATTATATTATTTAAATGCAAGGATAGGTTAAAAATAAATGGGGCGATGTTGCACATTGCACATTCCGAAAATTATAAAAATATTCCTATGAAGGGAAAATTTAGATTTTTTCATATATTTTCCAATGGTGTGGACACCTCAATGCGCTTTTGCGTAAAAGTGCCCAACAATTGGAAAATTACACAAAGAAGAAAATTAGGTTTAAATTAATTAAAATTAATGCGTAAGATGTTCTTGAATTAATTAGAAGTACATGGGGATAAAATTAGGTGGAACACAAGTGTCATGGACATAGAGGGCTCAGAGTAGAATATTATCATAGATTGGGTTGCACAAAATGGATCAAGATTGTGTCTCCAATTTTGATTGGAATGCACAATGATACAAAGTCGTATTTATTTAAAATTAATTATAAATGTCCACGAGAAATATTGTGTGACTAAAATGTAGCACAAGAGAGCATAATTATAAGTTACACAAAGGTCAGAATAGGTGGCTGGCACGACTAGGACAAGGTTGTAAAGTTTGTAGGAAGGCGATGGCTAGTGTAGTGCTCCAATTATCGAAGCAACGGTAAGGTGCACTAAGTGATATAAATGACGTATAATTAAATAAAATGTCGTGTTCTATTTCTAATTGGATTCTAATTAGCCCTAATCTCTCTACCTATGCCAAGTAGACCTAATTTTTGGTGAGGGGGTTTACACTTCTTCAGGTCATAACAGGAACCCCTTATGGCATAATAGAGATTGGGCTCTTTTAAAATTTGCTCATACTTCTCTAGTACCCACATGGTTAAAATAATCCAAGAAGGTGAATAATGCACCCAGTTGAGAAGGCGTATTTTTCTGTTGGATAGGACCCCTTGTTCGCAAGCTGGTTCAAGAAAGTATCAGCGTCGTAGAAATGAACATTGGGCCATATTTCACTATCAAAGACACCAGGTGCCAACACGCGAATGGTGTATGAAAATAAATCCTTGAAAGTCGCTACTTCCCTCTTCAGCTTGGAGTTGTGGCGAATACGACCGATCAGGACTCCCTTTTGGTCAAGATTCCCAACATCCTCCTTGGAAGAGACACCATGTTGAAAGTCGCCAAGGGCAAATGGTGCTCCATAGTAGGTATGTGCATCTTCATTCTGCCAGATGAGAAGTCTCAGTTCTCTTTTATCTTCACCACCTTGGGGTCCAAGATAGTAAAAGCATCCCCGAATAGGAAGATGGGCTTCAAATTGAAAACATTCTTATTATCTCAATTGGCCTAGAGTTCAATTGGCTGAGCAAGTAAAATAAAGGCTGGTTTGCTATCAACTTCATCCTCGCATCAGATTAACCCTTGTTTATCTGGACCTAGACATATTCTATGATATGGTCAAATCTTACGCCGATGCAGCCTGAGCACGCCTAATAAGCACCTCCACTGACGGTACCACGGGTAAAGTCACAGCAAAGATGGGAAGACAGTTAGAACAATCAAGATAACATATGCACTAAGAGGCAACTCGGACATATAAAGGTTTACGTGCGGCCAAGGCATGTCAGATGCATATTATGTCTTATATGTAGCCAAGTTATGTCAAGCGCATGACAGGACATCCATGCAGACAAATGAGACGCATGTGACTAAGTCATGTCAGGACCTCCATGCGGCCGAGTGAGACGCATGTGAGGCCATCTATGCGGCCAGGTCAAGACCGAAGCATGCGGCCAAAGTTAGACATGCACATAAAATATACGGTTGGGTCCTATAAAAAGTTCGCACATATTCTAATCCATGCGGCGGACTATGTGCAAAGTGTCCCCGTGTCCAGACTCCTCTCCTCCTTACCTTGGATGGGCACCTGAACGTCTGGGTGGAAACTCAGGACCGCATCCTTGGCCTTAGATGAGGACGCGAGGTGCTTCCCCTTATTGTTGGCTTTCTTGGTCTTGGACGAAGATGACTGTCATGACCCATACCAAAAAATTGGGCATGAATCGTGGGTACGTCCAGCCTATGCCGCAGCATCGGTAATAGAACATTGTCTGGGTCCAACATGGCTAACTATCAATGATATCATATCCTGTCAATATATCTTAACTCCAAACGGAGGACAATGAATATGCACATAATCATCAACTAATAATATACTCAACCACAATAACCATAAAGAAGGTAAATGGCACGATAAAGATGTAAAGAAATACGAGAGGCAAAAATAATATATGTCTCAACAAGACAGAGTCTAAGAGTCTTGCTATCTCAACATAATAAGTCTCAACATAATACAACTCAAGTCTCAAAGTTTGGAACAATCCAATACATAAATAAACTAGGCTAAGTGTTGTCTAAACAACTGTGGGTGGTGTCTCATCTATATGGAGTGGCTCCTCTGGGATCTCCGGGATATAATTGCCATATACTCCTGGACCATAATGGGTAGGACAAAAGTTCTCAAGATACTCTGAAAAATATTATCCAGTCAGGATTGGAGCGAAGCACAAATACTAACAACAATTTTAATTATATTGATAAAAACTATAAAATAGTGTAAGGAAATACATGATAAAAAAATACTGAAAGATAAGGAATACTAGAGAGATATGTAATCATCATATAGAACTAACTAGCAGTAAAATAGATATATGTGAATACTAGCAATGAATGAACTGAAATAAAAGAATAAAAATTCTAGCTAAGTATCATGAAATATTAGTTTTCTATGTGATCGTCTTGGAACTAGAATAGACTTGTTATATATGATTGGCTATGATACATGTGAGGTCAGGCTAACCATCTAGTTAGCTATAATTTGAGCAAGAGTTACGCTAATCATATATAACATGCTATGAGGCATATAAATGGTCAGGCTATATCCTACGTGATATGTGGCATAAGCTATGATGCATGTAAGGTGGGGTATGATCACGTAACTTGCTAATATTTTTCCGTCCCTAGCTAGTACGATAGATCCAATCACGACTCCTGGTGACAGGTATCTATAATACTAGTCCGTGTATCCCCTATGTCAGAATCAAGCATACACTATAACTAGAATCTTAGTAATGATCAAAATAATAAAAAACTATTAGAGAATGTAATCGTCTGTGGTCCCGAGCAACGAATGAGGATCGATGTCCAAGATGGAATCACCAAGACCTAAATATCAAATATTAGTATTAAAGAGTGATTTGAAGTGATATACATGTGTAACTAGCTAATTATGATATTTCTAGGCCATGTCTAAGTCCAACTAGATTAATCTAGTCAATACCTTGCTAACTAGGTTTTCTGGTCAATCTAGTCATTACTAGACTTGTACTAACTAATACTTAGTTAATAAGGCAATACTAGATGCTACTAATATGTACAACTTATATATACATATTGGTATCAAGTATTTAACTTAACTATATGAATCTTACTTAACTATAAACTAATACTTAAGTTTTAACTGATGCTAACTTAATAATTAACTGATACTAACTTAGGACTTAACTGGTGCTAAATTAATAATTAACTGATACTAACATATGAACAAAAGTTCTAACACCCCAAGCAAAACACCATGAATTATCACTCTGGATTATTTCTTACTACACCCATTAGCAAACACATACCTGTATATGCAATTTTAATTGCTGAAAACCCCCTACTGATACACAACTTATTATACTTACTACCCCTTAACCCAAATAACTGATACACACCTTATCCCACACTTGCACTGATATAACATGTACGGACTTAAATAACCCCTTTCATGATACTAAAGTGTATATGTCCTACACTAGTGCACATATCTGAACTTCACAATATTTTAACTAGAATATGTACATCAGTCACCCTACACCAGTCTTAACATGGCATTGGCCAACATAGCCCTTCTCTAATACTTAAGTATACACAAACCATAAATGGCTCCCTGCTGCCAAACTTCACTAGTGTTGTACTTGTCACGAACCGTATCCGGTATAGGGGCACGAGTGAGTGGGTACGTCCAGCCTACGCCGCAGCATCGGCGGTAGAACGTTGTCTAGGTCACAATGCTATCTAATCATTCTCACACGAGCATCTAACTCCATAAGGAATCACAGATAGCACAATATAATATGAACAATACTCAATCACATAGCTAAAGTACGATAAGATATCGAAAAAATAAATAAACCAAATTTGCAACACAAGTCTAAATATAATAATCTAACTCAACAATAATATCCAAGTCTCAACAAAGTATGCCGGAGACAAATCTGGTACCATAAACTTCTAATAGAAACTAACTAAATAACTATTGATCCCGGCTAGACCTCCCGGAATTACACCTGGCTACAAGGTCCAAGTCAGCAGCTACTCTCCCTGTGGTCTATAAAATGTCTGACACCCGTCCTCTAAGGCGTAGTCTAGAAAAATATTTCCAGTCAGGATGGACCAAAGTACATCTCTAACAGCAGTTCTACATCAATGATATAAACTATGTAGCAGTAAATAAATGGAAATATACAAGATACATATACATGTACGAGAGATATACAATAAAGGAAATACTGGAAATACTGTAAATAAATGCGGGAAGGAACAATATGTCAATGAAGAAGAATACTATGACTAAGTGTGTGAGTACTAGCTTTAACATGTGACCGGCGTGGGAACTTATACATGAGTACGGGCCTGGCTAGTCATACGTGTGGTGTATGACCAACACTAACATGAGGACAAGACTTGTACATGAAGGGTATGATCACATATCTACACTAAAATACTCCCCACCCCCGACTCGTATAGTAGATCCAACCATGATACGCTATGGCACGGGATTATCTAAGAATGTAGCAAGTCTCCTCGAGAATCAGTGTCTGTACATGCACAAGATAACCAATGAAACAAGACTTGTACACGATACACCATATATAAGGAATAAAATCTCATGACGAGATCCGGATATACCAATCTGTGTAACCATCGTGTCAAGATAAATGGATATTTACACTAAATACAATGAACATAGAGGATATCATAGATAAGAAACTATCAGAGAATGTACTCGCCTGTGGTCCTTTGCTGGTATGAATCAGAATCCAAGTCACAGTCCAAATAGCCTATGTATTACTATTTTACCATGTCAAAAGATAATTTATTTTAATTTATTTAATTCTGAAATAATTATTCTAAAATCCTATTTTAATCTTATTATTCTAATTTTTAGGTTAATTCCTAAATTTTGTCCAAAGGAACTAAATTTTATCAACTCGAGACTCATGGCACGCAAATCGAGGCAATCTGTTGACCAAAAAGTCAACCGACACAAACTCAACTTTTATGCATGATTTCCTATAGATTTCAGCATCAAAAATATGCTGGAATTTATGGCTCGTCTGAATTCAAATTCGTTTGAAAATTATTGCACATACAAATTTTGTATTGTGCAACGGTGGTTAATTTCTAACCTAGAAGTTCTACAGAATTAACATTATAGAAATACTTCGAAATAAAGTCTGGTAAAAACATATGTCAATGATCTCATCATTATCTTTCCAAAACTTTAAACGGTTCATGATTCTGATTCCTGGTTCTCCCAAAATCGTAAAAACACCGAGACACATCTATTTTCGGATATGTTGTGCTCTACGAATTTCCCAGAATTTAATACTCATAATTTCGTAAAACAAATTATATATTCAAAAATTTAACCTCAATACGATTCTAATACAAGAAACTGGATCTCGTTTGCAGTCCGGAGCTATGCGCAATGGCTTCTGGAAGATGAAGGAACCCTAGATGACAATTCTCCAAATTTTGGCTCAAAGAAAAAACCCTAGAATTCCTAAATAACTCATATATATAGAGGAGAGATGGCAGTCGCGGCTCGGAAATCTGCCACATGGCGTGCATCCAGACAGCCCCGTCTAAATCGGACGGTCCAGGTTTGACCCGGCTTGGCTCAGCTAAGTCCGAGTCAAACTCGGACTCGGCTCGGCTCGGCTGCACCCGCACCCACCCCGCGGTCGCTGACAGGCGGGCCCCACCCAGTTCGCTGCGAAAGGCTGACGGGTGGGCCCCCTGTTGGCTGACTGGGCAGAATATTAATTATTATTGGTTTTTTTTTTTCAGAAATTAGTTTTTAATTCAGTTTTTCCTAATTATCTTAAAATAAATGCTAAAAATAATCATAAAATTCCCAACAAATTCTAGAAAATATATTTGATTATGTAGAATCTAAAATAAAAGTGTGGGATATTTTTAATTAACTAAAATATATTTGATTATGTAGAATCTAAAATTAGTGTTACTAGTTTTTAATTAACTAAAATTATAGAAAAATCCCACTAGCCCCAAATTAACCTAAAATAATATTTAAGCTAGAATTTCAGGATATGGAGGTTACAAATCTACCCACCTTACAAAAATTTTGTCCTTAAAATTTAAAATCTTTAATTATTTTATTTATTTATTTATTACCATCAAAATTAAATTCATCAAACCAAATAATCATGAAGTAAATCCACATTATTATTTTATAAAAAATTTAAAATATCATATTCCTGAAAATCCTTGAAATAAAAATCAAATTCCATTCTTATTACAATCTCCTTCAAAATTTTAAGTTAATAACGAAATACTCAAAATAAAATATCCAATCCTCTAATTTAAATCCAATATGTGTATATTTATAAAATCTAAAGTCTCATCCCAAAATTTGAATTCAAACACTAATCTATTAATGATTTACTCATCTATTCTTTTTCCACACAACACTCATCAATGTAATACATATAAAATCTTCAAATACTGCATTCAATTTATATCTTAAATTTATATCATGCAGTCATATAAATATAATGATAATCTTTTTAAATTCCTCATATTTTAATGACAGATTCAATCATATCCTAATCTTCATAAAATCTATGATTTTAATAAATCGTCAATTCTGCCATATTAAGTTCTCAACTCTTCATTAATGTTTATCCTCAAAATTTAAGGCACCTTGTCTCTCTTTGTCAAGTCATAACCTCTTCACTACTCTTCACTACGGTCAAACCCCCAACAATAAGAGGCTTAGGAAAAATCCTACCTACAGTCATACAACATGTAGTCTAGAAAAATATATATATGGTTTATAGTCTATTTTGTCATTCTATTATAGTCTCTGTCAGGGTGTATTACTAACTACATTCTAGCAAAAATTACTGATATAAGCTACGATACTAAGAAATCAATCAATCAAAAGACGAGAAAAAGAATAGAAGGAAGGGATAACAAGACAGATAGATTGAAAATATTCCTAGTTATGATTGAGTATCCGCTCTCATCCTAGTATACTATATCCTAGATCCTATCGCAGGCACGCAGTAGTACAACTAAGTTGTCGCACTACCACGATATCGCACAACTTGCAAAGTCTGACCTGCATGGGCCACCACTAAAAAATGTGTCACGACCCGCACCCGGTATAGGGGCACGAGTGCGTGGGTACGTCCAGCCTACGCCGCAGCATCGACGGTAGAATGCTGTCTAGGTCACAATGCTATCTAATCATTCTCACACGAGCATCCAACTCCATAAGGAGTCACAGATAGCACAATATAATATGAACAATACTCAATCACATAGCTAAAGCACGATAAGATATCGAAGAAATAAATAAACCAAATTTGCAACACAAGTCTAAATAGAATAATCTAACTCAACAATAATATCCAAGTCTCAACAAAGTATGCCGGAGACAAATTCGGTACCATAAACTGCTAATAGAAACTAACTAAATAACTATTGATCTCGGCTAGACCTCCCGGAATTACACCTGGCTACAAGGTCCAAGTCAGCAGCTACTCTCCCTGTGGTCTATAAAATGTCGGACACCCGTCCTCTAAGGCGTAGTCCAGAAAAATATTTTCAGTCAGGATGGAGCAAAGTACATCTCTAAAAGTAGTTCTACATCAATGATATAAAGTATGTAGTAGTAAATAGATAGAAATATACAAGATGCATATACATGTACGAGAGATATACAATAAAGGAAATACTGGAAATACTGGAAATAAATGCGGGAAGGAACAATATGTCAATGAAGAAGAATACTATGACTAAGTGTGTGAGTACTAGCTTTAACATGTGACCGGCTTGGAAACTTGTATATGAGTACGGGTCTGGCTAGTCATACGTGCGGTGTATGACCAACACTAACATGAGAACAAGATTTGTACATTGAGGGTATGATCACATATCTATACTAAAATACTCCCCACCTTCGACTGGTATAGTAGATCCAACCATGGTACGCTATGGCACGGGATTCTCTAAGAAGGTAGCAAGTCTCCTTGAGAATCGGTGTCTGTACATGCACAAGATAACCAATGAAACAAGACTTGTACACGATACACCATATACAAGGAATAACATCTCATGACGTGATCCGGATATACCAATCCGAGTAACCATCGTGTCAAAAAATATGGATATTTACACTAAATACAATGAACATAGAGGATATCATAGATAAGAAACTATCAAAGAATGTACTCACCTGTGGTCCTTTGCTGGTATGAATCAGAATCCAAGTCACAGTCCAAATAGCCTATGTATTACAATTTTACCATGTCAAAAGTTAATTTATTTTAATTTATTTAATTCTAAAATAATTACTCTAAAATCCTATTTTAATCTTATTATTCTGATTTTTAGGTTAATTCCTAAATATTATCCAAAGGAACTAAATTTTATTAACTCGAGACTCATGACATGCAAATCGAGGCGATCTGTTGACCAAAAAGTCAACCGACACAAACTCAACTTTCATGCATGATTTCCTGTAGATTTTAGCGTCAAAAATATGCTAGAATTTATAGCTCATCCAAATTCAAATTCGTTTGGAAATTATTGCACATACAAATTTTGTATTGTGCAACGGTGGTTAATTTCTAACCTAGAAGTTCTACAGAATTAACAGTATAGAAATACTTCGAATTAAATTCTAGGAAAAATATATATCAATTATCTCATCATTAGCTTTCTGAAACTTTAAACAGTTCATGATTATGATTCATGGTTCTCCCGAAATTGCGAAAACACCGAGACACATCTATTTTCGGATATGTTGCTCTATGAATTTCCCAGAATTTAATACTCATAATTTCATAAAACAATTTATAAATTCATAAAGATAACCTCAATACGGTTCTAATGCAAGAAATTGGGCCTCGTTTGGAATCCGGAGCTATGCGCAATGGCTTCTGGAAGATGAAGGAACCCTAGATGACAATTCTCCAAAATTTGGCTCAAAGAAAAAATCCTAGAATTCCTAAATAACTCATATATATAGAGGAGAGAGGGCATCCGCGGCTCAGGAATCTGCCACGTGGCGTGCATCCACGCAGCCCCGCCCAAATCGGACGGTCCGGGTTTGACCCGGCTTGGCTCAGCTGAGTCCGAGTCGAACTCGGACTCGGCTCGGCTCGGCTCGGCTCGGCTCAACTGCACCCGCATCCACCCCGCGGTCGCTGACAGGCAGGCCCCGCCTAGTTCGCTGCGGGAGGCTGACGGGTGGGCCCCCTGTTGGCTGACTAGACAGAATATTAATTATTATTGGTTTTCTTTTTCAGAAATTAGTTTTTAATTCAGTTTTCCCTACTTAACTAAAAATAAATGCTAAAAATAATCACAAAATTCCCAAAAAATTCTAGAAAATATATTTGATTATTTAGAACCTAAAATAAAAGTTTGAGATATTTTTAATTAAGTTTGAACCTAAAATAAATTCTTAAAAGTACTAGAAAATTAGTGTTAGTAGTTTTTAATTAACTAAAAATTATGGAAAATTTCCACTAGCCCCAAATTAACCTAAAAATAACATTTAACCTAGAATTTTAGGATACGGAGGTTACAGTACTCCTCTAAAATACCTCTATGCTCCCTTGACACTTCTGACCACCCGAGCATTTTTCTTATTTGTCAACATATGCAATTGTGCACATGTTGCACACCAATCACCTAGGCTCAAACACCCCATGTACTCAAGTATCCCACTAATTCCAATTGAACACAGTCACTGCAGTGACAGTGATACCCCAACTAGTTTTTCACCTAGCACTCAAACAATCCCAATGCCACATAGTGCATAAACTGCAGGACTGTGCTATAGCTGCTGCTGGGCTAACTGTGCAAACACCAAAAACAACCAAAACCACTCACTCACCTACCTTAACTCCACACTTGGATACACAAATGACAAACTAAACACTCATACCCCCTATTTACTGCCAAATGCAGATGTTCACCCACTGCCAACCGCTCCTACACACAGACCTTCACAATCACACCCCATACTGGAACTACAACTGTAACCAACAACATATTATATGCTGCAGTTCACTGATACTATACTGATACTTAAGTATTAGTCCCCATAATACCTTGCTGCTGCTACCCTAGCTGACCCAACACCAAGGTCCCATGCTCAAGTGCACATTGATACTTCAGAGTATCATCTAAGTCCCCCTCTCCCTAAAACTTCAAAACTCAACCTCTGATATATGCACACAAGTCTTCCTACCCGATTGTACAACCACTGCAACACAAATTTACTGCACACTAGTTACCCGATCCTACCTCACTGCTAACTCTACTTGGCAGTAACACTCACCTCAACATCCAACACCTCCACCCATTATAACTCACTACACCATCAAAACAGTACTCAACAGACACTAAGCTACTCAAAACTTGTTTAAACAAGTATGTATACACCAATAATGTAATACATATATATACATGCAATAGGGAATAAATATCTAATAGGCACATTTCCATTAAGAGTCAAATTATCAAACACTTTGAGTGCACTAGCAAGATACTCATGATACACAACCAACCTTCATGCCAAAACCCCCCATATGAAACTAATGACATATATATACCTATCAAATATGATTATATATATCTAATGTAATTAGTTATCATAAAAATATAGAAGAAAATACACCCATAATCATAAAATTCTAAATATGCACATAACACCATGAAGGAATCATGATGGAAACTAATAGAACTCATTCTCTCCCCTTGTCAGTATTTTTAATCCATGGATGGGCTCCTAATGGTCCTCAAAATAATGAAAACAAAAATTAAAAGAGAGATTTCAGAATTTTATCTCTTGGGAGATGGATTTCCAATGCAAAACCAAGGGTTCTCTAGCCGAACTTCTTCTCCTCCAATGTTCCTTAAGATCTAAGCTTCTAGGCTTCTTAGATGAGGGAATGAGAGGGATTGGGGTTTGATTTTCTAAAATTTAGTGGAGGAATGAGGGGTTTTGGGAAAGAACTCAATCTAGAGTTTCATGAACATTAAATGGAGCTTAAGGGAGGCTCCCCCTTTTTTATATAAGGTCAACCAAGTGAAATCCTAGGTCAAGCTAATGCACAATGTCTAATATGCCCTCTATAATTGTCATGAAGAGTAGTTTAATTAGTGGGGTTTTCATAATCTAATGAGGGGTTTAACTAGTTTCTAATTAATAAAGGAAATTGACTAGTTGGGTCCAAAATGACTAGTCTAATGTTAAGTCTATAGTCACAGCAAGTATAGTCTACTAACCATTATTATTAATAATAATAACATATATACAATATATATTATATAACTATAAACATAATATGTATATAATAATGCAAATGACAAAAAAGCTTCCACTCTAGAAATGTGGTAATGACAATGACGAAGTTTGGGGGCCATGGCGATCGAGAGGAAAGGTCGAAGACAGAAGAGAAAACTCGAGCAGAGAGAAAAAATTCTCTCTCGTTGGCAAAATCCCTTACTTATAGGGCCAAGGAGATGATGGCGACCCCTTGATTATTGCGTTGCGTTGTCAGCATTAATTATAACGGCAATGCTTAGGTTTTTCACTCGACTTTATCCTTTGAAAAACCATCACTTAGGGATCCTTGCTGATGGATGGCTCAAAATTCCAAGAAATCTACCCGAGGATCGATCCAAATCCTATATTAAATAGATAATTGACATCCTGGCAAAGACTTGTCCATGCGACCCGCCCTCCATGCGGCCCAAAGTCATCTCCTCCAAGCTTCTTATTCAAATTATCCAAAACTTACCAATTTGAAAACTCTGATGGGGGTCTTGTAGAAGCATAAAAAATTTGGATCCATGCGTCCAACAACCATGTGTCCCACATTCGACTCAGAAGAAACCAGGTCGCAGAGAAAAAGCTGCATCCTTGCACCCTAAACATTGGCCGCATAAAGGCCTGAAACAACGATTATGTCTGACACAGAATCCTGACAAAAATAATTTTCTGAGCACTTTGGAAAATTTGAGTACACTAAGCGAAAAGAAGATCTCGTCAGACTAATAATGACTTCTGACAAGCATGCAGTACCACGTGTATGAGACCACATGCTTCCCAGAAGCCATGCGTCTCTGGCCCCATGCGTTCCAGGCTCCATGGGTTATATGCGTCTCTGGCCCCCTGTGTTCTAGACTCCATGCGTTCCATGTGTCTCTGGCCCCCTGTGTTCCAAACACCATGCATCTCATATGACAAAATCTTTCTATTGCGAGTGAAGTGATCCTCTCCAACTTAATGCAGGCCACGTGTCAAGCTGATCAAGTCATGGAAACAGAAGACGAGAACCGACAAGATCTCCGGCAACAATAAATCCCAACAAACATCCATGTGGCAGTCTATCCTGGACTTAATCCATATTATGTGCCCACATTTGCAACTGCATTCAGTTGAAGTAGTCTCATACGGCCACCAAACAGAAGGACTTGCGGCACCTATAGCCCATCAGCATGATGGCTATAAATAGGAATAACTTGGACGTCCCAGGGGCGGACTTTTTCTGCTTCAGATAAAAACCATTGTAAGCCCCTGATTTTTCAAAAATATTAAAATTAGGATTTTTCACAATTTTCTATAATTTTCTGGGAATTTTCTGAAATTAAAATCAGGGTTTTTAAATATTAAATAATTTTTAATCGTTAATAAATAATATTAAAATATCATAAAAATAATATTTTTGGGTGTAAAATAAAAAAGTGGACTTAGGATAATTTTTCTGGAATTTATTGGGCCTCAGACATATTTTTAATTACCTAAAAACTATTTAACTATTTATTATTATTATTATTATTATTATTATTATTATTAGGCCGGCCCAGCCCAGTGGGCCGAGCCCAGCATCCAGCCCGCCCATCCGGCCCAGACCCAAATCCCTACCGGGTCGGGTCCACCCGAACCCGACCCGCACCCGCCAGACCCGTTAGCCCCTCTCCCCTACGACCTCGGCTGCGGCCCGTTTCTCCCGCCGCCTCCGCCGCCCGCGTCCGCCGCACCACGTCTCCGCCCCCCCCCCCCCCCCCCCGCGCCCCGCGCGGCCACGACCTCCCCTTCTCCGCTTCTTCTGCCGCCTAGCCGGCCACCCCAGCCTCCTCCTTCCCCTTTAAAACCTCCTTCGAGCCTCTCCGGTCACCCTCTCCAGCTACCTCACCTCCTCCGTCACCGCGCCGGAGCTCCGCCGCCGCCTGCCTTAGCCTCCCCCGCCACCACCGGCTCCGCCTCCGGCCACCTCCCTCCTCGCCGGCAGCAGCAGCAGCAGCAGTCAGCGGCAGCGCCCGCCGCCCTTCGGCCGCCGTGCTCGCCCTCGCCGGCGCCGCCCAGCCCCGGCCGGCCTCCCCCGCAGCGGCGCCGCCCTCCTCCGGCCGGCCTCCCCTCTCCGGAGCTCGAAACCCTAACCCTAGATTCGAAATCCCCGAATCCGACACGTGTCGGACACGTGTCGGACACGGTTCGACCCTGATTTTCGGGTCCCCTTCAGGTGCGTGTAACTTTTTGCTCGTAGCTCCGTTTTCGATTCCGCAAATTACGTTGCGAAGCCTGTGTGATCCTCTCGGTGCCCGGATAAACCGCTCGGGGCATCGCGTCCTGTGGTGATCGCACACCGCGATCCAAAAACAGAAAAAACCAGACCCTGTTTTACCCCGGAACTGAGTACGCCCTGCCAAACGAGACGACTTGGTCGCGTGCGGTCTTCACAGATACGTGCGCACCGTCGATACGAACGTGTGAGATTTTGCGGAAGCTGATTCGGGTGTGCGTGCACACCGGAATCAACGCGTATCCGCGGACATCGCCCCGTATCCGTCTTTTCCGCAATTCACTCTAACTTCTTGTACATGCGTCGGATCGAGACGAAACTTACGCCATCGGACTCGTAGCAATATGTTGGTCCTGTGGGTCAAGTTTGGTTCGATTCTGAGAACGTTGACGAAATCGCGTGTCGTGGGCCCCACAGGCCCCGCTCGACGGACGATTTTGTGTTCGGCTCATCGGAATCCAAATCTGGAAGTTCTGTTGGGTTCGTATCAGCGTTCCTGACCTGTTGACACTAAGTTTGGTGAATTTGGAGACCTTTGACCCGGACATATTTTTTGGTGCAAAGCGGGCCCACCGGCGGACCCCGTTTTGATCCGAAATTGTCGTTTTTGCCCTTGTCTCCAAATTGGACCCAAGGACAGGCGTTTTTAGCTATTTGACATCTTCTGAGCGTGATGGTAATGTTTATTTCAGCATCTGGACTCATCTCTGGAAAATTTCCCCGAGTATAATTAATCGGATCCAAACAACAGGCAAGTACCTGCACTTCAAGTTGATCTTTATATTGTGATAATTAATTTCCTGCTTTACTAGTACCATTGATGATTAAACGTAGTACTAGAATACTGGATTTTATGTCTTGGATACTGTATTTCATGTCTTGCTTTTCATGTCGGGTGGGAGAATACTAGAAGGCATGTAGTTTACCCTTTCCCCTATCGTGTTTAATAGCTGTTGGTGCGCGACTGTACCCTCAGCCGGATCTCGATTATTCATTGTTTAATAGCCGTCTATGACGGCCGAATTAGCCTTATAAACCCCTACATGCCAACTATGTATTCTAAAACAAACACAAGTTCACACAGATAGCTTCTGGTCTTGTTATAGTTCTTGTTGACTGTTGTAGTTTCATTTTCTGCCTCATTTATTTCTGTTTTCTCGTATTCCTGTTTATAGCATTAACTCTGAGATATTGATGTTCTTTTATGCAACTTTCTCAATATGATACTCAATTTAATTGTCATAAATATTTAGTTTAATCTTGTTGTGCACTGTGTACTTTGCTCCTTTCCTGACTGGATCCGTTGTTTTAGGCGATGATGAGAATCTTGCCCCCACCTATTATGGCCCCTATGAGGCAGCAAGTGATACAGTTGCAGAGCCAGTTCCCGCACAGGAAGCTACTCCTGCGGAGTAGTTAGCAGTAGTTATCTTAGTTATTTGCTCTTTATCTTAGTAATCGGGTTTGTCCCCGATTTTATTCTGAATTTCTGTACTAAACATTTGAATCTGTTGTCGCATATATTTCATTTGAAATCTTAAGTTTCTGTTTCCCATTATTATCTTGCCTATGTTATTTTGTGAATGAGCTAGATTAGTTAACTGTGGATTTGACCTAGACAGCGTACTACCGCCGACTCTGCGGCGTAGGCTGGACGCACCCACGCACTCGTGCCCAAATTTCCGGGTGCGGGTCGTGACAACCATACCCTCCAAGAGAGCTACGTACATGCACACAAGATCAAGAGAGAGAGAAGAGAATATAGCACCTCTCACTCACTCGTCGAACCATCAACGGAGTAAAGGAGCCGCCATAATGCTCGATCTCCACTACCACACTATCCAGATTAAATATTGTACTTAGATTGTTTGTTTAGGAATTCTTTGTACTTTTTATTGGTTATCGAAGGAAACAATTTTAATGGCAAACAATTAATACGTCAATATTTAAGTCATTTTAATGTAATAGTATAAGCTAATATTGTTACATTAATCGGACGATATTTTGTTATTTTTTAGCATATTTAATGATGAGGTGAGGTCGATGAGACCATACATAACAGATGAAGAAGTAGAAAAGGAAATAAGACTTTATTTTCCTTCTTGGTTGAGTGCATATTTAAGGATCATTTTGTGTATGCACTTGCATAATAATTAACAGAACATTATAATTAATATTGTTTCCTTGGTATTTAGGTCGATCGTCCCCACACAACACTCAAAAATGAGTCTATTAGAACTCTATCCAAGGGACCAATTTATACCGTCAAAATCTGGCCAAGCTACCGTGTGAATGTGTTTAAGTTTAAGTCAACAAAATTCGCGATAAGAGACAGCTTCTTCGATCTTAATTCTACGAAAAATAGTTATTTGTGTATCAAATATTCGAGCTACAATGATGTCCATCCAGGCAATGATTTATATGGCATATTTTGGGAGATTATGGAGTTGGCATATAATTATGGAAAAGAGCCTACTAAGATCGTGTTATTTATCTATGATTGGTTCGATCTGATCCAAGATCTAGGTTAGAAAATAGACAAACATGGTCTTGAGGATATAAACTACCGACATCGAGATTAAGGCTATGAACCATTTGCCTATCAAGTCAGGCTCGGCTCGTGTACTTTACAACTTATTCTAAACGGAGAACAATGAGGTCAGACTGGTGGGCAGTATGAAAGACAAAAACTAGAAATATCTTTGACATTAACGAAATAACTTATCAGCAGGATGAGCTACCTATTGTAACAAAAATTGTTGATATGGACTCAACGGAAGTTCCTCATTACATGTTTAATCTTGTATAAAATATAGAATTATCCGAAGAGAAAGACGAATTAGATGAAAGTGAAGATAATGAGGAAGAGGAAGAGAAGGATAAGGAAAACAAAGAAGATAAATTTTCAAAAGAGGATTGAAAATAAAATAAAATAGATTTAGAACTATAGACATATATTGTATTTTTGTCACGCCCCAGTACTGAAATACGGAGATAGATATGGCCAGCTACCCTGTACAAGATATAGAACATCATACGACAGTCACAGCTGTAACTAGACAAGGGGGTACATTCTACAAGAAAGTCACTTAGGGTCACATAGAACATCTAATGTCTCAATCAGTCAAACGAGGATAGTAAACATAGAATATATATGACAATGAAGTAAGGCGTCCCAAATGCCCTGCCAAAACATTCTAGAAACCAGATGTACAAAATAAGAAGTTGGAGGAGTAGCAAAAGTATATGACCATGATCAGCTGTAGTCTGATTAATTACAATCATGTTAGGAAACTAAATGTCCAGCTTTACTGCTAACAAGTGCAGGTGGCTAAACGCCCAAAAGAGAAAATGTACAATAACGAACGGTAATTAAGAAACTCACTTATGTCTCTCAGCGGCCATCTGTCTGGTGCACGCCATTGTTCAGGGAAAAGTAAGCTGAATCCTCGGGTGTTGGCTCTAAACCTGGCCATGAAACCAGTGGGGTTAGACCCTAAATAGTTAGTACCACAAAGGAAGCACGAATGAAGGAACAAAACCAGTTATAAATAAACACAAACACACACACACACACACACACACACACACACACACACATACACACACACACATATATATATATATATATATATATATATATATATATATAGTTTTATCTCGTAGTTGCAGTCCAAGACTACCGTGATACAACAATCTAACCCTACAACCAAACAAGGACAAGGGTTTGACCATCGCACCATGATAGTCCATGTCCCAAAACTATTTAACAGAAGATACAATACACAATCAAGCTCAGTTACATAATCGTTCAATCACTTGTACGGCTTAGTAGGTGGAGTCTGGGTTATCCCAGAGATATACATAATATAGGAATCTTCAGATCAAGCCATGTGCTAGCAGGGCTAGCCGAGCCATGAATCGTCGCGTAGCACGTAGATATTTATATACCGGTCCCTCGTAAGGCCACCGTGCTAAGATCGTATAGAACACATAGTATAATATAATAGTCAGATATTATTATCCACTATGATTTAAACAATATCAATGGGGCTAGCCTGCACTCTCTAGACAATTGTTTGGGGTTGGCTAGTTAAGCACGATCTCGGAATTTCGTCCCTCCCAATGCTCTACATGTTTTAGTTGCCTTGTTAACCCTATTATTACTTAAATCTTATGGCATGGTCACATGATATTTCCCTTATATGTCGCACCGTAGTACGGATATACTAGATACGAATCCACTTTGTCACTTGGCAGTCCAATTTAGATTCACCCCAGCATGATACAACAATCAAAAAAGTCCTAGATACACTTGAAAATTGACTAAACTATTTTGTCCATGCTTGGAGGAATCAGATTATATCACATGTCACTTAGCACGTAGGTACCCCTCAGTATAAACATAAAATATAATCACGTAGGAACACTTAGCACGTAAGAACACATAGCACGTAGTAAGTGTATCAGCACAGATACAAGTGGTCGAGTCAAGTCACTAATCACAGTAAATCATATGAGTTCTATCACATTGCCACACATAAGTCAAGTCAAGCACATAGGTGGTGTAGTCACTTGGCGCATGGTCGAACTATACACATGGTCAGGTCAGGCACACAGGTGGGTCTAATACTCTCAAAGTCATCAAGATTTCATATATGAATCAAAAGTCCAATGTAATACTCAAACCAAAATAATTCAATAAATGTTCAGGGGGTCGCATGTGCGCATGAAGATCAAGGTCGCATGGTAGATCAGGGCGCATAAAAATTGGGGGCACATAAAATATGGGGCACATAGACAGGCAAAGTCTACTCATTGGGAAAGTGCTAAGTGACGGACAATAAATACAAGTTAGGGAAGTGCTGACACGACTTGATGTGACAAGCCAAAAATGTTAGAAAGATAAGACTAAAGCATGAAAAGCTGTGCAGAGTCACAAAAGTCGTGCAGAGGCATGCGCCCAAAAAAGAAGAGATGTATTGCTCGTGGCCGCATAGTCTCCTAGCCGCATGGGCTCATGGAGTCTAGCTTTAGTGAATTTTTATTCGTTCAAGGTACTATGTGTTCGACTTTATAACGCATACACAGAGCAGTCATGCATCCAACAATATGGGCGCATGCTGGAGGGGGCATGTTGTTGGACCGCATGGTACTGCATTATCCCAGAACAGCAAGTTTGGCCATGGAAAAGCTCCAAGAATCCAAAAACTTATTCCCTTCATGAAAACTTTATCTTAACTCCAAATCAAGTGAACCAAAAGCCAAAATACCTGAAATAGAATGCTCTATCACCTAGGAAAACTGGTTTTCTAAAATATCATATTTTAATAGATCAAAACCAAAAAAAAACTTATGGAACCCATGAAAAATATAAACTAAAAATATAGATCTACTCACATCCACCCATCAAAATCAAAAACTCCAAATATTAAAAGTGTTTAGAATCATAATGTGCATATATTAGACTAATAAAATGCAAAAAAAATACAAGAATTAAAATCTAAGGATTTCTCCATATCATGCAAAGTGTACTTGCCTAAAATAAAAGGAGGAGAAGAAATGGGAGAATAAGGGAAGAGAGAGAAAGAAGTTGGGTTATATAGCTAGGATTTGAGGTTTAGACCCTGAGTTCTCTCATAAATTGAACCAACTTAAAACTTAACCATGAATCACACTAAACCAAAGAATGGGTTTAGTCTCCATGCAACCTAATAAACATACAAGTAAGAAATAATATGTCCCAAATGCGTATATCAAGAACGGGGAGTGAAAAATTTTAATGTGGAATATAACATCTATTTTTACTATACGGATACATATATTTATATAAGTTATCAATTATATTATTTGTTTTCATCTATCTTACCGGATGGCTCCCATGACCCGAACACATACACGTCGCTTGAGAGAGGCACCTCCTACTGTTAAGGAGAAAGTGGTACCTGCTACTGTTAAGGAGGAAGTAACTGTTAAGAAGGAAGTAGAACCTCCTATTGTTAAGTTGGAAGCGGTTGTAAAGGTGAAAGTGGCATCTCCTATTGTTAAGAAGGAAGTGGTACCTCCTACGGTTGGGCAGGTACCAACTCAGAGGGAGAGTTTCAGTCACCCATCGCCTAGAGCGAATATTGATCACCTAGATGTTGCTTATGCATAGTATTTGAGGTATTGGGTTCTACCTCGGCGTATTGGATTTACTTGAGAGATTGAGAGATTGAGAGATTGAGAAATTGGTTTAGACTTATGGTATGATTGTGATACTTTTATTGTGCTTATTGTATGATTGTGATACTTATATATTATGGTTATTGTGAGACTGTGATACTTTTATATTGTGCTTATTGTGTAACTGTGATATTTCTTATACTTTTGTTATATTTTCTACCCAGGAAATTCAATGGAGGATTGCTCCGAGTATGTCTATTTTAATGAACTATTATAAGTTTGTGTATTTGTTTTGTCATTATATGTTATTATTAGGTATGGCAGGACGACACGGGTCATTTAGAGGTAGATCCTCTAGACGGAGTGCTACTCCGGTACTGGCTACTAGTTTCGGATCCTCGTCGCAGAGTACTCCAGAGTAGCAACCAGTCACATATTCGACTCTGTCAACAGTACATGGCAGTACTCCTGGGATGAGCAGTTTTAGGTCTGAGAATACTCCCCTGTCTAGCCTTCCTCCTGCTAACGGCACCATGGAGACAAGAACAGATGGAAGAGGTCGAGCCGACTCCGTCTGTGCATGATCAGAGTGATCCTCCATGCGCCTCTAGATGAGACAAAGATGAAGACTTGGAGGGACGGGCTTATCAAGTAAGTTAATTAGTTAATATTTTCTAAATTATTATATCTATATATTCATAAATTTAATTATCTTTATATAGATATCGTCCCTCGACGGTACAAAGAGCACTGGGGGTATTTCTGAGGCAGAACTATGGTGGGCCTTTGTCGACATCGCCAAAAATAATAAAAATATAGTGGAAGACTAACTTTTTATTGATTAGAAATTGACAAAGGGTACAAAAGAATCCCTCCAACAGAAGGATCTAAGTACAATAAAAAAAGATTTGGACAAGTGTGACAGTGGATATCGAGCTCTGCAGCAGCTTATTTACTCCGTTGATGATCCGGGACCAAGGAGGTTGATGAGGCTTCAAGCGCTTCTGCCTTCTTCTCCTATTCTATGTTCTCGTTATGGTAGTTGTCCTTTTTGAATGTTGGGAAACATCCACTATTTATAGCCTTGAGAAGGCTTCGTGCATGCGCGTACGTACGCGACTGGCAAGGTGGCGCATGCGGCTTTAAGCTATCACGTGGCAAGTCAAGATTTGGGGTTGTTGATGCCCATAATACTCGTGATACATGTCATGCCCTAAAGATTCTAATCTGCACCTTGGGAACACGGTCGCTCGGCGCATGGTGATCGACGGGTAGTAGTGGCGCATGGCGCTGCTCGGCACATGGGAACACTGAAGAAGTAGTGACGCTTGGCGCTGCTTGGCATATGGGAACACTGAAGAATTAGTGACGCATAGGGCTGCTTGGCACATGAGAATACTGAAGAAATAGTGGCGCATGGCGCTGCTTGGCATATGGGAACACTACTTTGATTGTTGATGGCGCATAGCTATGGACTGCTCTGGTGCATGGTTCTGGATCACTTTGGTGTATTGTATAGATTTTTCATACTTTTACAAGACCTCCTTCAAATGTTTAAGTTATAAGTTTGGAATACTTTGAACAGAAGCTTGGAGGAGATAGGCGCATGTGCTGCTGTGGCGCATGTATGAGATATCTACCGCTTGGTGTATTCAGTCGTTTGGCGAATCAGATGTTTGGCACATCGGATGTTTGGCACATTAGGTGTAGCCTACATATTGTCAGGGTGTCAAGTTAGCGATGACTGGCCATTTCCTAGGCAGAGATTCATCCACTAAATATCAGGTTCATCCGCGGTTTAGGCGCCTAGGAATTTGTGTTCCATTATTGGATTTCTTGCTATAAATAGAGGGCTAGGGGAGAGAGATGATAGTTTTCTTCTCCTTTACGCGATATCTCTATGGGAGCCGAGTGCGGGGTGATCTGTTGAGCGATTCATTGATCCCTCCCTCTTATGGTCGATCATCCAACCGCCGTTGGTAGAGGTAAGGAGTGAAACTTTCTTCTCTCCATCCTTGGGTCATTTGGACACTTTGGCACTATCTGTTTTCATGGACGAAGAATCGCCCCTGCATGCACAGGTGCTTCTTCTCAGCCTGACGTGCATGGTCGTTGCCAAAGGGCTTTGTTCTGAAGATGCGCTGACGGCGAGAGTTCTTCCTCGGTGGCATGGGTGACGCTGTCTCTGGACACTCATCTGAGGCATGCACTGAGAAGCTATGCACGACCATACTGCATGGATGCATTCGCCTCTGCACGATGACGGTTGCGCACGTATACGCTGGACTTCGCTACTGTGTTCCTCTACCCCAGGCTCATGGATGGCTAGACTGTCGTGAGAGTGGCGCATATTCTTACGGATGCGCTCCTTCTGACATTTGTTTTCTATTGCCAATATTCTGACTTTGTGTGCTTATTTTGCAGGGGCTGCCTTGGATTGCTTGAGTCCTGATAGGGCATGAAATGATATCATAGTTATCGTTGTTCGTGATGAACAAACACATTAACCCGAGGATTGTCCTCGATCTTCCAACCTAGCTCACTACAGCTATTCCCCATATGCGGCTATGATGTGATAGCTGAATCTTGGGTCGGGTCCTGGCGGCGATTGTGCGTGGAAGTGAGGGAACTAGTTATCCCAACCGGGACTTCTAGTTACGTCCTTTCACACAACAGAGTTGGGTCGGTGTTGCAAGCTCTCTTACTATCCATCGGCTTGGATTCTTTGCTCGCATTGAGAAGTTTTGCGGAAGTAATGACCCAGAATGCGTTGAGCTGTCAGCTTTACACACGTTGGTACCAGAAATAGCACAGATGGGTCTCCTTTTTTCAAATGTACCCATAATCTCAAATATTAATAAAAAAATTCTTTGTAATGGACTTCTATATGTACTCATGATCATGAATATTAATGAAAATTTTCCCTTGTTCCTGTTTAGAACTTTTCTTGTTGCTTTGGGTATTGTGGCTGTAAGTATTATACCAGAGATAATATGGACGTAGCATAACATCACAACGGCGATGACACCAAGCCCTATCAGAGGTAGTATGAACGTGATTGGTTAGATTAGTTCCGTTAAGGAGGTTCGGTGGAGACATCTGTCACCCTCACTTTTCCAAATGAGGGTAATTTAGTTAATTTGCATATAATTATTTTTAGAGATTAATATTTATTTATATTATGCTAATTATTAATATTTGTGAATGTGCTATTTATTTATTAGTTAGTGGGCTAGCCTATTAGTTAGACATGACCCTTGTAAACCCAATTAGACTTGTCATGACAACTTGAGAGCCCAACATGTACTTGGCATATTAGACCCATTCCCTCTAATTAATTAGCAGGATTAGATTAATTTGTATTAGTTGGAGACTTTCCATTATAGCCCTTCCTTAATCCTATCCATAATTAGATAGAGAGGGGCAAATTAGACATTGCACGTGATTTGGAGAAGGAGGAAGGGGTCGGCCACTATAGGTCTCTCCTCATTCTCTCTCCTCTTTATTTGTTCGTTCAATTTAAGATTCCCAATTCATAGATCCCTAATTCCTTTAATCCTTCCATCAACCTCTCTCAATTCCTTCACTTTTTCCTCTCATTTTTATCACTCAAAGATCATTGGAGCAATAAAACGTGTACAAGGGGTCACATGCGCGCAGAAGGATCAAGGTCGCATGAGAAGTCAGGCCGCATGACAATCCTAGTCGCATGGAGTCATGCCGCATAGAGCCAGGGCTAGGTCTACTCTTCGTGATAAGTGATGAGGCGACAGAGAATAATTAAAGTGTCAGTGATGTGACATAAAGTGTGATGTGACATAAAATGTCAGAAAGAAAAGACAAAACCATGAAAAGATGTGCCACAGTTTCAGGGTCATGCGTCCAAGGATGGTGGACGCATACTCTGCTTGCCGCATAAGTGTCGGTGTCGCATGGGTTCAATGTCGTATGGAGTATTTTGGGCTTAGCGAATTTCTCATTCGTTCAGCTACTAAACATAAGAAGGCATTTCAGAACACGTGTATATGTCAGTCATGCGTCCAAAAGAGATGGACGCATGCTGGTTTACGACGAAGAGTTCAGGCCGCATAGCATCTTCATGCCGCATAGCCCTCTCTATCGCATATGGTGTTGGCCACATGAGATCTTCATCGTTCCAAATAGCAGGTTCAGCCATGGCAAAATTTCCAAAACCAAAAATTTGTTTTCTTCATAAAAACTACGTTTTAACTCCGAATTGAGTGAACCAAAAGACAAAACGCTTGAAATAAAATGCTACATCCATCCCAAAAACTATTTTTCGAAAATAGTACGTTGTAGTAGATCAAAACCACCAAAAACTCCAAAAACCCATGAAATCCTAAGTTATAAAAGTAAATCTACACAAATCTACCCATCAAAACTGAAAACTCCAAGTACTAAAAGTGTTTAGAATCATTATAAGCACATAATAGACTAATAAAATACAAGAAAAAGCAAGAATCAAAAATCAAGGGATTTGTCCATGTGATGCAAGGTGTACTTGCCTAGAAATGAAAGAAAGAAAAAAAATGAAGAATGAGGGAAGAAAGATAAATAAGTTAGTTTATATAGCTAGGGTTTGAGGTTTAGACCATGGGTTCAAATTCATGATTAAATCAACCCACAAATAAATCATGAACCATGCTAAACCAAAGAATGGGTCTAGTCTCCATGCATGTAACCTAATGATCATGCGAGCAAGAAATACTCTAAGCAAAAATAAATACAAGCAAGAAATAAATAAATATATCCTAAAATATGTATTTCGGGAACGGGGAGTGACATCTATGTCGCATGGAGTCATGCCGCATAGAGCTAGGGCTAGGTCTAATCCTTGGGATAAATGATGACGAGGCGGGGAATAATTAAAGTGTCAGTGATGTGACATAAAGTGTCAGAAAGAAAAGACAAAATCATGAAAAGATGTGTCACTGTTTCAGAGTCATGCATCCAAGGATGGTGGCCGCATACTCTGCTTCCGCATAAGTGTTGGTATTACATGGGTTTGATGTCGCATGGAGTATTTTGGACTTAGCAAATTTCTCATTCGTTCAGCGACTAAACACAAGAAGTCATTTCAGAACACGTGCATTAGTCAGTCATGCGTCCAAAAGAGATGGACGCATGCTGGTATACGATAAAGAGTTCAGGCCACATAGCATCTTCATGCCGCATAGCCCTCTCTACCACATATGGTGTTGGCCGCATGAGATCTTCATCGTTCCAAACAGCAGGTTCAGCCATGGCAAAATCTCCAAAAACTGAAAATTTATTTTTTCATAAAAACTACGTTTTAACTCCAACCAAAAGCCAAAACGCTTGAAATAAATTGCTCCATCTATCCCAAAAACTATTTTTCGAAAATACTATATTGTAGTAGATCAAAACCACCAAAAACTTAAGAAATCCATAAAACCCTAAGTTATAAAAGTAGATCTACATAAATTTACCCATCAAAATCGAAAACTCCAAGTACTAAAAGTGTTTAGAATTATCATAAGCACATAATAGACTAATAAAATACAAGAAAAAGCAAGAATCAAAAATCAAAGGATTTCTCTATGTGGTGTAAGGTGTACTTGCCTCGAAATAAAAGAAAGAGGGAAAATGAAGAATGATGGAAGAAAGAGAAACAAGTTAGCTTATATAGCTAGGATTTGAGGTTTAAACCATGGGTTTAAATTCATGATTAAACCAACCCACATATAAATTATGAACCATACTAAACCAAAGAATGGGTCTAGTCTCCATGCATGCAACCTAATGATCATGCGAGTTAGAAATACTCTAAGCAGAAACAAATACAAGCAAGAAATAAATAAATATATCCCAAAATACGTATTTTGGTAACGGGGAGTGACATCTATGTCGCATTGAGTCATGCCGTATAGAGCCAGGGCTAGGTCTAATCCTCGGGATAAGTGATGACGCGACGGAGAATAATTAAAGTATCAGTGATATGACATAAAGTATGATGTGACATAAAGTATGTCAGGAAGAAAAGATAAAACCATGAAAAGATGTGCCACGGTTTCAGAGTCATGTGTCCAAGGATGGTGGTCGCATACTCTGTTTGTTGTATAAGTATCGGTGTCGCATGGGTTCGATGCTGCATGGAGTATTTTGGACTTAGCGAATTTCTCATTCGTTCAGCGACTAAACACAAAAAGTCCTTTCAGAACACATATGTATTAGTCATGCGTCCAAAAGAGATGGACGCATGCTGGTATACGACAAAGAGTTCAGGCCGCATAGCACCTTCATGCCGCATAGCCCTCTCTGTTGCATATGGTGTTGGCCGCATGAGATCTCCATCGTTCCAAATAACAGGTTCAGCCATGGCAAAATCTCCAAAATCAAATTTTTGTTTTCTTCATAAAAACTACGTTTTAACTCCGAATTGAGTGAACCAAAAGCCAAAACGCTCGAAATGGAGTGATACATCTATCCCAGAAACTATTTTTTTGAAAATACTACATTGTAGCAGATCAAAACAACCAAAAACTCAAGAAATCCATGAAACCCTAAGTTATAAAAGTATATCTACACAAATCCACCCATCAAAATCGAAAAATCCAAGTACTAAAAGTGTTTAGAATCATCATAAGCATATAATAGACTAATAAAATGTAAGAAAAAGAAATAATCGAAAATCAAAGAATTTTTCATGTGGTGCAAGGTGACTTGCCTAGAAATAAAAGAAAGAGAGAAAATAAAGAATGAGGGAAGAGAGAGAAACAAGTTAGCTTATATAGCTAGGGTTTGAGGTTTAGACCATGGGTTTAAATTCATAAATAAACCAACCCACAAATAATCCATGAACCATGCTAAACCAAAGAATGGGTCTAGTCTCCATGCATGCAATATAATGATCATGCGAGCAAGAAATACTCTAAGCAAAAATAAATACAAGCAAGAAATAAATATATACCAAAATACGTATTTCGAAAATGGGGAGTGACAAGCAGAGTGGCTTCGAAAGCTCATGTATGATCTTCCAGTGGTGGGTAAGCAGATTTTAGCGGTACCAATTTACTACGACAACCAAGCGACTGCAGCGGTGGCTTTAAATGATCTCTTCAATGGTAAAAAGAAGACTGTGCGACTGAGGCACAGGGAAGTGAATGATCTTATCAAGATCGGATTTATTGTCGTCATTAATGTTTGGAGCCAGGAAAATATGGCTGATCCGTTCACCAAAGGTCTTAAGCGCCAACTGGTCGAGGATACAACAATCATGATGGGCTTGAAGGCATTCTGATATTGTGTCTTCGTAATACTACTATTTACGTTTATGTTATTAGTTCAAACAAAAATCTACTAGGCATCTAACTATAGGTTCAAGGAAGGATCATTGACTGAAAGAATATCAGGAACAATGGGTAGTCCTTTGAGACATTGAGGGATTATGGACCAGAACCACTGTTGTCTACTAATTGTTCTTTTGTGTAGAACAAGTCCTATAGGCGGATGGCTTAGATACCTTAATGAGTTCTCAGGCATTTTGAATATCTTGTGTGCTTAACAGGAAGCATGGTAGCGCAGCACTGCAAAGGAGCATAAGGTCTCCATGCTACAGTGGGTGACACCACCAAGAGGTTCCTCGGTAAAGGTAGTGCCTCGGCTTCGCGAGCCAAGTCACAGCGGCGTAGCACAGCACATAGGCAGGTAGCCTAATGCTGTGAAATGAAGAGTGTAGAAAGCACTTCAAAGAGGCCAGTATCCTTATGTTACAGTGGTGTAACACCGCAGAGGTAAAAGATATAAATTCTCGGCTATGCGAGCCATGTCATTGGGGCGTAACATTGCAAGGAAGCGTGTCACACCCCGGTCCCGAAGGGTCTTCCGACCACCGCCCCCATCGAACGCGAATCACCGCACCTCGGTGATCCCGCGGGACGTATAGTCGTTTATCACCGGAACGTGATGTCGTACGAGCCTAGGGTTGCACCCGCACAAGGCAACATCGTTTAAGTTTGTCTATCATCGCATCGAATCGAGTAAGCAGCAGAGGGACATTGTTGCAAGCATTTATCCATCTAAGTATTCGGGGCAAAATGAGGCAGTGGGTTCTCTTAGTACAATGGCATCGTTCCATACTTTATGCCCCTCTATACGAAAGTAGCTCAAGGCAATCGAAACCAGATTTTCGGGTCTTGGGAATGAGGCACGCCTATCGCTTCCTCGTACGATCCATTACTTACAAGCAAGCAAACTGTTGGTGGGTCAGCTCTTTTATAAGTACTGGTGGGTATAAACAACTGAACAGAAGCAACATTCACTAAAACCAACACTAAGTAATCATGTTATAAAATATTATATTACTAGTGATCTTTCTAGTTTTACCTATGTTTGTTACATGCAGTACAGGAACGGAGTCATATTACTTTTTTTTGGAAACATCTTTAAAAACAGAGTTCATATTCGATATAAGCAAGCAGACAAGACAAGCCGATCGTTCTATTATCACGGTGTGCGCAGCGTGTCTCGTGAGCTATACTTAAAGACTCTAGGGACAAATGCACATCTAGGGACTAATACATATCTAGGGGCAATCATCTATCAAGCTAACACAATAAACTATCTTATATGTAGTGCGGTCCCCTAGTATCTCAGGATTGGTAGCGGTTGATCCAGCTAACCAATTACTCTTTTATCTGATGCTATTGGCAGCTGTGACTTATGTTTGCTTTCCACTATCTCTGTAGCAGTCATGACCAAGGTTCAGCTCTTCACCAATACCATTGTCCGACTGATGCGAATGCATGAAACACTATCAAATAAACTCTAGGATGCAGACGAGATGAACCATCATACCATATTTCTCTGTTTTGGGCAAGCCACCTTATCTCTGAACACATTCAAGCACACAATATTGTTCTCTCAAAGCACAAGTGATAGTGGAAAATGTTCATGCAAACTCTTACTCTTAGACAAGCATTTCAGGTCCTCTTAGTTAAGCAGACAAGTTCGTTTCAAAGACAAGCTATGTGAGTTCTCTTATTAGCATGCAAAGCAGGTTCTATCATTCTCTTATGAAAACAAGCATTCAAAAACTCAGATTCATTATTAAGGCGTGCAAGAATCAGAGAACGAAGTTCTGCCCACTCACCTTGATTATATAGTGCCGACGCGGAGCAGGATACTACAAAGCGCAAGGCTTCATGCTGGATAGTTTGTGTCACGCCCCAGTCCCAAAATATATGGAACCAGATACATGGCATTGGCCAGCTGACATGTCTCCGAGGATATCCCAATGTAATGGATCCTGGCGAAGCGTGCTACGCTGTCCTAAATCTAACAAGTCTAATATCAACAACAGGCAGTGTCTAATCTCATCCACAGACAACAAGTAAAATACTGAAATGAAAGACTGGAATATAAGAACATAGTCGAATGACATAGTACAACTGAAATATGTCCGGTGGGAACAAACCCACTACAAATGTTGGAGATAAAGTACTGATAGTCTGAAATAAGAGTACTGATAATAAGAGTGACTGAAACAACTGCTAACTAGGTAAGGAGCTCCAGTCATAGGCGGAAGGCCTACCAAGATGATCAGGGGTACTCTGATAGAAGGACCTCTAGCTCCTCGTCAAGAGCGTATCTGGTCTCCACTCCTGGCTCGTACACTGTAGGGTAATAGGCCTCGTCTAGATCTGGAAGATAACCAGGTCCTCAAAGGGACGTAACAAGATACAATATGCATGCCAGATATAGTACTGAATAAAAGTAAAGAGGGTGTGCTAACCATATAAGTGAATGCAATGTATAGACAACCTCGGAACGTATAGGTAGGTGTAGGCATAACGTCCAACATCCTTTAGAGTGTGGTATCTGTATCGTCCATCATTCCGAAGAATGAGGTATCTGTATATATATAATGTCCAACACTCTAAGGGACGTGGTATCTACAATGTATATACGTCCGTAACACTCCGAAGAGCGCGGTGTCTGAATAAAGGAGGTCATCGAGTCTGTGGCTCCTCTGGATACCACGGAGTCCGATGGGTGTATCCCATACGTTTATCAGTTGTCCTTCCCGCCCAATATAGATACGCAAGTCAAATACACGACGTGAGTGTACCGTATCTATATGCCAAGTCTCATCTAACTATACTACTCTAGAATACAGGCTAGTCCGTGATACATGTCGTACGTACCGATAGCGAATTGGGTACGCGGACCCGCATCCCAATATGAATGTACCATCGTGATATGTGTAAGTGTCACGGTCTAGGAGGATATCAGAATATCCTCACCGTCGAAGGTGAGTCAGCTAGCAACTAGGTCTAGTACACTACTCATCGACGCATTGTCAACTGCACCCGAGTCAATCTTGGACGCGCACAGTTTTATGCATATTTACAATATTTATCATTTAATTTTAAGCAGTAAATCAGCAAGGTATACTTGCCTGTCCCGGGTAGCTGCGAAATCCAAAGTCCTGCTCCTGATGCCTCGACGGTACTGTCCAGCAGTCCTATATATGATATAGTAATGACAATATTAGTCGCTACAATAGCACGACTAAGACACACTGCTTGTATCTACAGCTGACGCAGGGTCTGGACTGTATATATATACATATAGCTATATCAAATATATATATTTAAATACACTTAAACATAAATAAATATATTCAGATAATATGTAGGTTTAATAGTACAAAAAAATAGTACTTATGTATTATTTAGTAATACTCCAATAATATACATATTAAATATATGTACATAATTGGTAATAATCATAAATTCATATATTTACACATAAACATATATTTAGATAATAGTTTGTACATAAGTAAATATACACACATATTTATATATATATAATTTCATATACATACTAATATACCTTTTATAAATATATTAAATACATAATTAATATATATGTATACATATACATATATACATTACACTAATATACTAAGTACATAAGGTGTATACATATATATTTATATACACAAATATACATATATACTTATATTTGCAAACTAAAATAATTATATCAATAAATAGCATATAATATAGAATAATACAGACTATACATATACCATGTATATTAACTATACAATATTTCAAATGTACATAAATATACACTATACATACTTATATATAATTATTATGAAATATAATAATACATAAAACGTATTTGAAATATATATACATTTATATTCATATATATATATATATATATATATATATATATATATATATATATATATATAAGTAAACGTATTTGAAATATATATACATTTATATTCATATATATATATATATATATATATATATATATATATATATATATATATATATATATATATATATATATATATATATATATATATATATATAAGTACATATACCTATTAGATATAAATAAAAATAAATAAGCATTTATATACACAAAGTATATACACAAATATACATATACGAACTTATATATTTATATTATATATAAATATACATTATATACAGTAATATAGTATATAAATTATTATATATAAATATAAAGAAATACTGAAATACATATATAAATACATACATATATGCTTAATAGGTATTTTATTAATATACTTATACAAAATACATATATATATTCCTAGTATATATAATACTAAAGACAATATGTATATAAATATATAACACAGTATTTATACAGGAGTATTTATATATAAATACTAACAAATACAGAATATACTATTTAATATACTGAATACGTATAAAAATACTTAAACTAAACTAATACGAGTGTATAGAACATTTGCACATAGAAATACATATAAAAATAATGATAATAATACATAAAATAATGTACCAGATCGACGCTCGGGTCGAGGGGGTCCCGGTGGCGGGCCGTCGACGGCGGGGGTGGCCGGACGGAGCTCCGGCGAAGCTCGGGAGGCGTCGGCTGCTATAGCACGGTCTGGAAGACGTCGACGCTGCGGGATCGATGGCGGTCTGCTCCGGCGTTGGCCGGGGCTAGGAGTTAACGGGGAGGACGGTGGTCGTCTGGGGTGGAACTCGGCTGAGTTGGGCGGCCGACGGAGCTAAGGTGGCTGAGCTACAGCTGGTCGGGTGGTCGACTTTGAGTGCGGAGAGGAGTGGCTCGGGTTGAGGACGACGGGGAGGGAGGCGGCTGTGGGCGGAGCCGTGGTCGGGGGCACTGGTGGTAGGTAGGGGGAGGTCGACGAAGGGGTCTGGGTCGGTGTGGGGGTCGCCGGACGTGGTGGCTGGCCGGGAGGAGGCGGCGGGTGGTCGGGTAGGGGTAGGCTGTGTAGTGAACGGTTTAAACTAAAAATAGGGTTTGAGTAGGGTTTCCTTGGGTTCTGTGCAAATATGTGATGTAACTAGGTGTATAAGTAGGTGAGAGAGTGGGGGGGCTGTCTAAGGATTAGGGCCGGCTGGACATAATTTTTTTGGGGAGTTGGGGATGTCCATCATGATGAGGGGAGGGCTAGGAATGTAGCATTTTGAATGAAGGGCCATGATGTGCCCTTCATAAATGGGTGCAAGTACACTAGGAATGGGGGGAAAATGAATGGATACGGTTTAGGGAATGACATTCTTTTCTCCATGAGGTTTGGGCCAATGAGGGGGGGGACACCTCATTACAATTTTACAAAAAGGCCCCTGAATAATTTGGTATTTGCACAATTTCTGAAATTAGGGATTTGATGT
This sequence comes from Iris macrosiphon, assembly GCA_036927795.1. NCBI lineage: Eukaryota > Viridiplantae > Streptophyta > Magnoliopsida > Asparagales > Iridaceae > Iris > Iris macrosiphon. The sequence goes on from JAYESA010000002.1 coordinate 106,885,266, forward strand.
AAACAAACACCATATTTGGTGTTCTTTATTGGGCTAGGATGGTGTATGGTGTTTTGTATGAGGCTTGTGGGTGTGGGTGTGGGTTGGAGTTGGGTCTAATTTAATTGAGGTTAGGTCACCACGTTAATTAATTCACAATTAATGCACCGGGTGTCTCTAATTTAATTTAACGAGAACCGGGGGTCTAAATTGGGTTGGAAAAGGGTCATTAGTGTGGTAGGCTCAGTGTACAATAATGTCATGATCTGGGTTGGTCAATTTGGATCGAGATGGGGTCTCAATTTCAATTGGAACGGACAACGAACGTAATTACACAATTTAAATAAATTGCGTACGGACGTTTGTAACGACTTTTGTGCGACTAAAATCAGGCATGAAAATCAGTATCCGGGGTTTATTCTAGGTTCAATATGATAGGCTATTATGTCTAGGCCAGGTATGTGGAAATTGTTTCAGGGCAACAGCTAGGGTAGTATCCTAAAACAACAAATAAATGCACAGGTATTATAATACTATATAATAAATCTTAATTATATCAAGTTAACCCTAATTAGGCTATTTAAGTTAATTAACCCTAATTTCTGGTCGAGGGGGTTTACAACATACCCTCCTTAGAGCATTTCGTCCTCAAAATTAAAACAGACATGTAGAAAAACATTTGAATGAAATAAATACTATCACATACCTAGGCCTTCGAAGAGATGGGAAAAGCGTTGCCGAATATCGTCCTCTCGTTCCCAGGTTGATTCACCTGGTGCGTGATTCCTCCATGCGACACAAACTAGAGGGATAGTCTGGCCTCGCAGTACCTTCTCGCTTCGGTCTAGGATCTCTACCGGCTCCTCTTGGTATGACAAACTTGGACCAACGGTGATCTCCGAGTGGTCAAGCACATGACTCAGATCTGGTATGTACCTCCTCAGCTGAGATACATAGAAGACATCGTGAACTCCTTCCAGTGTCTGCGACAAGGCCAATCTGTAAGCAACTTCTCCGACGTGCTCTAGCACATCGAAGGGTCCGATGTACCTCGGACTCAGCTTCCCTCTGCCTCCAAATCTGATGGTTCCTCTGGTAGGTGAAATCTTTAGAAACACATGTTCTACCACCTGGAACTCTAGGGGTCGACGATGCACATTAGCCCAATGCTTCTGTTTGTCCTGTGCTGCTCGTAGATGCCCCTGGATCTTCTTCACCTTCTCCACTGTATGGATGATCAGCTCTGGCCCTAGAATCTGTCTCTCGCCTACATCGCTCCAACATACTGGGGATCGACACTTTCTACCATACAATGTCTCATAGAGAGCCATCTGAATGCTCGCCTGATAGCTATTGTTGTAGGAAAATTCGACCAAGTGCAAGTAGTCCTCCCACAAACCGCTGAAGTCAAGCATGCATGCCCTCAACATGTCCTCCAGCGTCTGAATGGTGCGCTCGGACTGTCCATCTGTCTGCGGGTGGTATGAAGTACTGAACTTAAGGCGGGTACCAAGACTCTCTTGCATACTCCTCCAAAAGTACGATGCGAACCTCGTATCCCGGTCAGATACGATACTGACTGGCACTCCATGCAATTGTACAATCTCCCTCATGTACATGTCTGCCAAGACTTCCGTAGATTGCCCAACCCTGAAGGGTAAAAAGTGGGCAGATTTGGTGAGTCTATCTACGATTACCCATACCGCGTTGCAACCACTAGGACTCCTCGGGAAACCCGTGACGAAGTCCATGGTGATGTGCTCCCATTTCTACTCCGGTATCAGGAGCGGTTGAAGTAATCCGGCAGACCTCTGATGCTCAGCCTTGACTTGCTGACACACCAGACACTTAGCCACAAAGCGGGCTATCTCCCTCTTTATCCCATGCCACCAGTAGTACTGCCTCAGGTCTCGGTACATCTTCGTGCCTCCTGGATGTATAGAATAGGTCAAACTGTGTGCCTCCGTCATCAGCTCCTGGCGTAGCTCTCCATTCGAAACATAGAGACGATCTCCATATCTCAAAGTCCCGTTCTCGTGTATACGCAGTCCCGTCTGTATTCTAGCCTCTGTCCTCTGTCGAAGCCTCTGAAATCTGGCGTCCGTCGGCAAGGAAGCCTTGATGCTCTCCACCAATGTCGATTGCACCTGGAAACTCGACATCTGGCCGTCTACTCCGGGCATGACGACTTCGATACCCAACTGTTCTAGATCTCTCAACAGATGTTGTTGGGTAGTCAGGAAAAATGCTATGGGCTTCCTGCTTAAAGCATCGGCTACCACATTAGCCTTTCCCGGATGGTACTGTAGCTCAATCTCGAAGTCCGCCATCACTTCGAGCCAACGTCTCTACCTCTGGTTCAGGTCCTTCTGTGTGTAGACATATTTCAGGCTCTTGTGATCGGTGAATATCTTCACGCGCTCTCCGTACAGGTAGTGCCTCCAAAGCTTTAAAGCAAAGATCACTGCGGCAAGCTCCAAGTCGTGGGTAGGATAGTTCTTCTCATGGGTCCTCAGCTGCCTAGAGGCATAGGCCACAACCTTCCCATACTGCATCAAGACGCATCATAATCCTTTCCCGGATGCATCGCTATAGATCACGAATCCTCCGGGTCCAGAAGGTATGGTCAAGATAGGTGATGTAGTCAGACGCTTCTTCAGCTCATCGAATGCCGTCTGACACTCCTCTGTCCAGGTGAACTCCTGATCCTTGCGGGTCAAGTGGGTCATCGGCTCTGCGATCCTTACGAAGTTCTCTATGAACCTTCGGTAATATCCGGCAAGTCCTAGGAAACTCCTCACCTCCGATACGTTGGTAGGGGTCGGCCACGTCTCTACTGATGAAATCTTCGCAGGATCTACTGAAATGCCATCTCCCGAGATAACGTGTCCAAGAAATGCCATACGATATAGAAGAAACTCGCACTTGCTCAGCTTGGCATAAAGCCTCTCTCGTCTCAGCGTCTCTAGCACTAGCCTCAAGTGCTCCCCGTGCTCCTCGTGGCTCTTCGAATACACCAAGATGTCGTCGATGAAGACTACCACGAACTGGTCCAGATACTCATGGAAGACTCGGTTCATCAGGTTCATAAACACAGCAGGCGCATTTGTCAATCCAAAAGGCATCACTAAGAACTCGTAGTGACCATAACGAGTCCTAAATCCTGTCTTTGGAATGTCCTCCCTTCTCACCTTCACCTGATGGTAGCCCGATCTTAAGTCGATCTTTGTGAACACCACTGCTCCTGTCAGCTGGTCGAACAGATCATCGATTCGCAGTAAAGGGTACTTGTTCTTGATAGTCAGAGCATTAAGGGCTCTGTAATTAATGCACATCCAGAACGTTCCATCCTTCTTCAGTACAAGCAACACTGGTGCTCCCTAGGGTGATGCACTAGGACGAACGAATCCCTTGATCTGCAACTCCTCTAGCTGTAGCTTCAGCTCGTCAAGCTCCTTTTTCGCCAACCGGTACATATTTGATGATACTGGTGCTGCTCCAGGTATTAGCTCAATGGTGAACTCCACCTCTCTATCAGACGGTAGGCCTGGCAACTCCTCTGGGAAAACATCCTCGAACTCTGCAATAATTTCTGGGGGTGCCGTCTCCATCGCCATATAAGCTCCAGTTGCGTGTCCTACTCCTCGCTCGATGGTGCCCTGTATGAATTCGAACTCCGGGTGTCCTAGCAGTCTAAAAGTAACGCTACCCTTCCGACAATCTAGTACGATATTGTACTGGCTTAACCAGTCCATGCCCAGAACTATGTCGAAAGCTGGCATTGGGAGTACCAACAATCGTGCTCTCATCATCCTACCACAAACCACTACCGAGCACGTTCTAATGGTGCTGGTAACCTGTACGATGCCTCCTCCGATAAGTATTCTCCAACTCTTAGGTAAAGGGGAAGTTGCTTCTTTATGCATTGCTACGAAGCTACTAGATATAAATGACAGTGTAGCTCCAGAATCAAATAGTGCAGTCGCAGGTAATGATGCAACTAGAATTGTACCTGCTATAGCCTCTCCCTCTGGTTCCTCCTCGATAGATGCTAAAGCAAAGGCTTGCCCGCCCCTCTGCCCTCCTGCCTGCTGTCGGGCCTGGTTGAAGTGTGCCTCCTGTGGGACCAAGGGTGGTCCTCTCTGCTGTCCTCCGGTAGCTGGTGGACGCTGGACTCCTGCTGGGGGTAGGATCCTCAAAGGTGGTGCTGCTGGCCTCTGCCCAGTCTGGGGTGCTACATCTTTGCGCTGGGGGCAGTCTCTAGCAAGGTGCTGGCTAGCTCCACAGACCATGCAGAGCCCGAGCTTCTTTCGGCAGTCTCTGATGATGTGTCCCCTCTTGCCACAGAAGTGACAGGTCGGAAGCTCCTTCTGCTGGTACGGTACTGTCCTCTGCTGTGCCTGCGCTCCTGGACGGCGGATCGGTCCTCCTGCTCCTTGCTGGGCTCTGGCTGGTATGTTCGTGCTGGAACGTCTCGCTCCTCCGCCTATAGCCTCATGGATCATCGCCTCCAATAGGACCTCTTCATAAGAGATCCTCGCCTGGGTAGTGGTGTACCTCTGAAGCTCGTGAGAGAGGCCATGGTGGAATCTCCTGGCCTTCTCCAGGTCGTTGGGGATCAGGGCTGCACCGAATCGGCTGAGTTTGCTGAACTCTCCGTCGTAGGCGTCCACAGTCAGGTTCCCCTACTCCAGGTGCAGGAACTGGGAGTATAGGGCGTTCCTCACTGTAGCTGGGAAATACTTCACATTGAAGTATTCTAGAAATTCCTCCCAAGTCTGCTGTCTACCGATGCTGCACTCCATAGAGTCCCACCAGTGATGGGCGTTGCCTGTGAGTTGGGCCCTCACCGCGCTCATCCAGAGGTCGGGGTGTAGCTGCGAACCCTCTAACAGCATCTCAGTGTTGGAGACCCAGTCTGAGATCTCCTCTGCTGTCTCCTTGCCCGAGAAGGTTCCCGGGCCCATCTGTCTGAAGCCTCGTACAGTGCCTACTTGCTAGACAGGTGCAGGTGCTGGTGCTGCTGCTTGGGTAGTGCCCTCTCCAATACTGCCATCAGGCCCTGTCTCAGAGTCTCCGTCTGTTTCCACTGGGCCTGCATCATCATCTAGAAGAACTGCATCATCTGGGGCTGTCCCTCCGCTGGTGGCATCTGAGGTGGAAACGGTGGAGGTGGTGGAAGAGGTACCTCCGGCTGTCTCCTTGGTGTCTCCTCGGGTGCCGCCCTCTCGTACTGCGGTATCGGTGTCGCCCTCGAGGTCTGTCCCTCGAAGTACTGCCTCAGAATCGTCTGCGATGTCTAGCCCTCTGGCTGTTGTGTCCCTTCGTCGGGAGAGATTTGATGCCAGTGCATCATCGGGGCCTGGGGGATCACCTGTGCCTCTAGCTGTGGCAGCTCTCTGGGTGGTCCCTGAGTTGTATCCTCCCTCGGTGCTGTAGGTGGCACTATGGCACCAAGTATCTTATGTCGGCTACGAAGGTTCATCTCGCTGTAAGAGATAGAGCTTCATTAGAAAGAGTACAGAAATAATCAAACATGATGCAGATATTTTAAAGTATGGAAGAGGTTCAAAGGCGTAATCAAGTGGATGAGACCTAGTAATTTCTATCCTATTGCAGGCTCGCTGGGCACGTTACCATACCATAAGCGATAAATATTTGATATTACAGGACCTGCATGGGCCACCACTAAAACTATGTCATGCCCCAGTCCCAAAATATATGGAACCAGGCCACGTGGCATTGGCCAGCTGACACGTCTCCGAGGATATCCTAATTTAATGGATCCTGACGAAGCGTGCTACGTTGTCCTAAATCTAACAAGTCTAATATCAACAACAGGCAGTGTCTAATCTCATCCACAGACAACAAGTAAAATACTGAAATAAAAGACTGGAATATAAGAACATAGTCGAATGACATAGTACAACTGAAATATGTCCGGTGGGAACAAACCCACTATAAATATTGGAGATAAAGTACTGATAGTCTGAAATAAGAGTACTGATAATAAGAGTGACTGAAACAACTGCTAACTAGGTAAGGAGCTCCAGTCATAGGCGGAAGGCCTACCAAGATGATCAGGGGTACTCCGATGGAAGGACCTCTAGCTCCTCGTCAAGAGCGTATCTGGTCTACACTCCTAGCCCGTACACTGTAGGGTAATAGGCCTCGTCTAGATCTGGAAGATAACCAGGTCCTCAGAGGGACGTAACAAGATACAATATGCATGCCAGATATAGTACTGAATAAAAGTAAAGAGGGTGTGCTAACCATCTAAGTGAATGCAATGTAAGGACAACCTCGGAACGTATAGGTAGGTGTAGGCATAACGTTTAACGTCCTTTAGAGTATGGTATCTGCATCGTCCATTATTCCGAAGAATGGGGTATCTGTATATATATAACGTCCAACACTCTAAGGGACATGGTATCTGTAATGTATATACGTCCGTAACACTACGAAGAGCGCGGTGTCTGAATAAAGGAGGTCATCGAGTCTGTGGCTCCTCTGGATACTACGAAGTCCAATGGGTGTATCCCATACGTTTATCAGTTGTCCTTGCCACTCAATGTAGATACGCAAGTCGAATACACGACGTGAGTGTACCGTATCTATATGCCAAGTCTCATCTAACTATACTACTCTAGAATACAGGCTAGTCCGTGATGCATGTCATACGTACCGATAGAGAATCGGGTACGCAGACCCGCATCCTAATATGAATGTACCATCGTGATACGTGTAAGTATCACGGTCTAGAAGAATATCAGAATATCCTCATCGTCGAAGGTGAGTCAGCTAGCAACTAGGTCTAGTACACTACTCATCGACGCATTGTCGACTGCACCCGAGTCAATCTCGGACGTGCACAATTTTATGCATATTTGCAACATTTATAATTTAATTTTAAGCAGTAAATCAGCAAGGTATACTTGCCTGTCCCGGGTAACTGCGAAATCCAAAGTCCTGCTCCTGATGCCTCGGCGGTACTGTCCAGCAGTCCTATATATGATATAGTAATGACAATATTAGTCACTACAATAGCACGACTAAGACACACTGCTTGTATCTACAGCTGACACAGGGTCTGGACTGTATATATATATATATATATATATATATATATATATATATATATATATATAGCTATATCAAATATATATATATATATTTAAATACACTTAAACATAAATAAATATATTCAGATAATATGTAGTTTAATAGTACAAGGAAATAGTACTTATGTATTATTTAGTAATACTCCAATAATACACATATTAAATATATGTACATAATTGGTAATAATCATAAATTCATATATTTACACATAAACATATATTTAGATAATAGTTTGTACATAAGTAAATATACACACATATTTATATATATATAATTTCATATACATACTAATATACCTTTTATAAATATATTAAATACATAATTAATATATATGTATACATATACATATATACATTACACTAATATACTAAGTACATAAGGTGTATACATATATATTTATATACACAAATATACATATATACTTATATTTGCAAACTAAAATAATTATATCAATAAATAGCATATAATATAGAATAATACAGACTATATATATACCATGTATATTAACTATACAATATTTCAAATGTACATAAATATACACTATACATACTTATATATAATTATTATGAAATATAATAATACATAAAACGTATTTGAAATATATATACATTTATATTCATATATATATATATATATATATATATATATATATATATATATATATATATATATATATATATATATATATACACATATATCTATTAGGTATAAAAATAAATAAGCATTTATATACACTAAGTATATACACAAATATACATATATGAACTTATATATTTATATTATATATAAATATACATTATATACCGTAATATAGTATATACATTATTATATATAAATGTAAAGAAATACTGAAATACATATATAAATACATACATATATGCTTAATAGGTATTTTATTAATATACGTATACAAAATACATATATATATTCCTAGTATATATAATACTAAAGATAATATGTATATATATATATATAACACAGTATTTATACAGGAGTATTTATATATAAATACTGACAAATATATAATATACTATTTAATATACTGAATACATATAAAAATACTTAAACTAAACTAATACGAGTGTATAGAACATTTGCACATAGAAATACATATAAAAATAATGATAATAATACATAAAGTAATGTACCAGATCGACGCTCGGGTCGAGGGGGTCCCGGTGGCGGGCCGTCGACGGTGGGGGTGGCCGGACGGAGCTCCGGCGAAGCTCGGGAGGCGTCGGCTGCTATAGCACGGTCTGGAAGACGTCGACGCTGCGGGATCGATGGCGGTCTGCTCCGGCGTTGGCCGGGGCTGGGAGTTGACGGGGAGGACGGTGGTCGTCTGGGGAGGAACTCGGCTGAGTTGGGTGGCAGGCGGAGCTAAGGTGGAGGAGCTACAGCTGGTCGGGTGGTCGGCTTTGAGTGCGGGGAGGAGTGGCTCGGGTTGAGGACGACGGGGACGTAGGCGGCTGTGGGCGGAGCCGTGGTCGGGGGCGGTAGTGGTAGGTAGGGGGGAGGTCGGCGAAGGGGTCTGGGTCGGTGTAGTGATCGCCGGACGTGGTGGCTGGCCGGGAGGAGGCGGCGGGTGGTCGGGTAGGGGTAGGCTGTGTAGTGAAGGGTTTAAACTAAAAATAGGGTTTGAGTAGGGTTTCCTTGGGTTCTGTGCAAATATGTGATGTAACTAGGTGTATAAGTAGGTGAGAGAGTGGGGAGGCTGCCTAGGGATTAGGGCCGGCTGGACATAGTTTTTTTGGGGAGTTGGGGATGTCCATCATGATGAGGGGAGGGCTAGGAATGTAGCATTTTGAATGAAGGGCCATGATGTGCCCTTCATAAAGGGGTGCAAGTACACTAGGAATGGGGGGGAAATGAATGGATATGGTTTAGGGAATGACATTCTTTTCTCCATGAGGTTTGGGCCAATGAGGGGGGGACACCTCATTATAATTTTACAAAAAGGCCCTTGAATAATTTGGTATTTGCGTATTTGCACAATTTTTGAAATTGGGGATTTGATGTAAACAAATACCATGTTTGGTGTTCTTCATTGGGCTAGGATGGTGTATGGTGTTTTGTATGAGGCTTGTGGGTGTGGGTGTGGGTGTGGGTTGGAGTTGGGTCTAATTTAATTGAGGTTAGGTCACCACGTTAATTAATTCATAATTAATGCACCAGGTGTCTCTAATTTAATTTAACGAGAACCGGGGGTCTAAATTGGGTTGGACAAGGGTCATTAGTGTGGTAGGCTCAGTGTACAATAATGTCATGATCTGGGTTGGTCAATTCGGATCGAGATGGGGTCTCAATTTCAATTGGAACGGACAACGAACGTAATTACGCAATTTATTTAAATTGCCTACGGATGTTTGTAACGACTTTTGTGCGACTAAAATCAGGCACAAAAATCAGTATCCGGGGTTTGTTCTAGGTTCAATATGATAGGCTATTATGTCTAGGCCAGGTATTTAGAAATTGTTTCAGGGCAACAGCTAGGGTAGTATCCTAAAATAATAAATCATTGCACAGGTATTATAATACTATATAATAAATCTTAATTATATCAAGTTAACCCTAATTAGGCTATTTAAGTTAATTAACCCTAATTTCTGGTCGAGGGGGTTTACAGTTTGGTACTGCAAAGAGGCTGGGACCTCATGCTACAGTAGCATGACACCACGATGAGGTGTAGCCTCAGCTCTAGGCCATGTCCTAGCGGAGTAGCACCACAAGGAATCTCGAGGCTTCATGTCAAGGACTCTTTAAAAGAACTCACCTAGAGTGTATGGAAAGAGATATAGGTCGTCTCTTGAGAAAAAACTTGTAGACGCCCAAAATACATACACCAAAACCAGGAGGGTACAGGGCCTTTAATGTGCAACCGGAAGCACAGCTGATATCATTGTGTGAGTGAAAAGAATTGCAGCTATGGTGCAAAATTCAAGGCTTAGTCCATTCTTGTATCATATTGTTGTTCGACCCATGCAGGAAGATTCAAGTCTGTAGAAGCATGAAAATATGCTGAAAAGCTATACGCAGCATGTTGGTGCTGGGCAGCGTAAAAAGATGACTTCGGAGCCATCGGCGTACAACAGAGCTTTTTCGCTAAGTACAGCGTAAAATATAAGCTCAAGGACTATCCGCGTAATGCAGTATGTCTAGGCTGCTTCAGCGTAAAAAGGGTGCTACCTTGCCTTTATGGCGTAAAACTCATCCGCTTTTAAATGCAACATTGAAGTGTACGAGGAACGCTTCGTATTCTTTGAAATGAACCTGTCAAATCATGCAGAGAACCTGACGTCTAACTCCTGACAAAGAGTACTGCACGACTACCCAGACGACGGCTATAATGATGGCACGGCACAGCAACCCAGACTGTCGTTTAGTGACATCTCCTTGGCGTAAACTGCTTTTATGCATACGAGGGAATACGCTTCCTAGTTTTACACAGGCAGATATGAGCTGTTTACGCTCCACAGAAGACAAATATGCTTCCATGTCAAAAGCTGCTCTTTGTACAGGGCTCGAGGCACGTCGAGGCATTTAATGCGCAGAATGGTGGCAGATCTTCGAGACACGCCTCTATATTTAATGCATGGGATGGGGGCATATCTCTGCATTTAATGCAAGAGATTTGATTAATGTCACCAAACTGTCGTTTAGTGACATCTCCTTGGCATAAACTGCTTTTACGCATACAAGGGAATACGCTGCCTAGTTTTACACAGGCAGATATGAGCTTTTTACGCTCCACAGAAGACAAACAGGCTGCCACGTCAAAAGCTGCTCTTCGTACAGGGTTCGAGGCATGTCTCTGCATTTAATGCGCAGAATGATGGAAGATCCTTGAGGCATGTCTCTGCATTTAATACGGAAAATGGTGACAGATCTTCGAGGCATGTCTCTGCATTTAATGCACAGAATGGTAGGAGATCTTCGAGATACGCCTCTGCATTTAATGTGCAGGATGGGGGCAGATCTCTGTATTTAATGCGAGAGATTTGATTATATCTCCAAAAGCCGTAATTTTGGCTAAAACGTCTACATCATCGCTTTTGCGCATTACGCCATCAGGCTATTCTCAGCTATGGGAGCATGCTGTACGCTATCTCCTTGGAATACGCCAACTCAGGCTACATTTGCATTGGTGTGTATTAAAGCTATTCGATCCAGAATTCACTCAAGCCTCAGTCAAGGAAGGAGGATCAGCCGACTTTTACGCCCACTCGGCTTCTATGCCCACTCGGCTTCTATGCCTGCTCGGCTTCTACGCCCACTCGGCTTCTATGCCTGCTCGGCTTCTACGCCTGCTCGACCTCTACGTCGGTTTGATAACTCTTTGGCTTCTACACCATGGTGACAGTTATTGGCTTCTACGCCAACCTTTTCTACGCGAGGGATAACTACCTACGTGGCTTTTATGCCGTGATCTTCGCAGCAATTATACGCATTATCTCTTAATGGGACATGCGTCACACGCTCATTCAAGAGATCATTTATACGCGCACAACGGTTATTGTAACCATCGCTTAAAAAGTGCCATACTTTCCACTGCTCGGCTTCTACGCCGACTGGTGGTCACTGTCACTAAAACTCTATAAATAGAGACCTCTATCAACAGAGGTAAAAAGGTCAAAAATTCAAAGGTCGAAAAACTAGAGGTCGAAAAACTGAAGGTCGAAAAACTGAAGGTGAGAACCAAGGTCAAAGATTCCAAGATCAAGAGAGAAGGTCAAGGAACTAAGAGTCGAAGAGTCTTTGAGAGAGAAGAATCCAGAGCTCAGGCAAAGAGTAGTGATCGATGACTTTGGAATCGAGCATCCACTCTCCTTTGCAACCTTCGAAGCTGCTTTCTGTCTTCTACGGCACTTCTTCATCATCATGTGGTCCAAGGGACAAAGTGATCGACTGCAGATCAGACTCCTATATCAATATTTACCCAGATTAAAAATTGTACTTGACATCCTCGTATAGGATTAATTGTACTTCTTGTTTGTAAACCAAAGAGCGGGTTTCGTATAAACCTCGTTTCATTTCTTTCGTTTATTATCAAACACAAGATGGCGACTCTGCTGGTGACGTCTTTCTCTTCCAAGGAGAAAGCGATTGCTCAACACGATGCGGTATCCGTAGAATCCGTGAAGAAGACCCTGGTCATCCAGTTCGACCAGTCTGCCTACGAAGATATGCTTCGAACAGGGGGTAGCTCTCACTCTCTCTCTGTCCAAGACAACAGGAAGCTGCGTAAGGTCTGGATTCCCAAGACATCCCCTACCATTCCTGCTGACTCTTCGATCTCTCCGACCGGCTAGGTTGTAGCTGCACAACTTTGCGCTCTGTGCGTAAAACTCAGTCTCCCGTCACTGACAGAATAGACACAACTTCTGGCAATGCCTCAGTGCTAGTCCAGAAGTCTACTCAGCACTCTGCGCGTAAAACTCAGTCTTCTCTCGCTGACAGGGCAGACAAAACTTCTGACAATGCCTCAGTGCTAGCCCAGAAGTCTACTCTGCGCTCTGCGCATAAAATCCAGTCTCATGTCGATGACGTGGCAGACAGAATTTCTGACAATGCCTTAGCGCCAAATCAGAAATTCCAAATGCGCTCCGTGCGTAAAAATGCATCTGCCATCCACGAAAAAGCAGATGATCCCTGCAATCTACGCAAGGGAAAGCAAGCGGCGGACTGCTCAACTTCTTGGCCTTTATGCCAGCAAGGGAAGAATCTGCCCGCCCTCTGGATTACGCGAGGAACTGATGGCCGACTGAGGACCTCCTCAGCTTTACGCCAACCTGAGCAGAGCTCTAAATTACGCCAAGTAAAGCCCCTCAGCATAAAGAAGGCTCAATTTATGGAAAGAAACACTCCTCGGGGACTATCCGCTGCGCAGATGGCCAACCTGTTTTATACGGGTGGCACGGGGAGGACTATGGTTCCCAACATCCGCATGCCCACTGAGGTGAACAGAAGGAACAAGCCATCTTCTTCTTTTATAACTCCTCCTGACCTGCGTGAGTATCTGATCCAGAAACGCAAGGATAGGGGATCTTCCAGCATGTCTATTATGCCTTCTAGCGAGCACTATTGTAATAGTCATAGGATTGTAGTTAATTATTGTTGTTCTGAAGCAAAACAGTCGGTTTTTGACCGGTTGAGCTACTCTCCATCTTTCCAGGAAGAAGAGCCCACACATGCATCAGTGAACATGGCTTCACACATACCTAGAGGAAGATCGCACTCAAGACGTCATCCCTCTAGAACTCCGAGCCGAAGGAGATTCAATAAGCTCCTTAGGAACACTGAAGCTGGGTATTCCAAAACACCCGTTCGAGGTCACGACAACCATATTCGTACTCTTCTGATTTTGATGCTGGGGGTCGCCAGTCTCCCGAATCAGATGCTGAAAGTATAGAGTCAACTTCTACAGAGACCTATACTAATCCTTCAATGACACCCCAGGAGGTGGGAGTTTATGCTATTGGAGACGAACGCGAGGAAGCTTCCCCGTCGGGGAGTACTGAGCAACGCATTACTGTACTGGAGACATCTCTGAAAGAGATGCAATCCATGATGGAGAACATGCACCAGATGATGCTGACTCAACACACAGCTGCTATGGCTCAAGCATCGGCCCCTCCAACTCAGATACGTGTGGGGGTGGACTTACCACCATCCAACGCGATCCAAGAGCCTGCTCTAGATCAGGAGTCAGCAGTTCCTCCGCTTTCTCACTCGGAGAATGTATTACCTCCTGTTGGAGTCGCGATACAACCGATTCCTCACCACTCCATGGTCCCGCTACCGGCTGAAAATCCGATTCAGGCAGTACGGGAGTTGAAAGCCCAATTTGATGCCTTGAAGCACAAAGATCAGCTCAAGAAATTGGAAATCAACCAGCCTTACCCGGCTATCTGGGAAGAGGTTCCTTTCCCTCCTAAATACAAACCACAGACTATGGCTTTGTTCGAGGAAAAAACATCACCGAGTCAGTATATGAACTACTTCAGTATGATGACGGTGTTATTACAAGGGAATGACGCCCTCCTCACTCGGGTGTTCAAGGGATGTCTCTCGGAAGTGGCTTATCAGTGGTACCGTAGCCTGGCAGACAACTGCATTACTTCCTTTGAAGACTTCAAGGCTTTATTCTTTGCACGATTCTACGAGGAAGGTATGGACATGTCTATGTCCTCTCTCATCGAAGTAAAGCAGAAGGAAAAAGAGGACGTTCGTACCTTTATCGAACATTTTCGTCAAGCCACTTTGCAAATGCCTCCCGGAGTTCCAGACTCGGCATTGGTGGATATTTGCAGAAAGAACCTTCTTCCCGTAATCTCGGTGTTCACAGGACCATATCAGTTCCATGATTGGCCCTCGTTCATCATCTCAGCGGTAGCCGCCGAGGACAACAGTCGGAAGGCGCGTGATAATGGCATCATGATCTCTGCCTCCGATAGAGGCAAGAGGTCATCCCCCAACAGTGACCATCCTCGTGGTTCCAAAGGAAAAGAAGCTCTGGCAATCAATACGTCCAGGCAAAAGACTGCGGCAACCACACAGACGAAACCTGGGACTTCCAGGCCCATTAAAGTATACTCTTTCGACGACGACGATATTCCGAGCATATTCGAGTGTCTCGTCAAAAGCGGCAAGATTACCCTTCCTGAGGAGAAGCGGCCTAATAAAGTCGGCAGTACTAACAACCCCAAGTACTACATCTTCCATGGATACATACACCACCCTACAAAGGCGTGTTATGTACTGAAGAGGAAGATCCAGGAGCTGATCGATGCTAAGGCCATCACTCTGCTTAACAGCGAGAAGACGGTCATAGCCAACATGATCTCTCTGTAATTTGGCAATCTACCTCCCCAAGAAGTCCCGGACGGTGTTACACCTATTTCCCGAACGACGATGAACATCGTTAATCTCCCTCTGGCTAGGGGTCAAAATCATGACCTGGTACCCCTAACTATCCAGCGGGGCAAGATCATATGGGTTCATCCAGACCTGGTGTCAGAGATCGAGGAAGAGACTCAAGCTGCTAAGGCCAAGTCTAAAAAGAACTCGAAGCGTAAACCATGTCACATGGTTACGATGCACTCGGTATCAGAAGACGAGGTTTTGGCTACTGGAACCCGTTCAGGGAAAGCTTACCTCAAGGACTATGGAGCAGGTCAAAAAGATGCACCGGCAGACGCTTCAGTTGCCAAGCCTTCAGAACCAGAACCCGACATACCAGAGGCCGGTCCTTCGAGACCAACTTCGGCAGACAAAGGGAAGCAAAAAGAAGTGCTCTTCGATAAACCTTTAAAAACATTCAAAATAAAGGTTTAGAGAAGCCATACAACTTCGACATCTTGGCCCAATTGGCCAATACACCAGCTAGGTTGTCCATCTTCGAACTACTCAGGCTCTCTCAAGACACTCGTCAAGCCCTGAGTGAAGCATTAATGCAGGCGGATGCATACTTGACCCAGCTCAAGTCCCCTGACGAAGAACCCATGGCATGTCCTCAATGCCACAGTATGATGGAGGTGGTCCTGAATATCACTTTCACTCAAGATGACATGCTGTTAAAACATAACAGGCATGACAGACTACTCTATTACACCGGGTACGTCGGTTCTATGGAGGTCGACCGGATTTACATAGATCCGAGATCATCAATCAGCATCATTTCTCACAGTCTGCTCAGACCGCTGAGGATTCCTACCAGCGAATTGGCCTACACCACCACTACAATCGTGGGTTTTAACGCCAGGAAAAGTAAGCCGCTGGGAAAAATTCGTCTGAGGATCCAGATTGGTGACCTCAGATCAGTAGCTACATGTTATGTCATTGATTCAGAGGTGTCCTACAATATTCTGCTGGGTAGACCTTGGATCCACGACCACAATATTGTTTCTTCAACTCTACATCAATGCTTTAAATATGTAGATGCCCAAGAAATAGTACAAACGGAGTTTGCTGACCTGAACCCGTTTAAAGGAGTAGAATCCTACTACTCTGATGCCATATTGTACTCTCAAGACTGCATGGAAGAGGTGTCAGGCGAAGCAGAGAAGGAATCCCACCGGGAGCCAGAAGAACCCTCTGCCGAGCGACCTCTGTCAATCAAGGTGAAAGGGCGAACTACTCGTCCAAAAGCCATGGAGCCTATGGCTATCCACCTGAACAAAACCAGGTCAGGAAAAAGAGCTGATCCTCTAGTGATCACTTTGAACCAGAAACCTCTACCCTTGGTCATCAACCTTCGGCGCAACAGGCAGCCGATTGATGTAAATACAATCAGGAACGCGATTTCAGATGATAATAAAGATCCTCTTTTCCAGTATATTGACGCTCAAATTCCAAATCAGGAATCATCTCCCCATGACGATATAGAACCTATAGCACAAAAATTCTTGGAAGCTATAGACTCCTATCATCCGTATGTGTGGGAAGTAGCATCGTCATCCAATGTCATCACGACATATGGACCATATGAGAATTCTATCTTCATTGTCCCGCCTGCCTGCAGCAGTCCGCGTTCAATAGTCTTCGACCGCATGCGCAATAAATCGACTGTACAAGAAGATTCTTTCGATGATGATGCTAGTAAAATGCAAGTTCACAGATACAGCCCGCAAGCTTTGAAGATCATGCAAAGTATGGGTTATGACTTGAAGCTGGAACCAGGTCTCAACTACGGTAAAGGCAGACAAATACCGCTGCACGGCGATCCCTACTGTCAACGAACTCATTTTGGGTTAGGGTATACCACCTTCCTTGCAACTTCTGAGTCAAACAAGGATATCTTTTTCTCTTCTCAAAATGGCTCGTCGCCCTCCGACTCATCTGATGCTCTCGAACGAACATTATCAGTAAATACGGTATTGACAGATTCCTTCAAAGCAGACGAACAAGAATCTGAACCGTTTGAGAATGACTCTTGGGCTCAACAAATGGATACACAATGGGAATTTTGGTTCGAGCAGAGAGAACCTTCCACCGAATATGAAGTTATCCAGATTGATGTTGGGGATGAACTTTCGCCAAAGCCGATATTTATCAGTAACAATCTTTCCGAAGAAGAAAGGAAAGAAATTATCCAGCTGATAAAAGAATATATCGACGTCTTTGCATGGAATTATGAGGATATGCCAGATCTTGATCCAAAGGTGGCTACTCATAAACTCAATGTATCGCCCGATTCGAAGCCTGTGAAGCAGCACCAATGCCGGTTCTGCCCGGATATGATGGACGCCATTAAAGCTAAAATCAAAAAGTTGATAGCCTGCGGTTTCATCCGAGAAGAACAATATCCCAACTGGGTCGCCAATGTTGCCCCGGTCATGAAGAAAAAAAGAAAAGTACGTGTCTGCATCGATTATCGAGATCTGAACGCAGCCTGCCCCAAGGATGAGTTTCCTCTTCCCATTACAGATGTCATGATTGACAATACATACGGTTTTGAACGTATGTCTTTCATGGATGGATTTTTAGGATACAATCAAATCAAGATGCATCTTGAAGACGAAAAGCATACTGCCTTCCGGACACTATTGGGGGTATATTACTATACGGTCATGTCCTTCGGATTGAATAATGCCGGAGCTACGTACCAACGGACTATGAGTAACATATTCCATGAGTATTTACGTAAAACAGTGGAATGTTACGTGGACGATGTAGCTGTCAAAAGCTGCCTCAAGGATAATCACATCCAAGACTTGAAGACAGTATTTGAGTTGATGCGCCAACATCAACTCAGAATGAATCCTACAAAGTCCTTTCTGGGTGTATCTAGTGGCAAATTCCTGGAATTTGTCATTACCGCTAAAGGCATTCAAGTGGACCCTGATAAAGTCAAGGCCATCTTAGAAATGCGACCGCCCCATAATCTGAGAGAACTCAGGGGATTTCAAGGTCGTCTGGCTTATATCCGGAGATTCATATCCAACCTCTCTGGGAGATGTCAGCCTTTTTCTTGTCTCATGAAGAAAGGTGTATCCTTCATATAGGACGAAGCCTGTCAGCAAGTGTTTAATGATATCAAACGCTACCTCACTCATCCGCCAGTTCTGGTGCCTCCCGTCATAGGAAGACCATTCTTGTTGTATGTTCGAGCAATGGATCATTCTCTGGGAGCTCTTCTCGTACAGAAGAACGATGTGGGTCATGAACAGGCTATCTACTATCTAAGCAGGATGATGATCGGAGCTGAACACCGGTACAGTCCAGTGAAAAAATAATGCTTGGCTCTGATGTTCGCTATTCAGAAAATATGACACTATGTCACAGGCCAGACTATTCATATCATCTCCAGGATCAATCCTCTTCGGGTACTGATGAACAATCCAAGTGTTCTTAATTCTTGACTCGCGACTTGGGCGATGTTATTAACACCATATGACATGGTGTACGTCCCTCAGAAGTCTATCAAAGGCCAAGCATTGGCTGATTTCCTAGCTGCTCATCCGATCCCGGAGGCCTCCAAACTATACGAGGACATTTCCGACGAAGTTGCAGAATGTATTTCCGTAATGGAAAGTGATGCATGGCAACTATTCTTCGATGGTGCCTCCAGGACTGGTCCCAGGGGAAACGTGGTTTCAGGAGTAGGAATTGTCCTGGTTACTCCTGATAAACTCGTCATCTATCGAGCGTATTCCCTTAGCGAGCCCTGTTCCAATAATGTGGCTGAGTATAACGCTCTACTAATCGGGCTCCAAGTCGCTAAAGAATTGGGCGTCGAATCGATGGAAGCTTTCGGTGATTCTCTGCTGATCGTTAATCAAGTCAGAGGAATATACGAAGTTCGGAATCCAGACCTCATCCCCTATCAGCGAGCAACGGTCGAGATAGCCATGACATTCAAAGGGTTCTTCCTAGAGCATGTACCTCGATCTCAGAATCTGGAAGAAATGCCCTAGCCAGTCTAGCTGCAGATTTAGTTACTCCTATAAGAAGGCAGAATTTGGTGATCCTTCTTAACAGAGATTTATTCTGTGTGAAAAATAACTTTCACATAGAACGCAGCTACGCTGTAAACACCGATCCTCCCAAAAGAGACTGGAGAAGTCCCTTTATAGATTTTGTGGCATACAAAATCTTGCCGGAGGACCCTAAAGAAGCAGTATCCATCAAAAGACGATCATTATGCTTCTATTTTGATGCATCTTCATAGTGTCTATATCGCCGGACCTACGATGGACTGCTATTGAGATGTCTCTCCGATGACGAGGCACAACGGGTTATTCGTGAAGCGCACGACGGCATATACGGAGTGCATCAACCCGGTCCTAAGCTACAGGATCGTATCAGAAGAATGGGCTATTACTGGCCTACTATGATCACAGATGCAATAAGGTATGCAAAACAATGCAAAGCCTATCAGGTTTACGCAGACTTTATACATCAACCTTCTGAACATCTACATCCTACGATTGTATCCTGGCCTTTCGAAGCATCGGGTATGGATATCATTGGTCCTATTCACCCGTCTTCTTCCAGAGGTCACCGGTTCATACTGGCCATCACAGATTATTTCTCCAAATGGGCAGAGGCGATCCCTCTTGCTGAGGTGAAGGCATCTAATGTGATCAACTTCATCAAGCATCATGTCATTTATCGCTTTGGGATACCCCGGAGGATAATTCATGATAATGGGCCTCAATTCATCAGCCAAGCGTTTCATCGATTTTGCGATAAAAATCGGATACAAAATGTGGCCTCTACGACATATAATCCTGATGCTAATGGTTTGGCGAAAGCTTTCAACAAAACCATTATCAAGCTCTTGAAAAAGTTTGTCTCTTCGAACAAGAGAGATTGGAATGAGAAGCTGGGAGAATGTCTCTGGGCATACCGCACAACGGTACGAGCACCGACAGGTTGTACCCCATTCTTATTGGTTTACGGGAGTGAAGCAGTTCTCCCCATCGAGGTCCAAATTCTGTCACTCAGGATAGCAGTGGCTAATGAGTTGACTCAAGAAAAGAATGACCTATTAAGGCTTCAAGAGATAGAAGGATTAGACGAGAAATGCCTCCAAGCTCAACAGCGCATCGCGCTCTACCAGGCACGTATTTCCAAAGCTTTTAATCAAAAAGTAAAGGAAAAAGTGTTCAAAGTTGGCGAGCTAGTTTTAGCTGTGAGAAAGCCAATGATTATTACTCACAGGAGTAAGGGTAAATTCTAACCCAAATGGGAAGGCCCTTATGTGATCGAGACGACGTTCTCAAACGGCGCTTACAGGTTAGCCAAGCCTAATGGGGACTTGTTGATGGCTCCTATCAATGGCAAATTCCTGAAAAGGTACTACGCTTAACCTTCTTTGCTCAAATGGAGTATGGTGAAGATCTCATTCTGACAATACTACTTCCAAAACGAAACTAGTTGGATCGTATTCTATCATGTCCATATAACCTCTGAATAGATATGTTTAACTAATTTGGAACTTCAAGACCTATCACGTCCATATTACCTCTGATAGTGTTTTGTGTACAAATTTTAGTCGAAGCATATTCTATCACGTCCATATAACCTCTGAATAGATATGTCCTGTTAAAGCTTACCGAGAGTCTATCACGTCCATATTACCTCTGATATCACTTTCACCCAAACCTGTCATTTATATTCCAAAATGACGGGTCCACAAAGTCAGATAAAACCTCTTTATTATGCCCAGAAAGAGCAAAAGTACATTTAAAAGCAAAAAAAAAGTAAATCATTTGGGGGGAGCGGTTAGGTCGTGAATCTGTCGTGCCAAAGCAGCCATTCTCTCATCCCTGGAGTTCAAGACGTCGGCGCGAGCCCGTTCCAGCCTTGCCGCATCATTGTTCAAAGCAACTAGCTCGGACCGAGCATGTGCAAAACCTGCATGGGCGACACCCACATGCGTCAGGTTCTGTTGAGCGGTCTCCATTCGACGCTTCAGCACATCTCGAGATGACGACAAAGTGAAAGCCTTCGCCTCTGATTGAGCGAGCTCATCTCTCAATCTGTGAGCCCTCGCTGTCTCTTTCTCGTATTCGACTTTGCACTGAGTCAGTTGAGGAATGACATACTCCAGTTCGGCACGCTCATGATCCATCTCCTGCTGCTGTTCCTGGACGGATTTATTCAGAGATTCCAGTTGCCCAGCAAGCTCTGCAGTCAGGGAGTCATACCTAGCTTGAACGAGACCGTCAATGCTGCCTCGAGATAGCTGCAGATATTCGTTAATGGATTGCTCCAAACCATTAACTATCTCCTCCTGTGTGTCAGCTACCCCAGTATCGTTGAATTCTCTGATCGGCACTGTCGCTAACCGAGAGGACCTCCTCAGAGCCTCAAAGCTTAGATTCTTCTCCAACACCATTGATATTAGCATTTTCAAGGTAGTGTAGAAGATACTTGTATACTGCTTAGTCAGCATGGCCAGATCCGAATTGACGCTGGGAGTGGCTGCAATATTGGAGAACCTCCCTCCAGGAACGACCGCAGACGATGTTGCCACAGTCGTTGCCTTAATAGATGGTATGATAAAAGAAGATGCGCCAACAACGGACGAAGTGACCGGCGTACTCAAAGGAGGCAATGTCGCAATGACAGGCTCATCCTCCTCTTGAGATGTCGGAACCACTTCGGGCGAGCCGGCACCCGAAAATGTTTCCTCTTCGAAGTCGGGCACCTCCATGTCATCGCCAGGAGCTAAAACAGAGCCAAAAGGCGCGTCAATACTTCCCTCCCCGTAGATGTTTTCCCTTGAAAAGAAGACAAAAGCAAGTTAATATCAACAGGATGTTAATTTTTCTAAAAAGATGGCGTAAAGACGACATTTACCTATGGCCGATGGCGTATATATCGCGTCTGCGGCCAGTACAGCTAAATCATTTTTTAATGATGCTAAGCGAGCTATCATACCTGGAGAAGGGGGTGTGCTAACTGACATCGGGAAGTATTCTTTCGAATCTTCACCCAGATCCAATCGAGGTTCACCAGGTGGAATCTCGCTGGGTGCACCTACAGACACGGCAGGGGTTTCTCTCGATGCTGATCTGGATAAAGATATCCTTATTTGGTTCGGCCCCGAAGGTGATCTCGTACCACTACCTGAAGCGGTAGCAGCGACAGCAGCCGGAACTGTAGAGGTTTCCTCTCTAAAAGGCGAGGAACCTCCAATCAAAGAATCGTCCCCGACAGGGGAAGCAGCAGGTTCACTTCTAGGAGCCTCATGGCCGGGAATCCTGAGAGGACGACTAACCGTCTTCTTCTTCTTCTTGCGAGGGGAAGTCTCCTTCAGAACAGGATCCCTTCGCTTACCAGAGATGACCAGAGGCCCTGCAGGCAGAGGTATTTCACCCCTCGGTACCGCCAACAGAGGCTCATCTGGATTGACGGAATCTTCACCCTCGTCAGAGGAGACCGAGGGAATTTTGTCTCTTCCCACGGACTTGGAGGAGGGCATCCTAAAACTTCCATGTATATCAAAATCGCGATGGAAGGTGTTGGTTGCCACATAAAACTGGGCATACGAATGGAGGATGCGCAGCTCCGTGGAGAGTGAAATGACGGGCACAGTAAAAATTGCTTCAGTGCAACCCATGATGAAGTATCGCCATCCTCTCGCTCCATCAATGAGTCCACCCTTGGACCTGAAGCTGGTAACGGCATTGCCCACATGCAATTGGTCATACCCAAACTGTCTGGCAAACCGACTAGGCAGGTAGGGCTCCAAGAAGCATTAGTCTTCACTTCTGTACAGTAAATGGGAAGGTCTAATGCAGACCAACCAATTAAAAGCCTCAGGAGAAAGAACGGTCTTTCCGTCGCCTATATCCTGAAGTCTGCTCCCATGTTGATTGAGATGTACAGAGGGGACAGTGCAGAAGAGCTTCCAGCTGTGACTAAAATTTAGCGCCCGTCGACAGTCTAAAACTGTGGTCATGTTCCAGAAAGATTTCTTGTAATTCAGCAAAAAACTACTCCCCGAACTACTGCCAGAGCCGGAAGACATTACCCTGGGGTTATAGAGAATTAACCATCCCATCAAATATAGGTATGGTAATTCTACCCTGGGAAAGCTATCACGCCGAGTTTCATCGGCAAGCAGCCCATCAGTAATGGCCCTCAGGCCAGCTTGTACACGGCACACCATGGCGGAGAGCAAGCCCAGTCTTGCCCCGAACACCAGACGCACTGCAGGCCATAGCGTGTTGCGATGAATGCGGTCCACAGATGCAATATCGGGTACCACCAGTCGACGCAGCCATATAGAGAGGAAATCAGCCAGTTGAGCTTCCTTGGACAGAGGCCTGCGGCAATGCCTCAAATAATTGTAGGCCTTAGTGCCTGCAAGATATTTCCCTATCCCTTCGTCGAGAATCTGGTCTGGAGCCCCAGCACCCTCCATAAGATCGTCGACTACCTGAGCAGTAAGTACGCTCAGAAAGCTCAGAGGCTGATCCTTGCTATCCAAGACTTTCTCTGGCTTAGCAGCCCTGGCCCGGTGAAAGAAGAGGTAGGACGCCCATTTATTGGTATGAGCCAAATCTGAGGGCTCACTATAAAAGGCGGTGCAAGCAAGGTAGTGGCACATCAGCTCCTGGTATACTGCCACTACCCGAGGGTCTGAATCCCCCAGTTCCCGGTTCGTGGGAACATACTCTTCATAAGGAGTATCCCCCATTGGCAGTCTCAAAATCTCTGCCATCTCGTGGAGGGCCAATCCCAACTCCCCCAGCGGAGTGGCAAAAGTCCCGGTGAGCGAGATATATCGCTCCATCAAAGCCAAAAACAGGATAGGATTGAGAGGTAACCCAACACTGGTGGCATTCACAGCCGCGTATAGACCAATGCTCTCCAGCTCGATCTGAAAATGCCTCAGGGCCCAGTCAGCTAAACGAGCCCATCGAAGATTTATTGGGGTAACCCATCCATTGGTCCGAGGATTAACCTTAGGGTATACTCCTTCATGCCTCATGAAATCATTACAAAAAGTCGGTAATTGGACCGGCTGGAGCAGTAAACTGTCTTCACTCGGGACACTGCCCGGGTATAATCCCCTGAACGGCATCACAGAGTCGGAAGGGCGGCTGACAAATGACCCTTGGCCAGATCCTTTCTGGTAAAATATCTTCCCCGGCCGGCCGTGAAGAACGGAAGTCAGCGTCCACGACATCCTCCTGGGATGTGTAGCATGGAAGAATGCCAAGATAGGATAGTCTCTCGGCATCTTGGGCAGATACATGACCAAGCCCCCGGCAGGGAAAATCCAGAGCTCTTTCTTGGGCTTCGTCTGGGACTGTTTGTTAATCATGTCCCCGAAGAGAAAAGTCGGCTTTATATATTGGGCCCCGTCTATGTACGTCAGGGGCTCTCCGTTGATCATGTTCAGCAGCGTTCGCTCGCCTTGAGACGATATCAGGATTCCCCTTCCTTCAGGATACTGGGGTCCGGAGATAGGAAATGTCACGTGGGACAAATCCTCCAGGTAGTTGGAATGCAGCATCCCGACAGCAGAACCCATCACCTCAGCCAATGGAGACATATGCAAGTTAACTACAAAGAGCAAGAAAGACACGTCAGTTTCTATACTGGACATTACAATCTTGCAGCATATGCCAAAAATCAACAGTCTTTGCTTTACGCCAAGACTGTAAAAACTTGATCTTTTACGCTGGAATCTTATTCCAAGGCGTAAAAATCAAGACTGGCAATATACACAAAAAACCTGACAGTCTGTGCTTTTACGCCAGACTGCCAAAGTTTGAGTTATTACGCCGGAATCCAGAAGCGTAAAACTCAAATTTTATAGTATACGCTAAGTTTTGACAGTTTGTGCTTTTACGCCAGACTGCGAAAATATGGAGTTTTTTTTACGCTGACACATTAGAAATGTGGGCGTAAAAGATGAAACATCCATGTGCATCATCTTCCTCGAAGAGGCTATCAACACAAAAGATGACCTAGCGCGTTCACGTGCAACGTGTGCGAAGGATTTTTGTCGTTCTTTTCGTCCCAAAAGCTTTACCTTTAACTCCGGGTGCACTGCTCGTCGGCGGGACACTTCGTTCAGAATGAAGCTTGCCTTGCCCGACGAAAGTCACTCTCTCTTGAGCAGAAGAGCGAGAAGAAGAGTCAGTCTTCTTTCCCTTAGAGGAAGAGATCGGTTTCGGGGCCATTGCTGAAAACTCGGAATGCTCGGAGAGAAAACGAAGGAGAGAACTCGAAGAGTCGAAAGCTTTCTTTTGCAAAGAGACGGGTGAAGGCTCTTCTCTCTGAAAGCCTTGGGATATATATAGAGTTCGGATGGACTCCTCGAATCCCTAACCAAATCCGATAATTAATATTCGATTATGATTGGGGACTACGTCATCCTATTACTCAGAGAAGGCGGACAGTCAGCGAATTTGAAAAGTTTTCGTGCAAAGCAGATTCGTGTTTCTACGCCAAGGAGCTTTCTACGCTCGGCAGCTACAAATCTACGGTTTTACGCTCAGAGGCTATAAGTCTATGGTTTTACGCCCGGATGCTTTTATGCTCGGTAGCTTTTATGCTCGAGAGGCTACAAATCTACGACTTCATGCTCAGAAGCTACAAATCTATTATTTCACGCTCGGTGGCTTTTACGCTCAGAGGCAACAGATCCACAACTTCACGCTCGGAAGATTTTCTTTTCAGAGGCTACAAATCTATAATTTCTACGCCCGGATGCTTTTATGCTCAACAGCTCTTACGCTCGAGAGGCTACGAACTTATGATTTTATGCTCATCTACATTACAGATCTATGACTTTCTGCATATTTGAGAATACGCAGGCCAGAATATGTGTATATCTGAATAATTCTCAAGGCGGTCAATTGCAAGGGTTGACGCAGAGGATACTCCTTCTTGGCCCCAAAATATCCCAAGTATCCAAAGCATACAGAGTTCAACATTGAAAATGACTCTTCTTCTTGGGTCGATTGGAAGTTCATCCAGAATCCAGTCTGAATGTTTCCTCTACAGTTCAAGATGGCGACTCAGTTTGACAGCCGTTTCTCGCCCTATTTTCAAGGGATTTTCAAAAAATCATTCTTGAAGATGATGGTCTGAACAAAAATTATGTTTATCAGAAGCGACGGTTCAGAATTCTACGCAGCTCCCCATTCCTAACAGCAGGACAGTTCGAATACTCGACTTAAATGCTAAGCGGCTTTCTGCGCATCCTTTGTTATGCGTAAAAGACAGGATGGGACATAATACTCTTTCTATCAGAGTCGGTATAAAGTTACTAGACGTGTCGAAGCTACACATATTCAGACTTCATCACAGCAAAATATATGGCAATATAATCATATGCACAGAAGAAGACCATTTTATTAAATCATGATTACATATGAGGAAAATCCGTTCTACAAAGGGTTTTCTTCATTTTTATGATTACATATGAGGGAAATTCTGTCTACAAAGGATTTCCTCATCGTCATCGGAAGGCCACCCCCAGAATCTGTTCTGCCAGGTTCTCGTATTGGTGGAGATCTTCCTCCGTCTTCTTCAGCAGTTAGTCGATTTCCGCGACCGATTAACAAGAAAATGATTAATGGCAGAAGGATACAAAATTGGGCCTGCCTGAATTATTCAGAGCCCATCCTCCATACGCCATGACAGATTGAGTTGAGGTATTTAACCCAACTCAATACTCGAGGACAGAGCTAGTCTTTCTGCTCTCATCCATGAATGACAGGAGAAAACACAGCTTGCAAGTTGTGTGGTCTAATGTAACCCTTCCACTCTCCTGGACGAACCGCCACACAAAGTTGCTGATTATCCCGAGCAAAGGAAGCTATGATATCCTTCCATGATCCATCGTTGCAGAGGATATTTGCTCGAAGACGTCTTCTTTTTCGGCTTCTTACATGCTGGAAGAACATGGTCTTCTTCTTCCTCAAGTCGACCCGACGAACTCCAGCGATCATCTCTGTGTGGTGAAGGAAATGTAGGAAGAACAAGTTAAACTCCTCAGCCTTTATATAGGTAAAAGAAAACACACCAAATCCCAACAAATCCCAGTAATCCGCCAAGAAATCAGCCTTGAAGAACGAGTCAGACTTGACCGTTTCATGCTTCATTCAAAGCATTTCAAATTACGAGGAATTTGAAAACTTTGAAGGGGGTCTTGTAGAAGCATGAAAAATACGCTGAAAAGCTATACGCAGCATGTTGGTACTGGGCAGCGTAAAAAGATGACTTCGGAGCCATCAGCGTACAACAGAGCTTTTTCGCTAATTACAGCATAAAATATAAGCTCAAGGACTATCCACGTAATGTAGTATGTCCAGGCTGCTTCAGTGTAAAAAGGGTACTACCTCGCCTTTATGGCGTAAAACTCATCCGCTTTTAAATGCAGCATTGAAGTGTACGAGGAACGCTTCATATTCTTCGAAATAAACCTGTCAAATCATGCAGTAAACCTGACGTCTGACTCCTGACAAAGAGTACTGCACGACTACCCAGACGACGGCTATAATAATGGCGCGGCACAACGACCCAGACTGTCGTTTAGTGACATCTTCTTGGCGTAAACTACTTTTACGCATACGAGGGAATACGCTGCCTAGTTTTACACAGACAGATGTGAGCTGTTTACGCTCCACAGAAGACAAACAGGCTGCCACGTCAAAAGCTGCTCTTCGTACAGGGCTCGAGGCACGTCGAGGCATTTAATGCGCAGAATGGTGGCAGATCTTCGAGACACGCCTATGCATTTAATGCGCGAGATGGGGGCAGATCTCTGCATTTAATGCAAGAGATTTGATTAATGTCACCAAACTGTTGTTTAGTGACATCTCCTTGGCATAAACTGCTTTTACGCATACAAGGGAATACACTGCCTAGTTTTACACAGGCAGATGTGAGCTTTTTACGCTCCACAGAAGACAAACAGGCTGCCACGTCAAAAGTTGCTCTTCGTACAGGGCTCGAGGCACGTCGAGGCATTTAATGCGCAGAATGATGGCAGATCCTCGAGGCACGTCTCTGCATTTAATACGCAGAATGGTGGCAGATCTTCGAGGCACGTCTCTGCATGCCTCTGCATTTAATGCGCAGGATGGGGGCAGATCTCTGCATTTAATGCGAAAGATTTGATTATATCTCCAAAAGCCGTAATTTCGGCTAAAACGTCCACATCATCGTTTTTGCGCATTACGCCATCAGGCTATTCTCAGCTATGGGAGCACGCTGTACGCTATCTTCTTGGAATACGCCAACTCAGGCTATATTTGTATTGGTGCGTATTAAAGCTATTCGGTCCAGAATTCGCTCAAGCCTCAGTCAAGGAAGGAGGATCAGCCGGCTTCTACGCCCACTCGGCTTCTATGCCCACTCGGCTTCTATGCCTGCTCGGCTTCTACGTCCACTCGGCTTTTATGCCTGCTCGGCTTCTACGTCTGCTCGGCCTCTACGCCGGTTTGATAACTCTTTGGCTTCTACGCCATGGTGACAGTTATTGGCTTCTACGCCAACCTTTTCTACGCGAGGGATAACTACCTACGTGACTTTTATGCCGTGATCTTCGCAGCAGTTATACGCGTTATCTCTTAATGGGACACGCGTCATACGCTCATTCAGGAGATCATTTATACGCGGGCAACGGTTATTGTAACCATCGCGTAAAAAGTGCCATACTTTCCACTGCTCGGCTTCTACGCCGACTGGGTGGTCACTGTCACTAAAACTCTATAAATAGAGACCTCTATCAACAGAGGTAAAAAGGTCGAAAAACTAGAGGTCGGAAAACTGAAGGTCGAAAAACTGAAGGTGAGAACCAAGGTCAAAGATTCCAAGATCAAGAGAGAAGGTCAAGGAACTAAGAGTCGAAGAGTCTTTGAGAGAGAAGAATCTAGAGCTCAGGCAAAGAGTAGAGATCGACAACTTTGGCATCGAGCATCCACTCTCTTTTGCAACCTTCGAAGCTGCTTTCTGTCTTCTACGGCACTTCTTCATCATCGTGTGGTCCAAGGGACAAAGTGATCGACTGCAGATCAGACTCCTATAGCAATATTTACCCAGATTAAAAATTGTACTTGACACCTCGTATAGGATTAATTGTACATCTTGTTTGTAAACCAAAGAGCGGGTTTCGTATAAACCTTGTTTCATTTCTTTCGTTTATTATCAAACAAAGTTGAAGCGACATCTATCCTAATGCATGATGGACAGTCACTGTGGGGATCGCTCAACCCATATATATTGAGATATGTGGGATATTATTGGTGTTTTTGCCTTTGGACTAGTAAGGATAGTCCCACATTAGCTATACCACCAAGTGGGTATCTCAATATAATGCTTTATATGAGTTGAGGTGAGTTGAGGTGTGCACAAGGGGTGTGGTGGGGCACATGGGTGCCATGTGGGGGTGTTTTATTAGGAGAAAAAATGATTAACTCCTCAATGAAAGCTTTTAAGATTTTTGTCATGCTCTTGGATATTATTACATAGGAGCTAAGCCCCAAAGGGGCTTAGCGACTCGGACTCGGGCTCAAGGGCGCAAAGTGGCGCTTTGTTGGCGCACTTTGCACTTTGCACTTAGCACGTCAGCATCGTCGCAAGGCGCTTATACGTTGTCGTTGCGCTCGTGTGCTTGTTTTATGCACGAGTTTTATGCTCAGGTTGCATGTGTAGTGCCCCGCTCCTCGTTGGCACTATGTATAAGAGATATCGGTTTGTTGACTTAAAAAGAAAATCTTCTTTGAGAGCTCCTTGTTGAAGCAGAAGATGACTGATCTAGGTGAGTGGGCAGAACTTCATTCTCTGATTCTTGCACGCATTAATAATGAAGCTGGATTTTTGAAATGCTTATTTGCTTAATAAGATAAAGTTTGCATGAATGATAGAACGAGAACTTGCCTTCCTAAAAGAGATAGAACCATTGCCATACTAAGTATAGGAAAGAAATGTGCATGCTAGTTACACTGACACAGCTATCGAACGAACCTTGCCATGCTAGAGAAAGAAAGAGTGGAACTGCATGCTAACTTGAAGAGATAAATAGACCCGTGCCATGCTAGCTTGAATTAAAAGATCGTTCATATGTTTGCTTGTCATCGTGTATATAATTGCTTGTCTTGGATGAAAAATCTTGATAGAATGTATGCTTGTTTTGTTATAGGAGTAAATGCTTGTCTTGTTTGTAAAGAGACTAGTGGCTCGTCCTGATGTTCCAGTCCTACGGGATCTAGGGGGTGCGGCTATTAGATAAGAGAGAGATGGATTGAATGTGTGTATTGTCACATTGTGTTATATGTGTGATATGCTTGTTATCGAGGAGCTTGCGGAGGATGGAGGCTAAACGACAAGTTTGGAGACTAATAGTGCGCCATGATGTTAAGGTCCTACGGGATCTAGGGGTGTGGCTATTAGAATGGAGGATGGAGATCGATGGGGCAAGGCTAATAGTACGTCCTGATGTTCCCGTCCTACGGGATCTAGGAGGACGTGGCTATTAGATGGGAGGCGGTGCTTCTGTTGGGAAGAGTTTGAGTTTGAGTTTGTGTTAGAGAAGTTAGCTGGTTCATGGAGATAGCTGCATTCAGGCAGTTAGGGCGCATGTTAGGCTAGCTTTCTTGCATACCTAACAGTTTGATACAGAGACGGATAGAAAAAGAGAACCATATATATATACTCTTTACAAATTATGCTAACTTGTATGTCTGCTGCAGGGATAACCGATCGGCAAGAGATAAGAAACAAAGAGTATATATATATATATATATATATATATATATATATATATATATATATATATAATGCTTGTTCATGATCATGTGCATCTTAGAGTTTATTTGATAGTGCTTCATGCATTTGCATAGGTCGGACAATGGGTATTAGTGGAGAGCTGAACCATGAGTCACAACTGCTAATAGCATCAGATAAAGGAGTCATTGGTTAGCTGAATTACCGTTGTTGATCCTGAATTTCTCGGGGACCGAAAGCATATAGATAGTTCATCTTGTTTGCTTAATAGAAGGATAGTTCCTAGATGGTGCATTGTCCCTAGAATCCTTGAGAATAGCTCATGAGACACGTTGCGCACACCCAGATTGGTACATCGTGCTTGAACTGATTGCCTTAAATGCTTGGTTGTATTACTGGAATCTGATTTCAAAGATGTTTCCAAAAGAAGTAATATGACTCCGTTCTTGTACTGCATGTAACGAACCTAGGTAAAACTAGAAAGATCACTAGTAATGTAATATTTTATAATATAATTACTTAGTGTTGGTTTTAGTGAATGCTGCTTCTGTTCGTTGATTTTAGACTCACTAGTACTTTCTCCAAAGTACTGACCTATCAACAGTTTGCTTGTTCGCTGGTGCTGGATCGTCTGAGGAAGCGATAGCCGTGCCTCATCCCCAGGACCCAAAAATCTGGTTTCGATGCCTTGAGTCGTATCGATCGTTTTGAGTTACTTTTGTATAAAGAGACATAATGTATGGAACGATGCCATTGTATTAAGAGAACCTCGTGCCTTGATCTTTGTCCTGTATACTCAGATGGATTATTGTTTGCAACACTGTCCCTCCGCTGCATACTCGATCGATTCGATGATAGCCACAACTTTAACGATGTTGCCTTGTGCGGGCGCAATCCCAGGCTCGCACGGCATCACGTCCCGATGGAAACAGATTATCCCGCGGGAGCGCTGGCGCGGTGATTCGTGCCCAGCGGAGGCGGCCGTTACCTGCGGGAGATCGGGACGTGACAGCATGTGCGTATTGCATGAGCAAACGCTGAGTGGGTGCTGAACGGGCGCTGAGGGGGCTATGCATTGGGCTGCAATTGTGGGATATCAATTTTGTATATTGGCTTTTTAGTCCCACATCGGAAAGAAGTGGAGGATGGGTTTCCATCCTTCCCTATATAAAGAGCCCTCTAGCCTCCTTTTGAGACACAAAAATTTGAGAAAGAGGTGTCCAAATGAGTCCATTTGAGTCACACAAAGAGGTGACTACGAGCGTTCCAGAAGTTCTCTTGTGAACTTGCTGACTCCTAGGAGCAGATCGTCGATAGAGGACGAATCTTGCTTTGAGCAACGGTGGTCTTCACCGTCCCAGCAAGAAAAAAAATGTATTGTCTTCTTCTCCTTTTTCTTCTTGGTTTGTTCTATCTGATTGCAACTGCGTTTTGCAAGGAAGAACGAACCTAGTTTTCGTGTTATTGTAACTATGTTATGTCCGTCTGCGACTGCGATTGTAAGGGAGAACGAGAAGTTTGGTTAATTCTGATTATTTTGTAATCTTTAGAACAAGTTGTAATCATAATCATTTTATAGTTTTTTGTGAAAATCGAGAATAGTCATAGTAGAAACTTTTGTGTGAACCTATGATCTCGATCATGTGTTCTTTCATATTTGATTAAGCCTCAGGAATAACAAGGAGTTGGAGTAGTATGATTATGTTTGTGTTTAGCGGATAACATGATATTTATTTTAACGTCATGGATAAAGATACAGGGTTTTGGAGAAGTCTTCCGAAGAAGATTTACTGAAGCTGAACTTGCTAATAAGCCTGAGGACGAACGAAAAGTAAAATTTGGTCCACTAGGGTCAAAGTTGAAAGAAGAAGAAGTTATGACCGGTTATGCATCTCACACTTCCTGACTTGCCAAGGCTCTCATCTGAAAAGGATACGATACAATGGGGTTCGATGTAGTCATTGATGGCTTATTGTTGCTAGAAAACAGCCATTCTGTCTAGGGGTGATGATGGAAGATGAAAGACCTGCATTTGACAATAGATGTGGAGAAACACATTCCGGATCTCGTCATTAAAAGTAGATAGTAACTTTGCAAATAAATTTGACATAGATATTTGTTTGCAGAGTATTATTGATAGAAGTTTCAGAGAGGTGACGATAATAGCAAGTCACAGCAGCAGCAGATGATCACAATGTTTGTTCACACAATCCTTAGTAAGAAACAAGTTACCGTTCAGTTTGGTACTGCTGTGGAGGAATATGTTCGGTACCGGCTAAGATCATAAGATGTAGTTATGAAATTGATCGTATAATGATGATGAAATGCATGTTCCTGAATGTTCGACTTCAAGCAGCTACGAAAGCTGCGTTCATTACAATTGAACAAACAACATTTTTGCAGGAACTACTCATTTCAATCTATCAGCTGCATAACCTTTGTTTGTAACTTTTGGTCTTTGGCTATTTGAATCATTTTGCTTCATTCAGTTTAGTAACCATCAACAAACATATTTAGTAACATCAACAAACATATCCTTCTTTATTTTACAGTATCAATTCATGTTCCTTTAGGCCGTATACCTGATTCTAACAGCTTGCTGCTAAAACAATGAAAGCAGATACAGAGATAGAAAACCTGGCAAACGAAAGTAACTACAGAATATTATTTAGACTAAAACATGACAAAAATCCAACATACTAGCCACATATTAATACTTAATAAGTTGACATCAAAATACCATTAAACATAATTAAAAAAACGATGAGCACAGGTATGTCGTAGGAATGCTCTCTCTGTCTTC
This sequence comes from Iris macrosiphon, assembly GCA_036927795.1. NCBI lineage: Eukaryota > Viridiplantae > Streptophyta > Magnoliopsida > Asparagales > Iridaceae > Iris > Iris macrosiphon. The sequence goes on from JAYESA010000002.1 coordinate 106,918,873, forward strand.
CTCCAGAAAATCACAAAATACAAAACTTGCATGCGTTGGGATATATTAAATCATTAGTAGATATTGGTTCTCATTTACCACCTCTCCTTCCACGGCCACGACCTCGTCCACCTCGGCCTCCACCACCTCTCTTCTGATGTCCCCCAGAATTCTTCCCATTAAATGCTTTGGTTTCATCAGACGGGGGATGGAGTTTCATGTTCTCAGGCAAAGGTAGTAGGTGCTCAACACATTTTCTGAAGCTGAAGTCTTCACTTGTGCCATCAGTCCGAACAATGAAAAAGCATCGGCTCTTAAATGTTGGATGAAAGCGAACCTGGAAAGCCTGGATTCCTACTCCAATCTTCTTGCTGGCCTCTGCATGGCCTTTCTTCAGCAAGTCAAGTAACACCATGTGTTCATACTGCAAGAGTACCAGGAAATAGATCAGATTATGATAGCCAAGTCTACTTAATCAATTTAAATGAAACAAAACTACTTATGCCGCATTGTTAATTCATGTGACACTGACAACAACTTACTTATTTGGCTGAACGATACAGTCCCAAAGGTGTTTGTCTGAACCATATTTTGAAGTCTCATTAGACAAAAGGACACAATTAATTTTTAACTAGTTTCAATTTGATATTTCTAGTCATGAAATGAGTTGATATTTCCATAGTTCAACTACATTCATTCCACCAGTAATTCTTAAGCTCAGAATAACAACAAAAAGGAAGCATCTCTAGGGCTGGCCAACCTTCAGCAAGACTGAATTTCTTTTACTCCCTTTCATTGAACAGAAATTTCACACAACTTTCTTTAGTCCCAATTTTCATTTCATTAGTTTCCTATTTCTCTGAAGTGTATTTCCATTTGTAATCTACAATATCTAGTATTTACTTGTCCAGCCAAGACATCCTACATCAAAAGAAATGGGCAAGTCCAACCGTAAACCTCAAATCTAAAACCTTATTGACATCTTAATCCAAGTTTATATTTAAGTACCATATTTAATTCTACTTCTTTTGGATAACATGTTTAGACAGCATAGATACAACAGTGAACAAAATTAGCCAGGAGAACTACTCGGATGATGAGAAAATAGCAAGATAGAGGACAAAGCATTATTAAAAAACTGTAAATTAACAGCAATGACGCTCTAAAGAACTTCTCGTTGTGTTAAACAGTGCACACATCAAATTATTTGTTAAAGTTGTTAAAATTAAGGCGACAACATGTGTTGTTCTATCCCCAAACTTTGTGAGGCTGTAAGTGGATAGGATTTTATTTTACATAAACAAGACAGCCAAATATAAATATCTGGTCTAGAAAGTACAAAATAGAAAAAGAACTACTTTGTTTCAATGTAAAGCAAATGAATACTAAAAAGGATAATATTCATATTCTGATAATTTGATCAGAAATGCTGGAGAAACCTCCGGAAATTCAATCTTAAAAAAATACTTCCTACAAAACCTCATTTCTCTGTAACACAGTGTATTTAAAATTATAAAACAGATAACAGAAAATAATCATATTATGTGTAGTCAGGCATCTAGGCAAAGAACAGGTACATATAAGTCCAGAGAACAGAATGAATTTGAAATTTATATAAAACTGTAAAATGTTAATTCGGAAAAAACACATCACATTTCAAAAACTCTCATCTTATCATCTCTTGATACTCACCTCCAATTTCCACAAATACACAAGTTACTAGCATCTTGATTTATATTAGAAAAGGCAATCACTAACTAGATTTATTATCAGCAAATTAGTGACATTGGACTGGAAGGCATCAAAGGGGTCAAGCTTCGGTTCAATGATGCAAGGACCATTCCAAACTGAATGTGCTAATTAATTCACTTATGCCCGGTTCAAATGAGTTTTTGGGGCATAACCAACCTTGCATGTACAGAAATACAAAAAACCACAATACAGTCATCGAATCACGGACATGACAACCAATTTTGGGATGGCTTAGTGCATTTTACAGATTCCGCATCATGTCCGATACATGTCCAACATGACACTGTGCCGACACATTGATTTTTGGATTGACGTGATTCTAGGTCATAACTAACTCGAGCGTAAATACTCCAAGGATACAATAGATTTCCCTTGACATCTGGTTTGCAACTGATACCACATTTGTAATAGAGGAAGGGAAGTTTGCAAGGGTGAGTTAACAAATTCTAAAGCCAAGAATGTTCACATAAATATTCTTGCTTACTAGTCCTGTGATTCTAGGTAACCTTTTCAGCTGTAGCTCATAGAAGCTGAATACAATACTTTGATTGCACTTCGAGACTATACTTAATAGTACGCCGAGATTTGATAGTATCTTGAATGAATTCATATGATAATCAGGATGGACATGATTCAACCAAGGTTCAAAAGTTTGGCTTTGGTACCAATTTTGGACCCTTCTATGAGTACAAGTTTCAGCAATTCAGAAGGTTTTGGGGTGTTTCGATGGTTTTGAATCAGGCACCATTGGCTATTTTACCTGGACTCGAATACGGGTGTCGGGTACGAGTACATATCCAAGAGTCGGGCCCTTCAAAATCATAATTGAAGGACACACGGACTCGGCTAAAAATGATCCAAATTTTGGATACGGGTATGAAGATATGACTATTAAAATAAATACATTTGAATATTGTTTCATAAAAAGATGCAGCATGTAATTAAATTTGTATGGCTTTATAAAAGACATGTAATTAAATTTGCACGGTTTCATAAAAAGACATACTCTCTAATTAAATTTGTATAATTTCATAAAAAGACGGTTGTAATAAAATTTTATTATTTTATATATTTAAACTTATAATTAAATTAGCATGGTTTCATAAAAAGACATCTATGTATTTAAATTTATTTCATAACTTTACTACCAATACATCGTATTAAAATAAATTATCTACTTCACTACCACATTAAAATAAACTATATCCTTCACTACCAGTCTTCCGATTGTCACCATAAAGGACCATGAAGGATCCGATTGTCACTATGAAAGATCGGATACGGATTCCATATACATACTCATGTCCTACCCGGTGGACATGGGTACTTCTTTTAAAGTGGAGAGTCCGAGTAACATAGATCATTGGTAGTTTCGACGGTTTCAATATCAACTTCAGACACAACATACTCGTGATAACGAGGATGCACATGATTCAACCAAGGTTCAAAAGCTTGGTTTCAGTATCAATTCAGACCCTTCCTATGGTGTCAGTTTCAACAATTTCATAAGGGTTTGGGGGGTTCATTGGTTTTGAAATGGGGTTCCCATCTACCAACTCAAAGCACAAATAATGTGAAGCCCTAAACTATGGTTACATCACCACTTATGAAGGAGGAATAGGAACTTATTACCACTACCACTGTTCTAAAAATCGGTTCTAGGTGACGTCTAGGCGCTAGGCGCCCCATGACCGCCAGTTGGCATCTAGGCAAAATTAGTCGGCGCCACTCACCCCATAGGTGGTTCTAGGCTACGCCTAGGTGGAAGCGACGGGTGCCCGCCTGACTACCGCCTTTTACAACCTTGCATGTTACTAGATAAATAGAACAAAAACTATAAAGTTGTAGAGAGGTCTTAGATCTATATATTTATATTATCCTAATAGGCTCCTACAGGTCAAAGGCATGCTTAGGGCAGGCGAGCTAGAAGCACGCAACAACAATGTTCTAAATTTCAGTAGGCGAAGTCGGTGCACCGGAGGGCCGACTAGCGCCTAGGCGCCGCCTAAGCGCCGAACTGAACAAAAAAAAAAATTAAACATGTAGAGGACAAATACATTGTATGTATTATAAAGACACATAAGTTTATGTGCTCTTATGGCTAGTAGTAAATGTTTAAGTCACTTGTACATGTGATGGTGGGTTCGAATCCTGCCATTCCTAATTTTTTTTTGGGTCCAATCATAATAATAAAAGGGGGAGAGAAGAGAGAGAGAGAGTCCAGCGTCCATCTCTCTCCTCTCCGCCTCTCCCCTCCATCTCTCGCCCCTCTCCCCTCTCCATAGCAAGTTAGCAAAAACAACAATGGCAGCAGAAACAACAGCAACAGCCCCACCACCACCACACAATCAAGGTAAGTTTTCAAAAATAAATTCAAATTTTTCGTTTTTTTTTACTTTTGAATTTTTTTTGAAAATTTTTACGAAAATTTCGGCAGAACAATCCGCCTAGGGCCAAAACCCACCTAGGGCTGCCGTCTGGGGAGTTTCCGATGCGTCTGACGACCGCCTAAGCCAAAATTTAGAACATTGTGCAACGGTATAATATTTTATAAATTTGCTAAAATGGTACAATAAAGATAGAGTTGTACATGATCCAATTGTACAAATACAAGCCCTCTTAAGCATTGTTCTAAAAAACGCCAATCTAGTCCCTCTGATGCCCGACTATGCATGTTTTGAGATTTTATGGACTTTTTCTACAATTTTCAGTAGATTTTTTGGATTTGTATTTTATTTATTTTTTTGAACCGCCTAGATCTAGGTGTCCGCCTAGGCGGACTAAGTGCTAGGAAGCGGGTGTCCTCCCAACTAACGCCTAGCGCTTTTCACAACCTTGTTCTCAAGCAACCTCTCATATCTCTAGCTATAAGTATATTATAGTGGTTTTCAAATAATATTGACCAAATAAACTTTCTGAGGAAGGGATCTTTGTTGACATTAAAAATTATATGAATCTAAGGGAAGATATATCTAAGTTTCTGACATTACACTATTCTTATAAAAAAGAACAATATCAACTTTTATTAAGGAACGAAATTTTGTACACAATTATAATTGCTAAAATTAGAAAAGCTAGAAATTTGCGTACCAAAATTATCGTTTCACTTGTCCTTCATATAGTTTTGGACGTACTGAAAGACAAATGGATACCAAACCAACAAAGATGCTAAGACAGGTCATATGCTAGTGAAGCCATGAGATATAAATTCAACCCGAAATAAATTTTCAACTAAACTTCTGAATATTCCATAAAAATAGTACTTTTGAAACAACACCAAAATAAGATTCTTTCTGAAAATGTGATTTGATCTCCCACCCAAAGGCGATTGGAACTAAACTCACATTTTGAATACACGAATACACAAAATTAGCTAGTAACATGTCAAGTATAGGTTTACAGGGGTATTTAAGAACTAACGTTATTTAGTAAAATGTGCAACTGGCTACAACTCGTTACAATCCTTATACATACGAGTGATAGAACCTAAAAAGACCACATTCTATATGAGCATCACTAAAAGCATCATCTTACATAAAAGTTTCAAATTTAAGAAGCCTATTGAATTGTAGAGTGAAAAAACAACATGAAAAAACACTCCTTTCTCATAACCTTCATAGCTCTTAAGATATAATGATCTCCTAATAATGTCTCTTTTCTTCTTCTTTTATTTGAGGTAAGAAAATAATGTCTCTTTTCAAAAAAAATAATCAACAAAGTCGAATTATAAAAACCTAGTTTAAAAAAAAAGTTCGTACAAAAAAATTAAAAGTACCATTTTTACGAACATTTTATTCCGAAAGACTACTTTTTTAATCAAAAGTCCCCAATACTGCTCTATTTTACTGACAAAATCATAAAGAAAAAGAGTAAATATAGAGAGACCGAGAGAGAGAGAGAGTAGAGAAATGACCTTGTTGACATTGACATTTGGTGGCCAAAAGTGGAGAAATTTGAAGAAGTAATTGAACATCTCCTCTCCCGATCCGAAGCTCTTCGGTCCCAATTTCTCACTAACAGCCACCTCCTTCTCCGCCTCCTTCTCCGCCTCCTTCTCTTCCTCTTTGTTCTCTTCGACCTTAGCTTTCTTCGATGCTCCTTCCACCTCTTCTTCTCCTTCTATTCCTTCTTCTTCTTCTCTCTCCCTCTTCCCATCTCCGTTGGTGCTCGTTAGGGTTTCGGTAACTGTGGGATCTGTGGCGGATTCTGGACCGGTTTCCATCGAGCCTGGGATTGGATGGGGATTCTCTGAAGCTGCTACTTCCGCCATAGCAGTGGAAGAGAAGGAGAGAAAACCCTAGTTTCGTTTGGAAAAAAAAAACCTAGTTAGGGTTTGGAAGGTTATTGGGGGAGGGATATAAATAGAGCTATTGTTTCAATTGAAAGCCCATGGGCTTCCAACTTTGTTTTGTAAACTGCAGCTGACTGGTTTTAGATGTAAATTCGTTTTGAAATGTTCCCTTGTACTAGCATTTCAAAAGTATCCGAGTCCTACAAATGAAAATGATGTGTATGAGAAAATGTCTATTAATGCCAAGTCATTTGGGTTTATCATTAAGATTGATACAAAATGAAGTCCTGGGTAACTGCAATCTAAAATGGACATACATCCATAATTTGTACCCTTTGGATATCATTGGATTGGAATCTCTTTCTTTATTCTTTTTTTAATTATACTTGTTACTATAATGTCACGTAACAACATATCTAAGACCGAGTCACGTGACAATGGTCAGCTGATACGTATTCATAATTTCTCAATCTAATTGATTTCTGGATAGTATTTATATTTTAAATTTACAAATGAACTCTAATCCACATTACATATCAACATATCACAGATATAAATTAAATTTAATCACATCCATATATATGAAGTAAAGTAACTAGTCTGAATAAAAGTTATTGCATAGCAGAGTACATAAATAACATATCCAAATAACAAAATCCAAGTGGAACCGTAGAGAATAACCCACTAATAGATAGACAATAAATACATAAAGTAAGATAACTAGATCCAACATCTAAAGAATGATTGAATCCAAGGGCTGAGCCCTAGCCAAACTCAGATGTACCCGACAAGCAAGACCTCCTCATCCTCCGGAGAAGCGTTAGGGTCTAGTCCGTACTCCTCCGGATATGCCTGATCGCTTAAGCTTGAAAGAAAACAGGATCCGCAGAGGGAGGTAACAAAATACATAGAAACATGTCATAATATAAACCGAATACTATAAACAATAAAAAAGTAAAGGTGCAACTATCCAAATGACTAAATAAATGCAATATAAGGACAACTTTCGCATGCCAATGGATCTCCGACTAGGGGGTAACGGGCTGCAAGTAGCACTCGTCTGAGTAGCTAACGATCATCAAGTAGAAGGGGTAATGGAAAGCAAGTAGCTCTCATCCAAGACGCTAGTGGCCATCAAGTAAAATGAGAGTGTAAAAAGTAGCTCATATGCCAAGTAATTATCATCATCACCCAATGGTATCGACAAGTCAAGTCCACGAATCATCCATAAGGAATGTACCACAAGTTTGAATCTAGAGTAATCAGTAACTAGCTCACATCGCAAGACATATCTCACGAACTAACTGCTACACCGACTCACTTATATTAGCATTAGAATGGATACAGGAGTGTGTGTACTATCATGCATATCAAATTTGTGTCATAAGCCTAAGTAAGTGTCTAGGGTCACTCGAGATATCATAGTACCTTATCACAGCATCTGAATAGTCCAACTAACCCACTAAGTCAGTATTGAACTCAATCGATGTCTAACGTTGATCTCAACCGAGTCACGCTTGGATATATAAAAAAATAATATAAATAGTAATTAAATAAACATAAATTATAATTAAATAGTTTAGAAATTTATAGTACATAGTGAAAAGTATCTTGCCTGATAGACGATTGGTGCAGAGTCAATATATCGGATACAAACGTGTCGGATACATAATAGCACGAAATACCGATAGAAATCAATTATGCTTAAACATTGAAACAGAGGTGTCCATAAGAGATTACATGCTGAATTGTCTTTACTTTGTCTGGATCAAGATAAATTACTTTGGATGTAATAACAAATCTAGGGAATTTGCTACTAGAGACTCCCAGAAAATATTTTGTGGGTTCAACTTGAGCTAATATACACATTAATTCGAACACCATTCTAAAGTCTTTCAAATGATCATATTTGCATCGAATTTTAACACAAATTCATCTATGTAGCATTCAACATTTGTATGCAAATGTTCACAAAAAATTATGCTCATAACTTGTTGGTATGTCGTACTAGCAATTTTTAATCCGAATGGCATCATCGTATAGCAATATACCCACAACGGTTTTTGGAATAATGTATGTTTTGCGTCATTAGGAAATATCTTGATATGGTTGTATCTAGAGAAGCCATCCATGAAATAAATACTCTCGAAGCTATAGGTATTATTAATCATTACATCGATTATGGGGAGTGAAAATTAGTCCTTTTGGCAGGCAATGTTTAGATCATGAAAGTCGATGTAGACTTTGATCTTTTTGTTCTTTTTTAGGAGTGAAACGACATTAGCGACCCAATTGGGGTATTATTCATGACGAATGAAGCCACAAGCAATTATCTTTTTGACTTCTACTTCAATTTATTCTATAACATCTGGGCTGAAGCAACTTTGTTGCTATTTGATAAACTAAACATCTAGACGAATATTCATCCAATACATAGCTATCTGAGGGTATAGACTAGGCATATCCTCATAGCTCCAAGTGAATACGTCGACGTACTCCTGGACCAATGCTACTAGAGCTTGTTTTTTATCTTCGATTAAACTTTTGTTGATAAAGAATGGTCTAGTAAGTGAGTCGTCTCCTAGATCTACCTGGACAACTTCATCTTTAGTAAGGGGTTCTCGTTTCTCGAAGTGTAACTCCCATTGTAACTCTATCTTCTGAGCCCAGGTCTTTGGCTCAGGGTCAAAAGGTTCAAGAGTTTGATCGTCCGTGTCATGTTGTTCAATAGAAGTCACGTTCACTATATAAACTTTATTGAAGACTGCTCCAATACTGACGTTGTCACGATCCGCACCCGATGTAGGAACACGAGTACGTGGGTACGTCCAACCTACGCCGCAGCATCAGCAGTAGAACATTGTCTAGGTCAACAATGCTATTTAAATATCTCATACAATATATAATGGTATATGTCAATAATTTCTAACTCCAATTGGAGGACAAAATGATGGTATTATTATAATTGATACTCAATCATGATATAAAACTAAAGGAAGATAAAGACACTATATGAAATAGAAAAAAGAGTCACAAAGTCATCATATAATACAACCAAGACTAATAGTCTATCTACAACATAATCTCAAATAATATATACATGTCAATGTCTAAAACTGAAATATATACAATATTTCAAAGAAAATCTAAGTCACTTCGGTAGCCGGTACTAATCTTTAGACAGCTCACAATCTTGTGGTCCATAAAAGGTGGGACACATCTCCTCTAACCAATCATCTGAAAAATATATCCAGTCAGGATTGGAGCGAAGTATAACCCAATAGCAGTTTCAATTAATTGATAATGACTATAAACAGAAATAGATAATATAATACAAGACGAGAAACAATGAACAATATCATATTATGGTAGAAAAAAAGATAAACAAGAGTAATATGGTATACGCTGATCACGATAAAATAGAATAAAGACATTGGAATAGAATATTGTGAAGAACTGTAACTATACTAGGTGTTTGAAATACTAGTTAGATATGTGATCGGATTGGGTTGAATGTTGTCTACTTAAACGTTGGATAAACATTGTCTAACTTAAACATTGAACATTGTCTAGGCTTTGATCACATATCTAGCTAACACTTCCACTTTCCTCGACTAGTACAATAGATCCAACCATGACATGTTACACTACCAGGTACTCAAGGCATTATAAAATATTGAACATTGAACTTTGAACATTGAACATTATCTAAAATTAAACATTGTCTATTAACCATATGTGAACACGAGGAATAATGAAATAATAAATAACATCCCATGACTGAAGATCTATGTATATACTAGTCCGTGTACCAATGTGTCAGGAATCAAAAAAATATTTCTAAATACCTGTATTATAGTAATTATCAAGAAATAAAAACTATCAGAGAATGTACTCGCTTCTGATCCTGAGCAAATGGTATCAAACGGTGTCCGAGCTGGTGTCTCACAACTCTATATATGAACATCATGTCAAAGGGATGTAAAGAATGATAAATGAGCCATAGATGCACTAAATATGATTTTCTAGGTCAACACTAGTTAATATAGTAAGTATCTTATATATATAAACTTGTATATATATATGCTAGTTATACTCATACCTAGTGTTATCCTAGTGTATACTGAATACCTTAACTTACACCTCAAACCCATTACCTAATCTCCACACCAAGACTCTTGAACCCACATGTCACTAACTAACTTGCTCTCTAACTTATAATAACTGAAACCAATAACCAAAATTTACTAATTACTTACTTAACTATATACTAACTGTCATACTAATAACTGATATTAAACTTAACTTATTTTACAACTGATACTCTATCTAATACTTACATACACTAACTGATATCAAAATACTGATATCAATTATCTCAAATTGACACTAACAACCCCTTACCTTACCCAGACGTAAACATTTACATTAACTCTCTTCTTACCTCACTAACATATTGATATACATTGTGCCTATATCACTCTTCTATCTTACATATCAGCATCAATATCGTCACACCAACTACAAAAATGAACTACTGCAGCCATTCATTCCCTCTCCCATGTTTCCCACACTCCAATACCTACTGGAACACACCAAGTTCCTACCTATCACAGAAAAGCTAATACCCAAATAATACCTCAAAGCATGCACACTTCATTACACTTGCACCTATCACTTAACTACCTAATCTTTACTAAGAATATATCGAGCACCACTCACTGATGCTCGTTGATACTCTAGTGTTCCACACACCCATACACCAAAATGAACACACTAGGACCCATCTAACACTGTTAGGTGCAAGGCATCCAAGATACACATTAACTGGTACTTGATGCTCACTTGTATAACCCACACACATCAGATACTCCTTGGTATCAGACCTCCCCACACTCCCCAGGTTTGCACTCTACTGCAGAAGTGATGCAGTCCACATCCAACTGCACTCGAGCCCCCATCCCTTGAACAGTTGCACATATCTCTCCCCTTAGCTCTTGCCTTGCTCTTTATGATGTTGTTGCTCATATCAATGCATCAGTTGCTATTGTTGGCTTCAGAATGCTTATTCGAGCAGATGAACAAAACTGATATAATACACATCCTGCATCTACAACATATCAACTATTGCCCTCATGCTGCTTTTTTCCAGAGCAGTTGTGCACTCTATTGCACACTCCAAATTGGCATGTTTCCCCGATACCCTCACTCTCACGTGTCTACAGCTGCTCCCTGCTGCTTCATAAAAACATACACACCCTACCAATACTCCCATCTCCAGGATATATACATCACTTCCATTTCATACCACCACACACTACACACTAAGACCCAACAGTGCACACACCCATACACATTACACAATGCAGCCACTAGTCAATTAATCAAACACTTAATATGGACAATAAGTATCACTCATGATATACTTGTGACACCCCTATACTTGCTGCCTACACTGGACATCCCTCTCACAGTCACAACTGCGACTACACACACAGTTAACATATAATACCAACACAATCTCGGCTATACTAACACTCACATAACACTCAAATTCTAAGCCCCCAATACCCTCATGAGTAGGCAATTCAACAAACACTTTGTAAGCACAAATCTAATACTCACCACCAATGTCACGATACTCTATGATACGCTCTCCAAAACCTCATACCACTATGATACAACCCCCAATTCACATGTAATACCTTATATTATAAAAATCTTGATATATAAATGTCTAAAATAACTAATTATAATACAATTGATAAAGAATGACATACTAGGACACCAATATCATGGAATACCCAATTCTGATCACTCCTCGTATCACGGTGTATCATGATACGGACTTTCCATATTCAATTGTGGACACGTAGATAGCCTCACAATACTAATACAAGCCTAATTAGATCTACTAAACCTAATGACAAGAACTTGGTGCCCCAATCTCAATTTTTTCCCAAAATTGACACCAAACTCAATATAAAAGTCATAATAGGGACAATTAGAAGTCAAAACTTCTTCCTATGGGTTTTCCTAATGTATGGATGGATTTCTAATGATTAAATACAATAATTAGAACCTAAGGAGATGGATTTCCAATGCAAAGTAAAGTGGACACAATTTGGACACCAACTTCTTGTCCAAAGCCTTCCTCTCCAAGTGCTCTTGCCAACCTCAAGCTTCTAGTCTCCTTAGATAGTGAGGATGAGTGAATGAGAGAAATTTATGAAGAATTTGATGGAGGAATGGATCAAATTTGGAAAGAACACCAAATGGGGATTAATTGGAATAAAAATTGAGAGGAGAGAGAAAGTCTCATCCCACATATAGGGTCGACCACTACCCCCTTGTCCAAGCAATGTACATTGTTATATTTTTCCCTATTGGGTTGTCATGAAGAGGGGTTTAATTAATGGAAGCTTCCATGCCTAATGATGGTTTAATCTAATCTCTAATTAATGAAAGAAAATGGCTCATTTGGGTTCAAAAGTGACTAGTCTAAAATATTGGTTCAAGTTGTCATGTTATGTCTAGTTAGGTCCACTAGTGTCGTGTCTAATCAAATAGTCCAATCTACCAACCAATCATAATACTAGTCATCAAATATATAACATGCACAATATTAAAATAATTTATAATCACAATATTTATAATAATATAAAATAATAAAAATACTCATATTCTAGAAATGTGGTAGTTACAAGTCTACCCTCCTTAAAAAAAAATTATCCTCAAAATTTAAAGATGGTTGTATATCCTCTAAGTCAAACCCCCAACCCATCTAAAATAATACAAGCATACAATTTAAAAGGAATAACTAATTATGGTCACGCATTATTATGGTCTCTGTCCATCATAGTATCGCAGTCTCTGTCAGGATACTATATTAACTATACTATAGCACAAAAGCACACAAAAACAATAGATGGAAAGGAAAAGAATAGAACAGGACAAAATATGCTAACCCATCACCTGTAGCGTCGGCCTCCTCGACCGCCATCGCAAATGCTCCACCCTGCTGGGGTGGCTCCCTTCGCGGGTGCTGGGCAATCTGCGGTGCTATAGGTAGCCTAACTCTACCTCTCTGATGTGGAACTACACCACGATCTGGACCATACAGGTTGTTAGTCCTTCACCTGATGATCAGGGGAACCTGTCACGACCCGCACCCGGTGTAGGGATGCAAGTCGAAAACAACGCCCAGCCTACGCCGCAGAATCAGAAGTAGAACGCTGTTTGGGTAATCATCTAATCAATATAATATGCCACCAAAAATATCAATATACTCAATCACAGATCTAAGATGGAAAAGAGTATGAATATGATAACGAATAGAATAGTCACAATACAACTCATGAGTCAAATAATAACATCGATAAGTCAGAGGAATACTAAAAGTAAGCTGAAGACAAATCCAGTACAAAAGAATAACTAAACATCTAAGCTATGAGTCCCAGGTCGTCTGTCTCAGTCGGGATGAGTCCCTCCTGAGCTAGTGTCTCTGACTCTAAGCCCACAATATCCCGAGGCCCGTAATGAGTAGGGTACCACTCCTCAGTGTCATCTAGAAAAAATATATCCAGTTAGGAAAGGAACAGAGTACATCTCTAACAGCAGTTCTAATCAATGATATAAACTATGTAATAGTAAATAGATGTGAATATACAAGATGAAACAATAGATATAAGAGATATACAATAAGGAATACTGAAAATAAATACAAGAATAAATAATAGGGCAATGAATAAGAATACTAAATGACTAAGTGAGTGAGTACCAACTTTAACATGTGATCGGCTTGGGAACTTGATACAAGATATAGAGCCTGGCTAATCATATGTACGGTGTATGATTAATATTATTCAATGAACAAGACTTGATACAAGGAGGGTATCATTATATATCTACACTATATACTCCCCAACCCCGACTGGTATAGTGGATCCAACCATGGTATGGCACGAGATTCTCTAGGAAGGTAGCAAGTCTCCCCGAGAATCAGTATCTGTACATGTACAAGAAGAACAATGAAACAAGGCTTACACAAGATATACCATATATACTAAGGAATAACATCTCATGACGAGATCCGGATATACCAATCCGTGTAACCATCATGTCAAGAAATCAAGGATATCTACACTAGATACAATGAACATAGAGGATATCATAAATGAGAAACTATCAGAGAATGTACTCGTTTGAAACCTGGTGCACAGTATCACAAATGTCTGGTACGGTGCCTCGAAGACCTAGATATGGAATATAACATCAATACAATATTTCGGAATAAAAATAAATTAAACTAGTCAACTTCTAGGTCAAAGAGTCATTTCTAAGTCAAAACAGTCAAACTAGGTCAACTCTAAGTCAAACTGGTCAAACTTGGTCAAACTATTTATTTCTAGGTTGCATGAGTCTATCTTAAGGATATTTGGTCCATACACTAAGAATCTAAGCCACACTAACTAAACTTAGGATACTAAGATATCGTATCGCAAGATACGCAAACAAGAGATATAAAAATAGCATATAAGCATATTAAATCAATATTAAATACACTAATCATAATTATAATTGCTAAGTGGATACCTTGGCTTTGAACCAACTCGGTATCGCACCACTAAACACTCTTCTTGATACCCAACTCAAATATCTCGAGTATCCTCAATACCTTGACATTTACCTTGGTATCTCAAGGTAAATGTGATTCCTAGTATACATTAGCTATCCAACTCTACATCATATGCTAATACGTATTTATCTAATATAATATCACCTACTATACTAATCACTAACTATTAATACTTATATGCATGCACACATATCTACATATATAGATAACGAGAGATACATAAGTAGGTATGTAAAGATAACTAACTAATACTAATACCTAGATAGCTAATTAACTAGTTAACTAACCATAATAAACTAGCTAACTGCTAACTAAAACTAACCCACCTAGCTAGCTGATTCCCCGCTGCCACTGCTCCTCTTGGAGACTGCTGTTGCTCGGCTCTGCACTGGTGCTACTGCTGCTCGGGCTATGCTGGTGTAGCTGCTGCTGCTACTAGCTCTGCATAGCTGCTGCTGCTGCTCGGCTATGCTGGTGTACCTGCTACTGCTACTAGCTCTGCACTGGTGCTACTGCAGCTGCCATGCTGCTGCTGCTGGAAGTCCCTAACTCCCCCTTGCTGAAATGCTGCCCGATATACACACAAGCACACAACATGCCACACACACACACACACACACACACACTCACTAGTATCATATATATATATATAACATTCCTCTCATATATATATATATATATATATATATATATATATATATATATATATATACAACCATACATGCATATGTAGATATATTACCCATACATATTTACATATATATATTCAACATACACTTTTACACTATACATATAGATACACCTATACACATAGGTAGGTATATCACTCCCTCTCACATACACATGTAGGTACTTACCTAAGCATATATAAACATATCATACATCACATATATATATGAAACTATGCATACACAAGTATATGCCTATTACAATAGATATATAGATAACTATAGACCAATACATATAAGTATATATCAATATATATATATATATATATATGTATATATACATACATATACACATGTACACTAAAATATATATAGATATCCATACACTAGTATATGTATATATCTACATACATATACATATACATCTATATACATATACATATATAAGTATATACATTACCAATAGCTATGATCAATGCAATATAAATCTAGAAATGCAATACAACAAACACGTGGAGTGCGTCACACCTGTATCACACTAGATTTATGATATGCTTGCGATACGAGTCCACCATATAATCAAACGTACCCCGAAGGACACGAGCAAGTCTATATTACTATTTATGAATAATACAAGAGTAAAATATACATTTACGTGTTTGTCTCAAAATGTGACATGCACAAAGCCCCGTGTCGGAGGAAAAACCACCAAATCAATACGTATTACCAAATTATTGGGATATGACCTACCCGTATCCAATTGTGGATACGACACTAGCCACAAACAAACAAACAAACACATGTCAATTTGGTCTATATGACCAATTGACCAATACAACAAGTGTCAATCTCGGAATTTTCTCAAAATTGACACAAAAAATACCATAACTTTCTCCATAGGCCTCCTGTGAACCTAATTCCAATTCCTATGGGTAGCCTATGCATATGGGGTGGTTTCTCATGGTTAAATCTTAGAATTAGAACCTAATTAAAGGAGAAAAAATGAATTATACATATTGGAAGATGGATTCCTAATAAATCTCCAAATTTGATAAAATTGGCCTTCAACTTGTAGATCCTTGCTCCTCTTTGTAGATCCTTGCTTTCTTCTTCTAGATTCTTGCTTTAGTAGTCTCCAATGGTGATTTGGGAATATTTGGGATGAAATTCGGTAGAAAATTGATGTGGGAATGAAGGAATTTGGTTGAGGAAAATCTAGATCTAGATTTGAAATAAAAAGAGGAGAGAGAAACTTTTTCCCCTCTTTTATATAGGTCGGCCCCCTATGTCCCCTCTCTTAAGCTACTATATAATATTTATTATACCCCTTGGGGCTTCTCATAAAAAAATAATTAAGGAGGGAAGATTCTAGTCTAATGGTTTAATTAAATTAATCATCATCCTAATTAATGGGCTTCTAATTGGGCTCAATTCTAACTAATTATAAATATTGGTCCATGGATCTAATCTAAACTAGTTAGGTCTACTAACACAAGTCCAAAATAATAAACTAACATCTAACAATAATTAAATAATATAATAAATAATTATTCATCATGTATAATATCTAATTAATTGTAAAATTACTAAGATACCATTTTCCTAGAAAATGTGGTAGTGACAAGTCTGCCCCCCTTAAAATAATTTTGTCCACAAAATTCAAAGACAAAAACTACCCCCAGAAAATAACAGAACAGAACAGAAAGAATAGAACATAACTAGGAAAGAACATACCTCAGGGCACAAACAAATATGGGTAACGCTCTCGCATTTCATCCTCTCTCTCTCTCTCTCCCAGGTAGACTACCCCGGAGAGTGATGCCTCTATGCGACACATACCAAGAAAATAGTCTGGTTCCTCAGTACCTTCTTTCTTCGATCCAGAATCTTAACTGGCTGCTATGGATAATTAAGAGTAGGGCCCACCTCTATCTCTGAGTGATCCAACACGTGACTAGGATTTTCCATGTATCGTCTCAACTGCAATACGTGAAACACGTTGTGCACTCCCTCTAATGTAGGTGGCAAGTCTAATCTATAAGCAACTACACCGACCCTCTCTAGAATAGTGAAAGGTCCGATGAATCGTAGACTAAGCTTCCCGCCTCCACCGAATCGAATCGTGCCTCGTATCGGAGAAATTCTCAAAAACACCAAACCACCCACCTAGAACAAAACACAACCTTAAGAACTTAATCTATAACAAACAACCAATAACAAGCATAAAACAAAAATCTAAAACTATACCTCAAACTCCAAAGGTCTCTGGTGGCTATCGGTCTAATACCGTTGTTTGTCCTGCGCCACTCGAAGTCTGTCTCTGATCAGCTCAACCTTCTCCGCTGCGTCCACAACCATCTCTGGCCCCAGCAAAACTCTCTCTCCAACATCGTCCCATGACAAGGGAGTACGACATCTCCGACCGTACAGAGCCTCAAATGGTGACATCTCTATACGAGCCTGGTAGCTGTTGTTGTAAGCAAACTCTACCAAATGGAGATGGTCCTTCCAAGATCCCCCAAAATCTAGTACACAAGTGCGTAGCATATCCTCGAGAGTCTGAATAGTCCTCTCTGACTGCCCATCTGTCTGGGGGTGATATGTAGTACTGAACTTGAGTTATGTGCCCAAACTCGCCTGCAAACTCCTCCAAAAATGAGAAGTAAAACTACTATCCCGATCCGAGACTATGTTGACGGGAACTCCATGTATCCTGATGATCTGCCTCACATATATTTCTGCCAGCTTCTCCGTAGATAAAGCCACCTTGAAAGGCAAAAAGTGGCCTGACTTGGTCAACCTGTCAACGATGACCCAAATGCGTCTTTCCCTCCTGGAGATCGTGGAAGTCCGGACACAAAATCCATAGTAATGTGCTCCCACTTCCACTCTGGAAGTGGGAGTGAAGTAAACCACCTGGCCTCTGCCTCTCGGCTTTCACCTGTTGGCACACTAAGTATCTGGATACGAACTGTGCTACTTCCCTCTTCATGCCATACCACCACACACTCTCTCGCATATCCCGATACATCTTGTTGGCACCTGAATGTATAAAATACTGAGAGCGATACACTTTCTGCAATACCTCCTCATGCAGCTCTCCACTAGGCACACACAATCTAACGCCATGCCGCAAAGAACCATCCTCTGAAATAGTGAAATCATCCTCTAATCCTGCTCTCACCTGAGCTCTGATGCTCCTCAGAGATACATTGTCATACTGGGCTACCTTGATCATGTCCATTAACTCTGAGTGTATCTGCAATCCCCACATCTGCATAGTCAAACCAAGAACTATCACCTCAATGCCCAAGCTCTCCAAGTCCTCCAACAAATATCGATCATGTGTCAAGAACATAGCTACCGGATACCTGCTCAAGGCATCGATAAATATATTAGCTTTCCAAGGATGATACTATAAAGATATGTCAAAATCCTTCATCAGTTCCAACCACCGATGATGCCTCATGTTAAACTCCTTCTGCGTAAAAATATACTTTAATCTCTTGTGGTCTGTGAAGATCTCCACACGCTCTCCATACAAATAGTATTTCCATAACTTCAGGACAAAGATGACTGCTGCCAACTCCAAATCATGGGTATGATAGTTCTTCTCATGATGACGCAATTGCCTGGATGCATAGGCAATCACTTTCTCATTCTGCTGAAGAACACAACCCAAACCTTTCCCTGACGCATCGCTATAAATAGTAAAACCTTCAGACCCTGATGGCAACGTCAAAATAGGAGCAGACGTCAACCTCTTCTTCAATTCCTCAAAAGCAACCTAGCAGTCCTCTGTCCAAACAAACTCTACATCTTTCCTGGTGAGTCTGGTCATCGGCTCGGCAATCCTCGAAAAATCTTGTACAAACTTTCTGTAGTAGCCTGCCAATCCCAAGAAACTCCTGCTCTTTGCTACTGAACTCGGGGTCTTCCAAGACTCCACTGCTGTGATCTTCTTCGGATCCACTGAAATACTATCACCAGTCACAACATGTCCCAAGAAGTCCACCTTGTCCAGGAAGAACTCATATTTGGACAGCTTCCCATACAACTTCTCCTTCCTCAGCATATCCAACACAATCCACAAATGCTCCTCGTGCTCCTCCGATGTCTTCGGATATATGAGTATGTCATCGATGAACACCACCACAAACTTGTCAAAGTACTGATGGAACATCTTGTTCATCAAATTCATAAATACCGTCAGGGCATTAGTCAACCCAAACGGCATCACCATAAACTCATACTGACCATACCGAGTTCTAAAAGCAGTCTTCGGTATGTCCTCCGGCTTCACTTTCACCTGGTGGTAGCCTGATCTCAAGTCTATCTTAGAAAATACCTTGGCACCACCCAACTGATCGAACAAGTCATCAATCCGTGGCAAAGGATATTTATTCTTGATAGTGAGATTATTCAATGCCCTATAATCAATGCACATACGTACCGATCCATCCTTCTTTGGTACAAACTGTCACGACCCGCACCCGGTTTAGGGGCACGAGAGCGTGGGTACGTCCAGCCTACGCCGCAGCATCGGCGGTAGAACGCTGTCTAGGTCAAATACTATCTAAACAATCTCACGCTAGTATCCAACTCCATAGGAGACGTGGATATCATAAAATAAATCTAGAAATACTTAATCACAACTACAGCACGATAGGAAAATGAAGAAATAAAAGAATACAACACAAGTCTAATGACACAATAATCATACCTGCAATCAGTAACATCAAATTTCCCCCAAGTGTGTCGGAAACCAGTCTACTAAGGTCACAGTCTGGAAAATATTTTCCAGTCAGGAAGGAGCAAAGTACATCTCTAAATAGCAGTTCTATATAAATGACATAAACTATGTAGCAGTTCTAGATGGAAACATACCAGATGCATGTATAGGTACGAGAAATGTACAATGAGAAAAATACTGGAAATACTGTAAGTAAATGCAGGAAAAGAACAATTTGTCAATGAGCAAGAATCCTATGACTAAGTGTGTGAGTACTAGCTTTAATATGTGATCGGCTTGGGAACTTGATCAGGCTGGTTACATGTGATTAGCTATGGTTCATATAAAGTCAGGCTAACCGTTGGTTAGCTATGATGCATGTAGAGGTCAGGCTAATCACACGTAACAGCTATGGAGCATGTAAATGGTCAGGCCGCACCCGACGTGAGATGTGGGGTGAGCTATGGTGCATATAAAGTTGGGTATGATCACATATCTACACTAAAGTACTCCCCAAACCCCCGACTGGTATAGTAGATCCAATCATGGTACGCTATGGCACGGGATTCCCTAGGAAGGTAGCAAATCTCCCCGGAAATCAGTATTTGTACATGCACAAGATATCAAGGAAACAAGTCTTGTACAAGCTACACCATGAATAAGGAATAACATCTCATGACGAGATCCGTGTATACCAATCCGTGAAACCAACGTGTCAAGAACATGAATATTTACACTAGATACAGTGAACATAGGAGATATCATAAATTAGAAACTAATCAGGGAATGTACTCGCCTTTGGTCCTTAGCTGGTGAATACCGAGGTCCTGTTCCAGAGTGTCCCCTGGGTAAACCAACAGTCCTATAAACATATCACAAGCAAAACCATATTTGCATCAGATGCTACACTAACACAGTCTAAAAATACTGGCCTCAGGGCCACGTCAGGCAGGGCACTAGTCAACTAGGGTTATCTAGTAGGGATACGTATATAAATACACATATATAAGCCTATCAGTAATTTGTACAAAATACGTACATAATATATACACTAAATAGATGTAAATAAATAAATAAATATATATATATATATATATATATATATATATATATATATATATATATATATATATATATATATATATATATATATATATATATATATATATTCGTAAACCAAAATATATATTTGTATCTATACAATCAAATATATATATATATATATAATTATACCAAATCATACTTATACTATATACAGGTAACTATACCAATTTACATTTATATATATAAAACCAATACAACATATAGATATACATACATATACCAATACGAAAATATAATCTACATATATATCTTTATACCAAAATTATATAAAAATATGTATAACTGTATACTCATAATAGAATTATAACATATATATATTGTCAACAACCGCATTAAATATACTAATACTAATACCAAATTAAGTTTATACTTTGAATATTAGGAATATAATAAAAGCATGTACAAAATATATTGTCAATGTTATTATTAAAATATATACTAGTACATCACATTAAATACAAATATAATACATTAATTGTATGTACAAGATATATATATATATACATTTATACTAACTATACATATTTGAAAATATATTAAGTACATATATATACAAAATATATACATATACTAAACATTATATATTTTTATACCAAAATAATACGTATACTATTACATTTTATATACCAAAATATGTTTTTACTAAATTAAATATATATACACGTACCATTTAATAATTACATACATATACTATTAAACATTAATTAACTACTTACCTATAACTAAACTATTTATTATTAAACTAAACTAATTACATTTAATTACTAACTAATATATATTAACTAACAAATTATAAAATTAATTAACTGATTAATTATTTAACTAAACCAAACTAATTATGTATATTAACTAATTATATACTAAACTAATTTATAAATTAATTAACTAATCAATTACTAATTACATTAACTAAACCATAAATCACAGAACAGAAGAAAAAAAAGAGGAGGCTCACGATTGGGGGTTCTTCCGGCGTCGGCGTTCGGGGAATCCGCCGGGGTCGGCCGGCAAGCCCGACGGGTCTGAGGCGGCCACGGCTCGACTCGAGGCGACGGCGGAGATTGAGAGCGGTGGCGGCTTCGAGGCGGCGGATCTGCTGTGGCGGCGGGTCGACTCAGCGGCAGACTCGACTCAGCGGCGGATCTGAGCTCGATTGGGCGGATCGACGCAGAGTCGGACACGACGGAGCTACTGAAGACGACTATGGTGATCGGATGGAGCTCGTCGACGAATCAGCGGCCAACGACGGCGGCGGCGGCTAAGTCAGATTTAGGGTTAGGGTTGTGTGTGGATGTGTCGGTTTGGAACGTGTCCGGGGCTGGACACGATGGGTTTGTGTGGTATGGGGGACGTGTCCGGGTCTGTCGGACACAGGGATGATGTACTGTGGTGGAGGTGGATGTGTCCGGATGGTGTCAGACACAATCTCATTGTAAGGATGTAAATCTGGACACAGCAAATGAATGGATACGGTAGGACACCCGGGGTCGGACCCGAGGCCAACACGGCTGACACGGTGATGCTGGACATACGGACACGAGCACACAAAATGGTGGTGGCTTGGCTTGTGGGAATTGTGAGGGCTAGCTAGGGTTTCTTGGGAATGGTGATGAGAGACTTAAATAGGGAGAGAAGGTGTGGGATAAAGGGTGAGGGTTGGCCCAAATAACGAATGGCCCAAGATAATAAATAAACGGGCTTTTCATGTAGGAAAAAATGAGGGTGTGAATGGGAGACGGTAAACGGGTAAATTAAATAGAAAAGATAATTTAAGAAAAATATTTTTAAGAGGCTTCCGATTAGCTACTAATTAAACTCATTTTCAAAACCCTAGAAAATATGTAATTTATTTATTTACTATCCCAAATAGATTTCAATTATTATGAAAAAAACTAGTCCTTTAAATAATTTTATCAAATAATTAATTTCATGATTTCAAGCCAATAAACATTTGAAACTAGAGAAATATATATATATTATTATTTATTTATTTATTTTGTAATACATCGACATTTAGGAAAAATAATTTTTATAAAAGATTTTAAATTACTTTCTAAAATCAACACTGCTCAAAAATCTAATACTACAAATTTTCAAGGAGAAAATATGTTATAAACTTGATATAAAAATAAAAAAAATTTAATTATTTCGGAAATTTGGAAATCGGAGGTTACAAGTCTACCCACCTTAGAAAAATTTCGTCCTCGAAATTTAGGATTCTCAATAATTGCCTTTACTCATTATATTACTTCTATCAAAATTTAAATTTCAAACCATTTAATCATGAAGTAATTCCATATTGCTATTTCACAACCTTTCAAAATTCTATATCATCATTTTCCGGAAAATCTTCAAGTTTTAAAATCAAATTCAAATTTTTATCATAATCTCTTCCAAAATTTAAGTTCGTATCTAATTACTCAAGGATTTTAATATCCAATCCTCCAATTGAATTCCAATCAATGTCTATTTATAACATTTAAAAAATCTGTATCCCAAATTTAAATTTTAAACACTAATCCATCAATCATCTTACTCCCCTAACTCAAATTCAATTGATGCTTATTCAAATCTAAATCCTCATCCCGAGAATCGAATTCGACACTATTCCATTAACGATTTTATTTCCTGATTTTCTTTTTCCTTAAATACTCAACGATGTGATACCTTCAGAATCTTCAATGCAACATTCATAATATAAAATTTCTATCTTGCAATCAAACAGATAAAATGAAAATCTCTCAAATTTTCTCAAATTTTAATAATCAATCATATCAAGACCTTCCTAAAATTAATAAATCCTCAATTTTGTCCTGCGAATTTCTTAACTCTCTATTTAAGTTAATGTTTATCCTCGAATTTCAATCATACCTCGAATTTCATAAAATCAATGATCCATCAACTCTGTTATAACAATCCCTAAAAAATTTTTTTTTTTAAAATTTGCTCATCCACAATTTAATCATCTTGTCTATTTTTGTCAGTCATAACCTTCTTCATAGATTTTTGTTATGGTCAAAACTCCAATGATCATGGTCTAAGAAATTCACCTACAGTCATACAACCTGTAATCAAAATGTACGGTCATGTGTCTTTTGTCATGGTACTGCAGTCTCTGTCAGGGTGTACTACTAGCTATATTCTAACAAGAAAATCATGAATACAAGCCACGGTACTATGGAATCAATCAATCAAAAGACGAAAACAAACATGAGGAAAAGAAGGAACCTGCTAACATTTTACTTGTAGTATCTACTCTCTCTAACAAACACTTAACTCTAGCATATTCACTAACAAATTCCTATTCCTGCACACTGGTACCCATATCAACTAGTCATTTATCCACAAGATCCATGAATATATCCATATTGTACACACATGTCTATTAATACCAAAATCTGATACCAAGAACCTCTAACACAATCATAGGTCAAATTATGCATGTAAAGTTTGATACCTCTATCTCTTTAGGTATCTCTGTTCTACTATAAGTACACCCACTGCTAGTTCTCGTTACTACTACAATTGTCCATACCATTTGTTCTCATCACTCCAGTGCACACCAAGTGTAACACATCATACTAAATACTGTTTTTCCCCCCCTAATACAACTCTAGATGGACACCCAAGTCTGTTTTCAGTGCCATCTCAATCATGCCCAAGTCAATAGATTCTTACATATGTATATCATCTACTCATATATTAATTTTCATATTTCTCATCTATCATAAAATTAATCCTCAAATAATCGTCAAGGTTTACTTCTCAAACAACTTTAAAATAAAATGCATATACCTCCTCAAAATCAGATACTCCACATCGAAATAAAATTTAATCACTTCTAAAATCTTTGTAGCCTTAACTATGTTTATTGAATCAAATTTAAATCCTCAATATTTTAACAACATAAAATCTCAACTCCTTAAAAATTCTAAAAATTTAAAATTCATTTCCACTCTTTAATTTATAAATCCACAATTATACATATAAGTGCTCACGGTCTCTGATACTCGAGGTGCACTCAATACCTCTATTGCCTACAATTGCCAACTGGGTACTAAAATTGTACTGCCTGAATCACTTGTACTATTACCTCCAATGATCAAAGTTATCATCACCTATATTTTCCTTCATGATTTCAATTTATGTCAACTGGTATATCATTTAATTATCATCACACAGAGTGCTTACTGTTATTAACGTTATTCTCGACTAATCCTCGATATAGAATTATTAGCACTCTTGGTATTATATCACTAGTTTCATTAATGCATCATCTCATCAAGCTCATTAGAACTCATGATTAGCTGTATCTTTTATAACACTCATTTTTCTTATTCTCCTGGGCAAGTATATGGTTCCTCATCTCGATGGTTGTGGAGGTATTTCCTTTTAACCTTTTATAGCCTGTTACACTAATCTGTAATACGCTTCTCCATCTTCATTACCAATTTCGATATTTCTCTACTCATGACACCTCATTATAACTTCTCATGCATATAAATTTCTTTACCTTTAACACACCCGATATCAATCATCAATTTGAACGTCATGCTCCATAAATCCTTAACACAATTCCTGGATACTTAATTGTTCACGTAGATCATCCAATTGCATAATCATGATTATCCAGGACGGGTATGTTGGCTCTGATACTAACTCTGAGAACTATCACTGATACTCTTACTCCCCTTTCTATAATACCAATACTAATTATAATAACACCTATCATAGAACTATTGCTACAAGGTACTATACTTATGGGTATCTCTAGATTAAAACCTACTGCTCACATGTCCAACTAGGAAACACTTACAACTCACAAGTCACACTCAGTCAAACTAATACAAGACACAACCAAAATTGCAAGTCACTAATTATCACACTAACAAGGATCCTCAAAGAAAATAAGCTCAAAAAGGAACTGGATCAAGGATTGAAGGTATCTTTACTGCTAGTAAAGAAAAAGAAGCGATGGAACAAAGTCCTGAATAACAGAAATAGATAAGTCTTGAGATGATACTTTAAGAACCAATTTAAGATACAACCTGATAATCATACACGTCTGTCAGAAATTATGACACACAGAATCCTCGCCACGCCAGTAAGCATAGATGCGATAAACGACAGGTTCCGTAACTAAGGTATGCAACTCTATAATCATGTCATCTAGAATCTTCGCCACGCCAACCGGTATGGCTGCGAGAGATTCTAAGTTTCATAACTATAGTATGTACATCCCAGTCTGGTTCCTACGTTCTCGTCACGACAGCTAGAATGGCTGCGATAAACTCTAGGTTCCATAACCAAAGTAGACGTTTTACCTTTCTCACTGTCCTCATCAATATATGTCATCAGATGATACCGTAAATTTTAGTCCGTAAAATTCATCTCAATTTGAAATTAACTCAACAACGATACCAGGAATTAAAGTTAACAACTGGTCAACAAGAATCAAACTCAACAATGATACCAAGAATTAAAGTTAACAACTGGTCAACAAGAATTAAACTCAACAATGATACCAAGAATTTAACTTAATAACTGCTCAACAAGAATCAAGTTCAATAACAACAAGCGAGAGCGGACGGAAACAAGGAGAGAAAAAAAAGGTTTAAATTGGAAATTATAATAAGATTCTCAAGGGGTCGTCCCAGGAATCTCTCAAGAATTTGTGATTGAGTATCCTCTCTCATCCTAGTATCCTATGTCCTATATCCTATCGCAGGCACGTAGTAGTATAACAAGGATGCCACACTACTACGATATCGCACAACTCGCGAAGTCTGACCTGCATGGGCCACCACTAAAAACGTGTCACGACCCGCACCCGGTTTAGGGGCACGAGAGCGTGGGTACGTCCAGCCTACGCCGCAGCATCGGCAGTAGAACGCTGTCTAGGTCAAATACTATCTAAACAATCTCACGCTAGTATCCAACTCCATAGGAGACGTAGATATCATAAAATAAATCTAGAAATACTCAATCACAACTACAACACGATAGGAAAATGAAGAAATAAAAGAATACAACACAAGTCTAATGACACAATAATCATACCTGCAATCAGTAACATCCAATTTCCCCCAAGTGTGTCGGAAACCAGTCTACTAAGGTCACAGTCTGGAAAATATTTTCCAGTCAGGAAGGAGCAAAGTACATCTCTAAATAGCAGTTCTATATAAATGACATAAACTATGTAGCAGTTCTAGATGAAAACATACCAGATGCATGTATAGGTACGAGAAATATACAATGAGAGAAATACTGGAAATACTGTAAGTAAATGCAGGAAAAGAACAATTTGTCAATGAGCAAGAATCCTATGACTAAGTGTGTGAGTACTAGCTTTAATATGTGATCGGCTTGGGAACTTGATCAGGCTGGTTACATGTGATTAGCTATGGTTCATATAAAGTCAGGCTAACCGTTGGTTAGCTATGATGCATGTAGAGGTCAGGCTAATCACACGTAACAGCTATGGAGCATGTAAATGGTCAGGCCGCACCCGACGTGAGATATGGGGTGAGCTATGGTGCATATAAAGTTGGGTATGATCACATATCTACACTAAAGTACTCCCCAAACTCCCGACTGGTATAGTAGATCCAATCATGGTACGCTATGGCATGGGATTCCCTAGGAAGGTAGCAAATCTTTCCAAAAATTAGTGTCTGTACATGCACAAGATATCAAGGAAACAAGTCTTGTACAAGCTACACCATGAATAAGGAATAACATCTCATGACGAGATCCGTGTATACCAATCCGTGAAACCAACGTGTCAAGAACATGGATATTTACACTAGATACAGTGAACATAGGAGATATCATAAATTAGAAACTAATCAGAGAATGTACTCGTCTTTGGTCCTTAGCTGGTGAATACCGAGGTCCTGTTCCAGAGTGTCCCCTGGGTAAACCAACAGTCCTATAAACATATCACAAGCAAAACCACATTTGCATCAGATGCTACACTAACACAGTCTAAAAATACTGGCCTCAGGGCCACGTCAGGCAGGGCACTAGTCAACTAGGGTTATCTAGTAGGGATACGTATATAAATTCACATATATAAGCCTATCAGTTATTTGTACAAAATACGTACATAATATATACACTAAATAGATGTAAATATATATATATATATATATATATATATATATATATATATATATATATATATATATATATATATATATTCGTAAACCAAAATATATATTTGTATCTATACAATCAAATATATATATATATATATAATTATACCAAATCATACTTATACTATATACAGGTAACTATACCAATTTACATTTATATATATAAAACCAATACAACATATAGATATACATACATATACCAATACGAAAATATAATCTACATATATATCTTTATACCAAAATTATATAAAAATATGTATAACTGTATACTCATAATAGAATTATAACATATATATATTGTCAACAACCGCATTAAATATACTAATACTAATACCAAATTAAGTTTATACTTTGAATATTAGGAATATAATAAAAGCATGTACAAAATATATTGTCAATGTTATTATTAAAATATATACTAGTACATCACATTAAATACAAATACAATACATTAATTGTATGTACAAGATATATATATATATATACATTTATACTAACTATACATATTTGAAAATATATTAAGTACATATATATAAAAAAATATATACATATACTAAACATTATATATTTTTATACCAAAATAATACGTATACTATTACATTTTATATACCAAAATATGTTTTTACTAAATTAAATATATATACAATATATACACGTACCATTTAATAATTACATACATATACTATTAAACATTAATTAACTACTTACCTATAACTAAACTATTTATTATTAAACTAAACTAATTACATTTAATTACTAACTAATATATATTAACTAACAAATTATAAAATTAATTAACTGATTAATTATTTAACTAAACCAAACTAATTATGTATATTAACTAATTATATACTAAACTAATTTATAAATTAATTAACTAATCAATTACTAATTACATTAACTAAACCATAAATCACAGAACAGAAGAAAAAAAAAGAGGAGGCTCACGATTGGGGGTTCTTCCGGCGTCGGCGTTCGGGGAATCCGCCGGGGTCGGCCGGCAAGCCCGACGGGTCTGAGGCGGCCACGGCTCGACTCGAGGCGACGGCGGAGCTCGAGAGCGGTGGCGGCTTCGAGGCGGTGGATCTGCTGTGGCGGCGGGTCGACTCAGCGGCGGACTCGACTCAGCGGCGGATCTGAGCTCGATTGGGCGGATCGACGCAGAGTCGGACACGACGGAGCTACTGAAGACGACTATGGTGATCGGATGGAGCTCGTCGACGAATCAGCGGCCAACGACGGCAGCGGCGGCTAAGTCAGATTTAGGGTTAGGGTTGTGTGTGGATGTGTCGGTTTGGAACGTGTTCGGGGCTGGACACGATAGGTTTGTGTGGTATGGGGGACGTGTCCGGGTCTGTCGGACACAGGGATGATGTACTGTGGTGGAGGTGGATGTGTCCGGATGGTGTCGGACACAATCTCATTGTAAGGATGTAAATCTGGACACAGCAAATGAATAGATACGGTAGGACACCCGGGGTCGGACCCGAGGCCAACACGGCTGACACGGTGATGCTGGACACACGGACACGAGCACACAAAATGGTGGTGGCTTGGCTTGTGGGAATTGTGAGGGCTAGCTAGGGTTTCTTGGGAATGGTGATGAGAGACTTAAATAGAGAGAGAAGGTGTGGGATAAAGGGTGAGGGTTGGCCCAAATAACGAATGGCCCAAGATAATAAATAAACGGGCTTTTCATGTGGGAAAAAATGAGGGTGTGAATGGGAGACGGTAAACGGGTAAATTAAATAGAAAAGATAATTTAAGAAAAATGTTTTTAAGAGGCTTCCGATTAGCTACTAATTAAACTCATTTTCAAAACCCTAGAAAATATGTAATTTATTTATTTACTATCCCAAATGGATTTCAATTATTATGAAGAAAACTAGTCCTTTAAATAATTTTATCAAATAATTAATTTCATGATTTCAAGCCAATAAACATTTAAAACTAGAGAAATATATATATATTATTATTTATTTATTTATTTTGTAATACATCGACATTTAGGAAAAAATGATTTTTATAAAAGATTTTAAATTACTTTCTAAAATCAACACTGCTCAAAAATCTAATACTACAAATTTTCAAGGAGAAAATATGTTATAAACTTGATATAAAAATAAAAAAATCTAATTATTTCGGAAATTTGGAAATCGGAGCTTACACAAACAATACCGGGGCTTCCCACGGTGAAGAACTCGATCTGATAAACCCCTTATCCTGTAATTCGTCCACCTGCTTCTTCGACTCGATCAGCTCGCTGTTGTTCACTCTATAGACATGCTGTGAAATTGGTTCTGCACCTGGCATTAAGTCTATAGAGAATTCAACATCTCGATCTGGCAATAATCTTGGCAATTCCTCAGGAAACACATCCAAGAACTCTGTTATCAACGGATGCGGCAACTCCTTGTCTTCCATCATAGCTCCACAGATAATGCCTTCTCCCTGCTCTGCAGCTCCTCTACCGAACTCAAACTCTGGCTCTCCTAACAAACCAAACAAAACTCTACCTCCTCTACAATCTATACTAGTACGGTGCCTACTCAACCAATCCATCCCGAGTACAATATCGTAGCTCGGAAGTGGCATTACAAGTAGACACATACTCAGCTTCGGGCCTCCCAGAGTAACTCTCGATTATTACAAATATCATTAACCAGGATAATGCCTCCCCCGGTCATGATCTTACAAGTCCTAAGCAAAGACTCAATTACCAAACCATGATTCAGAGCAAAAAAAATAAATACAAAACTATGGGAAGCACCACTATCAAACAAAGCTAAAGCTGGAATGGAATCAAGAAAAACAGAACATGTGATGACATCTCCGGTGGGCTCGACCTCCTCGACTATCATAGCAAACGTGCGTCCCTGACGTGCACCTCCCTAATGTTGGTACTGGGCATAACGTTACTGCTAGGTCAAAAACGGCGGTCCTCTCGGTTGTACTGCAGGTGGTCTCGCCTGTGTCCTCGGAGCTGGAGCTGCTCCCTGAACTGCACGACGAGGATTGGAAGGATATTCTCTCAGCTGATGCCCTTCGATACCACAATACAAACAAACTCCCAACCTCCTCCTGCAAACTTTTCAGATGTGGCCGGGCTTCTTGCAGTAGTGGCAAGAAGCTTACTGTAACTGTCTCTGTTGCTGCGGTAACTGGTAAAACGGAGCCCTAGCTGGAGTATGGTGCTGCTGTGGCTGCTGAAAATGCCTAGACTAGAAATGAGGGAGTTTGGCAGATACTGTGTTGCCGTTTGCCCCCAGAAAAGAATCGCAATCTCTCTTGGGCTTCAAACCCAACTCCCGCTCAACCTTGCGTGCCTCCGCAAGTATCTCCGAGTAGGTCTCATAAAAAGACGGAATGAGGATCTTTACTTCCTAGTTTAGACCCTCGCAAAAACGAATAGCTCGAACCTCCGGCTCTCTTACCAAATACTCCATAAATTGGCTCAACCTGCCGAACTCTGCAGCATATTCCTCCACAAACATGCTCTCCTAAATGAGGCTCTCAAACTATCTCCCCAAGTGTAACATGTCTGCCCGAGCAAAGAACTTTTTCTTGAAGAGGTCCTTGAACACTCCCAAGACTGTCCTGCGTCAACAAAAATTGGCTCATTCTTGAACAAAGTACGGGCAACATCGAACAGCTGAAGTCCTACCGCCTCAACCTTTAGATCCTCAGAAAGACGGGACACCCTCATGAGACGCTCAAGGTCCTTGAGCCAATCATCAGCGTAGACGATGCCCTCTTTCCCCTTGAAGACCCTAGGCTCCAGCTTCTTGAAGTCCTGAATGTTGCCTGGCCGAAGATGTGCAACCTGAGGAGCAACCTGTTGTTGGATCGAAACTCCCCTCTCTACTACGGCACGAGCAAGCTGATGACAACTCTCGATGCCCTACCGCAAGACGTCGGTCTGTCTCTGGTGTGCTCAGACTGACCCTCTGCGCCTCCAATATCTCGCAAAATAGTGTAAACATCTGTGTCACATCTGCTGGCATGGAAGGTGGAGGTGGTAGTCCCTCAAATACAGCTGGCACAGTCCTCTGAGTAGGAGGTGGACCTCCGAAAGCAGCTAACACTCCAATCACCAGAGAAGTGACTGGTGCAGGTCCTCGGGAAGTCGTAGACCTCTCAGAAGCTGCTCTCCCCTACTGTGATCTAGTCTTAGGCGACATCCTGAGACAAAGAAAAAAAAAAGAATTAATATGGCACATGATGTAAGACACTCAAAGGAAGGACAATTTAAAGATCAAATATCAATATCAAGGAAGAATAGTTGAATGAATCAAAAGAATTTTTTCTAGATGTGATTGAGTATTCTCAGCCTATAGCCTATATCATATATCCTGAAACAGGCTCGTAATAGTACTCAATCAGAGCACCACTACGAATTGCACTAATTGCGACCTCGAAGACCTGCATGGGCCACCACTAAAAATGTGTCATGACCCACACCCGGTGTAGGGATGCAAGTCGGAAACAATGCCCAGCCTACGCCGTAGAATCGACAATAGAACGCTATTTGGGTAATCTATCTAATCAATATAATATGCCACCAATAATATCAATATACTCAATCACAGATCTAAGATGGAAAAGAGTACGAATATGATAAAGAATAGAATAGTCACAATACAACTCATGAGTCAAATAATAACATCGATAAGTCAGAGGAATACTAAAAGTAAGCTGGAGACAAATCCAGTACAAAAGAATAACTAAACATCTAAGCTATGAGTCTCGTGTCGTCTGTCTCAGTCGGGATGAGTCCCTCCTGAGCTAGTATCTCT
Source organism: Iris macrosiphon (assembly GCA_036927795.1). Classification (NCBI taxonomy): domain Eukaryota; kingdom Viridiplantae; phylum Streptophyta; class Magnoliopsida; order Asparagales; family Iridaceae; genus Iris; species Iris macrosiphon. The sequence goes on from JAYESA010000002.1 coordinate 106,951,990, forward strand.
GACTCTAAGCCCACAACATTCTGAGATCCATAATGAGTAGGGTATCACTCCTCAGTGTCATCTGAGAAAAATATATCCAGTCAGGAAAGGAACATAGTACATCTCTAACAGCAGTTCTAATCAATAATATAAACTATGTAACAGTAAATAGATGTGAATATACAAGATGCAACAATAGATACAAGAGATATACAATAAAGAATACTGGAAATAAATACAAGAATGAATAATATGGCAATGAACAAGAATACTAAATGACTAAGTGAGTGAGTACCAGCTTTAACATGTGATCGACTTGAGAACTTGATACAAGATATATGGCCTGGCTAATCATACGTGCGGTATATGATTAACATTATTCAATGAACAAGACTTGATACAAGGAGGGTATGCTCACATATCTACACTACATACTCTCCAACCCTGACTGGTATAGTGGATACAACCATGGTACGCTATGGCACGGGATTCTCAAGGAAGGTAGCAAGTCTCCCCGAGAATTAGTATTTGTACATGTACAAGAAGAACAATGAAACAAGGCTTGCACAAGATACACCATATATACCAAGGAATAACATCTCATGACAAAATCCGGATATACCAATCCGTGTAACCATCGTGTCAAGAAATCAAGGATATCTACACTAGATACAATGAACATAGAGGATATCATAAATGAGAAACTATCAGAGAATGTACTCGCTTGAAACCTGGTGCACAGTATCACAAATGTCTGATACGGTGCCTCGAAGACCTAGATATGGAATATAGCATCAATATAATATTTCAGAATAAAAATAAATTAAACTAGTCAACTTCTAGGTCAAAGAGTCATTTCTAAGTCAAAATAGTCAAACTAGGTCAACTCTAAGTCAAACCGGTCAAACCTGGTCAAACTACATATTTCTAGGTTGCATGAGTCTATCTCAAGGATATTGGGTCCATACACTAAGAATCTAGGCCACACTAACTAAACTTAGGATACTAAGATACTGTATCGCAAGATACGCAAACAAGAGATATGGAAATATCATATAAGAATATTCAATCAATATTAAATACACTAATCATAATTATAATTGCTAAGTGGATACCTTGGCTTTGAACCAACTCGGTATCGCACCATTAAACACTCATCTTGATACCCAACTCAAATACCTCGAGTATCCTCAATACCTTGACATTTACCTTGGTATCTCAAGGTAAATGTGATTCCTAGTATACATTAGCTACCCAACTCTACATCATATGCTAATACGTATTTATCTAATACAATATCACCTATTATACTAATCACTAACTATTAATACTTATAAGCATGCACACATATCTACATATATAGATAACGAGAGATACATAAGTAGGTATGTAAAGATAACTAACTAATACTAATACCTAGATAGATAATTAACTAGTTAACTAACCATAATAAACTAGCTAACTGCTAACTAAAACTAACTGAACTAACCCACCTAGCTAGCTGATTCCCCGCTGCCACTGCTCCTCTTGGAGACTGTTGTTGCTCGGCTCTACACTGGTGCTACTGCTGCTCGGGCTATGCTGGTGTAGCTGCTGCTGCTACTAGCTCTGCATAGCTGCTGCTGCTGTTGCTCGGCTATGCTGGTGTAGCTGCTGCTGCTACTAGCTCTGCACTGGTGCTACTGCAGCTGCCATGCTGCTGCTGCTGGAAGTCCCCGACTCCCCCCTTGCAAACGCTGCCCGATACGCACACAAGCACACAACATGCCACACACACACACACACACACACACACACACTCTCTCTCTCTCTCTCTCTCTCTCTCTCACTAGTATCATATATATATATATATATATATATATATATATATACAACCATACATGCATATGTAGATATATTACCCATAGATATTTACATATATATATTCAACATGCACTCTTACACTATACATATAGATACACCTGTACACATAGGTAGGTATATCACTCCCTCTCACATATACATGTAGGTACTTACCTAAGTATATATATATAAACATGTCATATATCACATATATATATGAAACTATGCATACACAAGTATATGCCTATTACAATAGATATATAGATAACTATAGACCAATACATATAAGTATATATCAATATATATCTATGTATATATACATACATATACGCATGTACACTAAAATATATATAGATATCCATACACTAGTATATGTATATATCTACATACATATACATATACATCTATATACATATACATATACATATATAAGTATATACATTACCAATAGCTATGATCAATGCAATATAAATCTAGAAATACAATACAACAAACACATGGAGTGCGTCACACCCGTATCATACTAGATCTATGATATGCTTGCGATACGAGTCTACCATACAATCAAACGTACCCCGAAGGACACGAGCAAGTCTAGATTACTATTTATGAATAATACAAGAGTAAAATATACATCTACGTGTCCATCTCAAAATATGACATGCACAGCCCCGTGTCGGAGAAAAAACTACCAAATCAACACGTATCACCAAATTGTTGGGATATGACCTACACGTATCCAATTGTGGATACAACACTAGCCATAAACAAACAAACACATGTTAATTTGGTCTATATGACCAATTGACCAACACAACAAGTGTCAATCTCGAAATTTCCCCAAAATTGATACAAAAAGTACCATAACTTTCTCCATAGGCCTCCTATGAACCTAATTCTAATTCCTATGAGTAGACTATGCATATGGGTGGTTTCTCATGGTTAAATCTCAGATTTAGAACCTAATTAAAAGGAAAAAACTGAATTGTACCTATTGGAAGATAGATTCTTAATGCAACCTCCAAATTTGATAAAATTAGCCTTCAACTTATAGATCCTTGCTCCTCTTTGTAGATCCTTGCTTCCTCCTTCTAGTTCCTTGCTCTACTAGTCTCTAATGATGATTTGGGAAGGAATTTGTGATAAAATTTGGTAGAAAATTGATGTGGAAATGAAGGAATTTGGTTGAGGAAAATCTAGATCTAGATTTGAAATAAAAAGAGGAGAGAGAAACTTTTCCCCCTCTTTTATATAGGCCGACCCCCTATGGCCCCTCACTTAAGCTACTATGTAATGTCCATTATACCCCTTGGGGCCTCTCATAAAGAAATAATTAAGGAGGGAAGGTTCTAGTCTAATGGTTTAATTAAATTAATCATGCTCCTAATGACTGGGCTTCTAATTGGGCTCAATTCTAACTAATTATAAATGTTGGTCCATGGATCTAATCTAAACTAATTAGGTCCACTAACACAAGTCAAAATAATAAACTAACATCTAGCAATAATTAAATAATACAATAAATAATTATTCATCATGCACAATATTTAATTAATTATACAATTACCAAAATACCCTTTCCTAGAAAATGTGGTAGTGACAGAACCACAATACGAGCATAGTCTGATCCTCTTCCGACAGTTCTCTCAATCATGACCATGCCTCCCATAATAGTCACAAAGAAAAGTCTATTGAGTCTGCCTCTAAGGCTGTTGTGGTACCTGATGAACTGGCCTCTGAAACTGATGTGTTTGCTGAGCTGGTGCCCTGACTGGCACAAAAATTAATGATGCTGGTATGTTCTCGGCTGCTGAAATAGGGTCGCTTAGCTGGACCCGCACTGCTGCTAACTCCTCCTAATATATCCCTCATCCTCTTGGACGTGAGCTCCAAGTCATCCTTCGCCCTCTGTGTATCCATCAATATCTCCTCGAAGGTAGCAGTGCGGTGACCCCTAATCTCCCTAATCAAACTCTTCCAAAACTTTTTCGCTCTTCCTAGGAGATTCTGCCCCTCCACAAATCTATCTAGTCTACAAAAATCTCGGCGTACTCGTCCACCGTCATACTCCCTTGGACGAGATCCTGAAACTGGCTCTCCAATGCACTCAGAGCCACATCCGAAAAGAACTTTTCTTTGAAAAGCTCTTTGAAATCTCTCCAAGTCAATCCAGGTGCCGCAATCCCCAAATCCATGTGAAACTATGTCAGTGCTATATCGAACATATGGCTGCCAGCTGCCTCTATTCGTAAGATCTCTGGGATCTGCACCAATCGCAAGTTCCTCTCGATGTCCTCTATCCAGTTGTCTGCGTGCAAGATTTTCTAGGTAACCTTGAAGTCCTTGGGCCCTATCCTCTTGAAATCTAAAATAGTGCCCGGCCTTGGCTGCTGATCGGTCTGGGGTAGAACAATCTGCGGTTGAGTAAGTGCTACTCTCTCCACGGCTGCTAGCGCTAACTGATGGGTGTTCTCTATTCCTTGCCTCATCACGTCTGACTGGCAGTGATGAGCCTCCGCCTGGGCCCTCTGGACCTCTATCAATTGTTGGAAGAGTGCAAATATCTGTGCAGGATCAACTGGTGGTGGGGGTGGTGGAAGCTCCTCCGAAACTGCAGGTACTGTCCTCTGAAATAGAGGTGGATCACCCCTGAAAGCTGCTGCGGTAACGCCCACCTGGACCGGTGAGGTGGCCCTCTAAACTGGAGATAATGGAGCAGTATCTGTTGTGGCTCGCCTCGGAGGTGGAGAAGTAACCGACCTCGCTGAGATTGCACCAGAGCGTTGCGATCGAGTCTTCAGTGGCATCCTGAAGACAGATTCAACAAAAGGAATCAATATTGAGAAAGATATGATATTATTAAAGAAAGACAATAATTTTCAAGGAAAGCAATATTTAGAATGATAAAGATAACAAGAATCAATAGGTTGAAAATATTTTCTAATTGTGATTGAGTATTCGCTCTCTCATCCTAGTATCCTATATCATATCCTATCGTAGGCTCGCAATAGTACAACTAAGTTTATTGCACTACCACGACATCGCACTAATTGCAAAGCCTGACCTGCATGAGCCACCACAAAAATGTGTCACAATTCGCACCCGGTGTAGGGGCACGAGTACGTGGGTACGTCCAGCCCACATCGCAATATCGGTTGTAGAACGATGTTTAGGTCAACAATGCTATCTAAATATCTCATACAATATGTAATGATACATGTCAATAATTTCTAACTCCAATTGGAGGATAAAATAATGGTATTATTATAATCGATACTCAATCACGATATAAAACTAAAGGAAGATAAAGGCGCAATATAAAATAGAAGAAAGAGTCACAAAGTCACAATATAATACATCCAAGACTAATAGTCTAGCTACAACACAATATCAAATAATATATGCATACTAATGTCTAAAACTGAAATATATACAATATTCTAAAGGAAATCTAAGTCGCCTCAGTAGCCGGTACTAATCCTTAGTCGGCTCACCATCTTGGGGTCCATAAAAGGTGGGACACATCTTCTCTAACCAATCATCTGAAAAATATATCCAGTCAGGATTAGAGCGAAGTACAACCCAATAGCAATTCCAATTAATTGATAATGACTATAAACAAAAATTAAAAATATAATACAATACGAGGAACAATGAACAATATCATGTTATGGTAGAAAAAAACAGATAAATAAGAGTAATATGGTATACACTGATCACGATGAAATAGAATGAAGACATTAAAATAGAATATTGTGAAGAACTGTAACTATACTAGGTATTTGAAATACTAGTTAGATATGTGATCGGCTTGGGTTGAACATTGTCTACTTAAACGTTGGATAAACATTGTCTAACTTAAACATTGAACATTGTCTAGGCTTTGATCACATATCTAGCTAACACTTCTCATTTTTTCGATTAGTACAATGGATCCAACCATGACACGTTACACTACCAGGTACTCAAGGCATTATAAAACATTAAACATTAAACATTGAACATTGAACTTTGAACATTTAACATTGTCTAAAATTAAACATTGTCTATTAACCATATGAGAACACGAGGAACAATGAAACAATAAATAACATCCCATGACTGAAGATCCATGTATATACTAGTCCGTGTACCAATGTGTCAGGAAGCAAAAAAATATTTTTAAATACTTGTATTATAGTAATTATCAAGAAATGAAAGCTATCAGAGAATGTACTCGTCTCTGGTCCTGAGCAAATGGTATCAAACAGTGTTCGAGCTGGTGTCTCACAACCCTATATATCAATATTATGTCAAAGGGATGTAAAGAATGATAAATGAGTCATAAATGCACTAAATATAATTTTCTAGGTCAACACTAGTTAATATAGAAGTATCTTATATATATATATATATATATATATATATATATGCTAGTTATACTCATACCTAGTGTTATCCTAGTGTATACTGAATACCTTAACTTACACTTCAAACCCATTACCTAATCTCCACACCAAGACTCTTGAACCCACATGTCACTAACTAACTTACTCTCTAACTTATAATAACTGAAACCAATAACCAAAACTTACTAATTACTTAACTATATACTAATTGTCATACTAATAACTGACATTAAACTTAACTTATTTTACAACTGATACTCTATCTAATACTTACATACGCTAACTAATATCAATTATCTCAAATTAACACTAACAACCCCTTACTTTACCCTGACGTAAATATTTACCTTAACTCTCCTCTTACCTCATTGACACATTGATATACACTGTGCCCATGACACTCTTCTATCTTACATATCAACATCAACATCATCACACCAAACTACAAAAATAAACTACTACAACCATCCATTCCCTCTCCCATGTTGCCCACACTCCAATACCTATTGGAACACACCAAGTTCCTACCTATCACTGAAAAGCTAATACCCAAATAATACCTCAAAGCATGCACACTTTATTACACTTGCACCTATCACTCAACTACCTAATCTTTACTAAGAACATACTTAGCACCACTCAATGATGCTCGTTGATACTCTAGTATTTCACACACCCATACACCAAGATGAACACACTAGGACCCATCTAACACTGTTAGGTGCAAGGCATCCAAGATACACATTAACTGGTACTTGATGCTCACTTGTATAAACCACACACATCAGATACTCCTTGGTATCAGACCTCCCCACACTCCCCAGGTTTGCACTCTATTGCAGAAGTGATGCAGTCCACATCCAACTACACTCGAGCCCCCATCCCTTGCACAGTTGCACCAATCTCTCCCCTTAGCTGCTGCCTTCCTTTTTATGCTGTTGTTGCTCATATCAATGCAGTAGTTGCTACTGTTGGCTTCAGAATGCTTACTCGAGCAGATGAACCCCACTGATACAATACACATCCTGTATCTACAACATATCAACTACTGCCCTCATGTTGCTTGTTTACAGAGCAGTTGTGCACCATATTGCACACTCCAAATTGGCCTTTTTCCCTGATACCCTCACTCTTATGTGTCTACAGCTGCTCCCCGCAGCTTCACAGAAACACACACACCCTACCAATACTCCCATCTCCAGGATATATACATCACTTGTATTTCATACCACCACACACTGCACACTAAGACCCGACAGTGCACACACCCATACACATCACACAATCTACCCACTAGTCAATTAATCAAACACTTAATATGCACAATAAGTATCACCCATGATACACTTGTGACACCCCTATACTTGCTGCCTACACTGGACATCCCCCTCACAGTCACAACTGCGACTACACACACAATTAACATATAATACCAACAAAATCTCGACTATACTAACACTCACATAACACTCAAATTCTAAGCCCCCGATACCCTCATGAGTAAGCAATTCAACAAACACTTTGTATGCATAAAATCTAATACTCACCACTAATGTCACGATACTCTATGATACGCTCTCCAAAATCTCACACCACCATGATACAACCCCCAATTCACATATAATACCTTATATTATAAAAATCTTGATATATAAATATCTAAAATAACTAATTGCAATACAATTGATAAAGAATGACACACTAGGACACCAATATCATGGAATACCCAATTCTCACTCCTCGTATCATGGTACAGACTCTCTGTATCCAATTGTAGATACGTATCTAGCCTCACAACGCTATACAAGCCTAATTAGATCTACTAAACCTAATGACAAGCACTTGGTGTCCCAATCTCGAATTTTTCCCAAAAATTGATACCAAACTCAATGTAAAAGTCATAATAGGGACAATTAGAAGTCAAAACTTCTTTCTATAGGTAGCCCTAATGTATAGGTGTGTTCCTAATAATTAAATACAACAATTAAAATATAATTAGAGAGAAAATCTCAGAATTTATCTATTGGAAGATGGATTTCCAATGCAAAGTCAAGTGGACACAATTTGGACACTAACTTCTTGTTCAAAGCCTTCATCTAAAAGTGCTCTTGCCAACCTCAACCTTCTAGTCTCCTTAGATGGTGATGATGAGTGAATGAAAGAAATTTGTGAAGAATTTGGTGGAGGAATGGATCAAATTGACAAAGAACACCAAATGGGGATTAATTGGAATAAAAATTGAGAGGAGAGAGAAAGTCTTCCCCCACATATAGGGCCGGCCACTACCCCCTTGTCCAAGCAATGTACATTATCATATTTGGCCCTATTGGGTTGTCATGAAGAGGAATTTAATTAATGGAAGCTTCCATGCCTAATGATGGTTTAATCTAATCTCTAATTAATGGAAGGAAATTGCTAATTCGGGTTCAAAAGTGACTAGTCTAAAATATTGGTTCAAGTTGTCATGTCATGTCTAGTTTGGTCCACTAGTGTCATGTCTAATCAAATAGTCCAATCTACCAACCAATCATAATACTAGTCATCAAATATATAACATGCATAATATTAAAATAATTTATAATCACAATATTTATAATAATATAAAATGACAAAAATATCTTTATTCTAGAAATGTGGTAGTTACATACGTCGGAGTCCCATGTAGAAGATTTTGAAGAATGTGAAGGTGATGGATCTTCTGAATAGGAAAATGGTGTAACATAGCTAAGCCCTCACCTTGTCTTGTGGTAGTAATTAGCAGGTTTGCCTTTATGAACATACGGTCGAAGTGGTGTGCGACGTCATTTCCCGTAGTTCAAGCATTGACTTCTTTGAAAAGAACCTTAGCGGCTTGAAGCTTGAGGCACGTTAGCGATCCCATCTTCTGTATGAGACTCTTACCATTTGGATCATATATATATAATATGGGATATGACCTTTTTTGTCGTTAGAGGACTCCTCCTTCGATGCTGAACATAGCCTTTCTTTGTTGAAGATGATTACGTCTTGACCCTAGACCATTGGTGGTACTAAAAAGAAAGATCCTTTCTCTATAGTATAATAGTTCTTCATCTAAAAAAAAAGTCACTGACATGTGCAATGATTGATACAATATAAATAATGACCTGGGTCGATTATCTAAACGCATGGAGTAATGAAAATTGTAGCTTTTATAAATAACATCGGCATCTGAGGTAATAAACATATTCTCAGTGATGATATGATTATTCACAGTATTTACATAGTAAGAAAGGTCGATAACAAAAGGGTCTACCACACATAGGTTGATGAAAAAAGGCTTTGCACTGTCCAGATCGACAATAAGAGGTTCATTTGTACCCAAATCAATGACAAAATATTCGTCTATATTAAAACCCTGACTAGGATTAACCTTTTCAGGGTCGATAATGAATGTTTCTTTATATGTTATATCACTTGTTCTTCCGCAAAAATATCTGAGGTTGATAATGAACGGTATATTTTCTGCTAAGTCGATTCCTGCTTCGTTATTAGCCACATTTCTACTATCTTTGTTAGTAGATAGTAGTAGCTTATGAAGGCTGTACTCCAAAAAATGGTGTTGTTCTCCTTCGACCTTACTTTCTCCGTCATAGTATCTTTTAATAAGGTAGTTGTGACTAGCCTGTACTTTTACTAGAGCACTTTGTGGGCTGAATTTTTCCATTTCCACTACTTCCTCAAAAGACTTAATGTATGACTTGAATTCCTGTTTCAGAATATCCCTTTGTATGTCGTCATTCAAGCCTTACATAAATTTTTGCGTCCTCTCCATCTCATCCAGTATCATGGAGCCAGTTGTCATGCCCCAGTACCGAAATACGGAGACGGACATGGCCAGCTACCCCGTACAAGATGTTATACGTCGTACGATGGTCACGACTGTATAAGACAAGGGGGTGCATGCTATGATCAACTCTCCTAGGGCCAAGAACTTCTATGTCTCAATCATTCAAACAAGAAACAGTAAGCATAGAGCATATATAATAAAGCAATAAGGCGTCCCAAATGCTTTATCAAAATGTTCTGGAGACCAGTTGTACAAAATAAGAAGTTGGAAGAGTAACAAAAGTACATGACAGTGATCAGCTGTAGTCTGATTTAATACAATAATATAAGAAAACTAATGTCCAGATGAGCCGGCTAACATGTACCGGTGGCTAAACGCCCAAAAGAAGTAAATATTCAATGATGAGCAGGGAAGAAAAAAATCCACTCGCTATCCCGTGCGACCATGTTCCTGGTATGCTCCATGAGTTGGGGGAAGGTACGCTGGATCCTCGAGTGCTGGCTCAAAACTTGGCCATGCAAAACCAGTAGGGTTAGACCCCAAATAGCAAGTACCACAAGGGAAGCACGAAATGAAGAAACAAAAACCCAAGGAAAACATAATAATAATACATAGGTTCAGTGTCGTAGCATATCCTAGTGTAAAGGCCCAACCCTACAACCAAACAAGGACAAGGGTTGAACCATCACACTATGATAGTCCATTTTCCTAGGCTACTAACCGAATAATACAATCACAACCAAGTCCATTTTTCTTATATCGGTCAATCATTTATACGGGTTGCTATTTTTGTGGAGTCTGAGGTTATCTCAGAAATAATGCATAATAAGTATCATTAGATCACGCCAGTACCGAATATGAGCTAACCGAACCAAATAGATGAATAAAATAGGTATTCACGAGATGCACCAGTTCTCCGTAGGGCCACTGCGCTAAAAATACGGTATTAGCGGTTTCAGTGTTCCTATAGTGAAACAGTGGCTCAACATAATAATATGTCAGATACTGCACTCCACTAAGGCAGATGATATACAGTATTTGTGGTGGCCAACCCACAGCGCACTTAGAATGAATCTCTGTGGGAAGGTTCGTTGGCATGATCTCGAGATACCATTTTCTCCAATGTTATTACCACTTTTAGTTACCTAATTAGTCCTATGTTGTATTCAAAATATCAAGGCGTGGTCACATGAAATTTTTTCTTAAAATGTCGTACAAGTACGGGCATGCTAGATACGAATCCATGGAAGTCAAATCTGGATTCACCCGAGCGTGTATGCAACATTCAGTCAATCAATATCCTAGCCACGCTTTGGTAGTTGACTCGATTATTATGTCCGTGCTGGAGAAATAATATATATTTATAATATCACGCGTTCATAAATTTGGAGGCATTCTCAATGCACAACCCTAATATAATCACTTAATACGTGACACGATGTGTCGTACCTCGACGCACATTAATATCATGGACAATATCAGGTAATAGTGGTATCAGTACGGATACAGTATTCGAGTCCAGTTAGCAATTATATATTGGGTCACGAAAGAATAATAAAACTTACAATCAAAACAAGCAAGGCCGCATGAGTCTCTAGGCCGTATGGGAAGTCCAGGCCGCATATGACTCTAGGCCACATATGAAGTCAGGACCGCATGACTAGTCCTGACATCATACTCAAGGTTAAAGTCTACTCCTTGGGACAAGTGTTGAAGTGACGGATAATGAATGAAGTGTCAATGATGTGACATAAAGTGATTAATGTGACAAGCCATAAATTGTGTCAGGAAGAAAAGATAAAAAATCATAGAAAATGTGCCACGGTTTCAGAGTCATGTGTCCATGGGAAATGGTGGCCGCATACTCTCCAATGCTGCATAAGTGTCGTTTCCGCATGGAGGTCTTTTGGACTTAGCGAATTTCTCATTCGTTCAGCGAGTGAACACACAAAGAGTTCAAGGATAAGCTCAGAACACTTGTGTGATGGCAGTCATGCTTCCAACAAGATGGACGCATGCTGGTCAGTATGCGGCGAAAGCTTAGGCCGCATAGACCTCTCAGGTCGCATATCACTCTCAGCCGCATAACTCGCTGGCCGCATGAATACTTCGTCTTCTCCAAATAGCAGGTTCGGCCATGGCAAAAACTCTAAAAAAAAACTAAAATCTTATTTTATCCATAAATTCCTCATTTTAAGTCCAAATCGAGTGAACCAAAAGCCAAAATGCTTGAAATTGAAAGCTCTAACATGTGGCAAAAACTGGTTTTTTCAAAAATACATGTTTAATAGATCAAAACCAAAAAAACTCATGAAATCCATAAAATTCTAAGTTAGAAATGTAGATCTACTCAAAACCACCCATCAAAACAGAAAACTCCAAGAACTAAAAGTTCTTAAAAACACATAACAACCATAATGGAATAAAAATATGGTGGGTTTCTCCATTTCTCATGCAAGGTGTACTTGCCTATAGAAAGGGGAGAAAAAACACAAAAGAGAGAAGGAAATGAAGTAATGAATAAGAGAAGGAAAATGTTGGGTTATATGTGGTAGAGTTGAGGGTTGAACCAAGGGTTCTCATGAGTTGAACCAACCCACAAAATGAACCATGAACCAGGTTAAACCAAAGAATGGGTCTAGTCTCCATGCGCTTGCAACCATGTTAAAATAAAAATACGTTCCAAATACGTATATCGGGAACGGGGAGTGACACCAGCAAACTTATAACAAGTTTAGAAATTTTAGACTCATAATCTTCAACGGATATGCTCCCTTGTGTAAGTCCAACAAACTCATCTTTCTTTTTCTGAGGATAGCTGGGGGAAGATATTGCTCCAAGAACACCTGCTTAAACATTTTCTAAGTTATTTTGCCATCTCGAGTCATGGCATCGAGGTCCTTCTTCTTTGCCTCCCACCAGTCTTATGCTCCCAACCGTAACTGTATGGCCGCACATGCCACCTTTTTGGACACTTAAATTCCAACAAACACAAACAAGCCCTCCATCTTTGCAATGAGTCCATCACCTTGTTTGGTTCTACTCTTCCCTTAAACTCTAAAGGGTTCATTTTCATAAACTTTGAACCTTCAAATACAGGCTTCTTGTTTGCCTGCTAAGGTTCATCATCTTCCACTAACAAAATCTCTTGAGTTGTTGTCGCAGTTGTCGTAGAGGTACTGCTATTGGACGCTAGCGTGTTTACCATATGTGTCAGTGCATCGAGCTATTTTTGTTGTGCAATGCTCCAAGGTTGTTGGTGTTGGGTTTCATGTTGCTTTTGCTAGACCTCCAACATGGCCATCTTCTTTTTTATCGGATCGGTTGAGCCTGATGCTCATGAAGTGCCTTTGTTATTTCCCTTTGTCTTTCTCTACAAAAGAGAGTAGCTTTTATTAGTCTCATAATATATTATGGACTTACTGTATGGGACATCGGTTTTCATAAACTCAAAATTGAGACTTTTAAAATCAACAAGATACTTATATAGTTTTTGAAAATGATTTGAAGAAATCAAATGATGTAAAGTCGTGCTAAGATACCATTCTGTCATGTTCCGATCTTGGAGGATCATAAAGTCGCCACTATACGTGATGTCGTACAAGCCTACGCTTGTACAAGGCATGGTCCTGTTCAATAACAAAATAGGCTGAATAGATAATGAAGCAGCGAAAAATTAATGCAGAAAACTAAATAATAAACATTGATACATGAACAAAATAACTTTTTTATTGATAATTTGAACGAGATTACAAAATACACTTGTTGGCCAACTCAAAATGCCAAACTTGGCTTACGTCTCTTTTGAAACTGAAAATAGCTATAATACTCATACATCATATCTCTTTACTGAAATAAAAGATGAAACACCTTTAAAATGAAACTTATAAACTTGTTGTCACGCCCTGCTCCCGAATAGTCGGATACAAGTCGGACACATCCAACCTACGTTGTGGACACAATGATAGTGAGCTGTTCTAAACCTTAGTTTTCATCAATTTATATTTATCAATCTTTTCTCATCACAGCATTTCTAATGTTCCCTTATACTAACAATCACCACAGTTTCCATTACTTCATTATTACATGTCATTTTACAATGAATAGTCGGGAACAAACCCGGAGAATGATGAAAGCAACTAAAATCCTCAACTACACAACACGGTAATATCACGACACATACAAGTCCACAAATAAAACTATACTAGAATGGCCTAAGTCTCAGAATGAGCCTCATGGTCCTGCACAGCATCTGCCACTATGTCCTCAGTGGGACCATAATAGCTAGGGCACATCTCATCATCATCCTCATCTGCTACGGTTATCCAATCAGGATGGAGCAAAGTAACACATAACCCAAAACCACTTACAATATGATGCAGTACATAAATAATAGGTGATAATGAAAATAGACAAGTGACTAATGTAATAAACCATATGCACTACACTAAGTGAATAACATACAATTAGACACCGACCATAGCATGTAGGGACTAATTGGTATAAGGCACTGAAAGTGCTAGCAGTCAATCAATTGTAAATAAGACATTAATTAGTGCTATCAATCAATCATATAGTAATACACTAATTAATGTTAACAGTCAATTAACTATTTGGATGTAAGGCACATAAAGTGCTAGCAATCAATCGTCGTCCGGCTAATGGTACAACATGTTATGACTCGTGTCACCCTCTTGGCTCAATCAAGACAATCAATGATAATAACAAAATATGCAATCAATATGTAAAATGAAATACTGCAAATGGAGAGGGGAAAGTGTACTTGCCTCAGTCCTTGCAATGGGTCATGGAAATGGTGAAGCCCTCCTACGAAGATAGTTTCCAATTGTTAACCTCAACTCAAATGCCTTTTTAGACTATTCTAAAAAGATTCTACTAAGTTCTTGGTTTAGGATTAATTAATCCTAGCAATTTCTTGATTAAGGCTAACAACTTCCCAACTTCTTGACCATTCCCAAATAAATCAATATCCACTAACATTAAGATGGTTACTTAGCAAATGAAAATATGGAACTGATAGTTTCCAATATAGTGTTAAGGTTTAGTTCCTAATTGGTCTTCAATCTTATTGCAGAATCCATGAGCCCAATCCTTAAGTCCGGCCTCAAACTCTGATCCGAATTAATACTCAGAACCAAACATTCATTCATTACTGGTCATTTGAATTTGTCCGTTCAAAGTCCCGCCAAAAGGTTCATTCAGACTAGAGTTTATATTTGAATCCATAACACCAAAACTCTCGACTGATAAGATCAGTTTCTTATAGTGTCCAACCTGACACAATCCTTGTGTCAATTCGGACACCGATCTGTATCGTGTTCTCGTGTCACAGTGCGAGTTGCTCCGATACATAAGTATCAACAACTCCCTCTCCTGTGTCGCCTCGAACACCACACAAACATACGAGCTAATTATCGATGCGGTTGACAGAAACAAAAGAGCGGATACTTGTGTGTCTTAATTCCTCGTGGATACGGAGAATCCTACCTGACACTAGTTCGATCGAAGTGTCTGGGTTCACTCTGTGGCATTAAAACAAACAGTCAATGAGCATCGTCCTCACAATCGTATGTATGATGAGTTGGTATTCCTAGCGGGTAGGGACAGGAAAAAGAAGATCAAGAGGACTTCAAAAGAGGAAGATGACTTACCAATGCGAATCTGAGTTCGTTCTCAACAAGAACGAAGGGTTTGGAAGGCTCTGTCCAACTCCTCGCGGACACAACAAACTGACGGACACAAAATCGGTTGATTCACCGATTGCTTATTGCAACAGAGTACGGTCAAGAACTTGAGATCACTCGACTAATTTTTAGAAATAACCGAAAGAGACTTGAACTGCTTAATGATTTCAAAAGACCATACCAATCGAAGAAGATGATCGGGATAATCGGAGTACAGCTCGAGTCGTCGGAGAAGATGCTGCTTGTAGGACCTTGCCAGCAGAGAAGCGGGTCGATCCATCGTAGCAACGGTGACGTGCGGTGTAGGAGGTCAGTCACTGGCGGAGACTAGTCGACGGAGTTCTGGTAGCCATTGCCGGTCGGCGAGCTTGAGAGGAAGAAGAAGAAAGGGTCGGAGAGGAAATTGGCAGGGCTTCGCTTCCAGTTGGTGGTGATGAATAACAGGGAGTCTAGGGTCCTATTTATAGGAGAGGAGGTCGGTGGTGAGGCGGTTAGGCAGTTAGCGGTGGACAGTGGAGATGAACGGCGGTGAGTCGGTGGTTGGTGAACGACGGGGATAAACCGGTGATGGACGCGGATTACTGACGTGGAGGAAGCCTCGAGAATGGTCTGGAGAGATCTGGTCGTCGGAGTTCTAGAACTGCCTGGGTGCTTCCGGGGTCGGCTGCCGCTCTGAGGTTGGTTGATGAAGAAGGAGACGATTTGTTCACTTGCACAGAGGTGATTTGACCATATAGTGTGGTAAAAGGCCGGGTTGGGTTCAAGTAACCGGTGGGTCCGCTTGAAGTATGGTTCTAAGTCAATAGGTCTGGTCCGATTGGGGACAGTTGGGTTGATTGGGCCGAACGGGCGAGTTTCTATTGCGGGCTGAAGAAAATTTGGCATATTGATAGTATTAGTAAATAATTCTAAAGTAATATTTATCTTAGAAACTCTTAAGTTTGATTACCAATTACTCTCCCTTAATAACTATTCTAAATCTATTTAAGGGACTTATGAGGGATTTTATCAGTTTTATTAAGAAATACTAGAATTTACTATTGCTGCTAGTGGTACTAGGACTTTTTATTGAAATTCCTGATAAAAAGGGTTACACTTGTACTGAAAACTTTGAGGCGTTGAAAAAGATTTCATTAGATTGGACGAGCTATAGCACATTTGTCACGCCCCACTCCCAAAATATGGTGAGTCAAGCACGTAACATCATCTACAGGCTACTCAATATGCGAATACGCTAGTACCCATATTCGTGATTGTCGTCCATAGAGTTCTAGGATAGGTTTACCACAGTTCATAACTTTCATAATAAAATCAATAATATTCTGAAAATATGATATTCTAAAGTTATAAATAGAAAAATGACTATTCCACCCAATTACAACTATTAATCCGAATATAAAAATACATTAATACCTTTAATAGATGATGAAAAAAATTAGTTCCAACTCGATCGCCTTCAATTGCAGCATCTCGTTCTTGTTCTCGAATTGTTTCTCAATATACAATAGCATCTTCCTTTGAAATATTTCTAGAAATATACTGAACAATATTAGTGTTTAAATTACAAAAATAAGTCTTGCTAACTTGTCTGTAGATTAAACAAAGAGAAAAATTTGCAAAGAATTTCTAAACAGGAATTCTAAGTACAAGAATGATTCTAGGGAAGTGTGACGATGGAGATCGAGAACTGCAGTCGACTCCTTTACTCCGTTGACGATCGACCGACAAGGGGGTTGCAAAGTCTCTGGCTCACTAGCACAAAAAGACAACAACTGGACTCTTCGATCTGCTCTCCGTGTGTGTGCATGGAAGTGCGTTCCTTCTATTATAGGCATATGTACTGAGATGCTCATGCGCGCGCATATGCTGAAACTCACTATTTTCAGCCCATGTGCGCATGATTTTTAGCTGCCACATGGACTTCTCAATAGAATACGGTTTCTACATGTATGCGCATGTTGTTGTTCGACTGCCATGTGACATTCGTTAGGATTTTGCTGTTAGTGAGAATCTAGGCTGTTTATACCAGCCACGAGCATGACTCGATCAACCTGACACGTGGCTTGCGCCAGCTGTTGAGGATCCTGGTCGGTTATAACATAAAGGTTATATCGTATCGAATTGCTGTGGCGGGATGACTCAAGGGAACGCTGCCACATGACATCCTTGTTATATAACGGTATTAATGCCGCATGAGGTTACTGTCGCATGGGTACGCTGACGCATGGGAGCCTTTGCTGATAAAGTACTGATGAAGGTATTGCCGCATGAATATGTCATTTTGTAAATATGGCGCTGTATGTCTGTACACTGGCAGGGGCAATTAGGGTGCTGACGTAGACGCTGGCGTGTGCCAACTGTAGCAAACCCAAGAAGCTCGGGGTAATTAATGTTGTCAGTATTCGTAGGTATTGACATATGCGCTTGATGGAGGTGATAGCATGCAACAATCTTGTATGCGTCTGGGCTCTCTGTCGCATGCTTTTTAGACTGCTATGATGGGGACTGAGTTTGCTGCCGCATGAGCTTACTGTTGCATGGATGCGACTTATAGTGTGAGCGCATGGATTTAGACTTTCGTCCATGCTTCTACAAGACCCCCTTCAAAGTTTTCAAATTTGAAATAAGTTTGAAATACTTTGAATAAGAAGTATGGACGATTCGTCGCATGGTTTATCTGTCGTATGGCCGACTTGATGTCGCATGGCCTGTCTGCCGCATGATTTTGACAGGCTATAAAATCTTTTTGATGGAATTCATTCTCAATTTTTGGTCGGTCAAAATCTACACGCCACAGGATTTGAAGCGTTATTGTAACCGCTATCTGTTATTTTTCTCGATATGTAGATTCATCTTTATTAAAGCCAGGTTCATCCTTCGGTTTTAGTGCCTGATGTCACGGGGGTTGACTCCGCCTTATCCTAAGTTCATCTCGAGCCGATATATAGGGGCCCTGGCAGAGATAGAAATGACATTCTCCTTCTCATGATGCCTTTTATTTCCTCTACGAGAAAATGGGACACGGGTAGTCCCGTCGTGCACTTTTCGATCATCTTCCTCTGATGGTCGACCATTTCACTACGACTTCTCCTACTGAAGGTAGAGAAAAAAGCTCTTACCTCCTCACTTTAGAGAGATGACCCTTCTTGCTTGCGTGCATACACACAGGGACACAAACACACAATATGTTGCATGGGCGAAGAATCGTTGGAACATGCGCAGACTAACCCCACAGCTTGACGCACATGGTCGTCGTTGAAAGGCTTCGACTTGAAGATGCACTGATGGCATGACTTTCCTTTAAGCACATGGATATAGCTGTTCTCAGAACGCTTATCACGAGCATGCGCTGGAAGGATATGCGCGACCATTCCACGCATGGATGCGGCTACCTCCTTGGGGCACCTTATTTTGAACATGTGTCGTGGTCAATGTGCGCATATGTACCGAACATTTTATCTGTGAGCATGGCATCTTGCGCATATGGATAATTTGCTTTTGATGCTCAGCGAAGTTATTTCAGCCGAGGGTGCATGACTCTGTTTATGTGTGCCTTCTCTTATTTGCAAGGATTCTGACTTGTGTGCTTTATTTATACAGAGATTGCCTCGGGTTGCTTGGGTATCGATTGAGAATTGAAGGATATCATAAGTTACATTGTTCGTGATGAACAAACATATTATCCGGGGGACCGTCTACCGTCTTCCAACCTAGCTCGTTGTAGCTATTCCCTGAACATGGCCGCCGTATCGATTACAGGGTTGGGATTAAAATCACAACCGAGACTTCTACCCGCGGCCCATCCACATGGCAGAAGTGGGCCAGTGCGTATTTATGCAGGCCAAATTCTGTGTTGCAGCCTCCCTTGTTATCCCTCAGTATGGATTCTTTTCCATGTATTGAGGTTTGCACTGAGGAGCTTGCTAGAGGGGTGACCCAGAATGCGTTGAGCTACCGACTTCACTCGCGTCGGTATCAGAAACAGCACATAGGGGTCCCCCGATGGAGAAAGTTACGAATGAAGAGACTTCTCATCATATGTACTCATGACCTTGAATATCAATAAAAATCCTAAAATGTAATGAATTTCCATCATATGTACTCATAATCTTGAATATCAATAAAAATATTTTTCTTTCTTCAGAATTTCTTTTTTGCTGTATGTTGTGGGCTTGAAATATTATACTAGAGGTAATGTGGACATAGCATAATATCGTAGCCATTTAAGGACACCTTCTCTTGGGCGTATTTTTGTGGACTTATCATCTCTGGCGCACGTTAAGGCTAAGTACAAATGATAAGTTAAAATGCTAGACATTATTAGAGGTCTTCATAGATTATTGTATGGAAATAGAGAAAACAAGATAGAGGTGATATGGACGTGCATGTTTTCTTTCACCGAAAGGTTCACTCTACTAGGGAGAATGACTAGGGTATAGTTCGGAGGTAGTATGGACGTGAACTATTGCCTGAGGGAACTGATTTGGGGTGGTCTCAATGAGAGCGTTCCATTGGACCCGAGGACTACTCTCCTGGGAAACTTTTGGTGGATCTATTATCTATTGCGTGTTCAGGACTCCTGAACACAGATAATAAACTTATGATATGTTATGGGGGATAAATGTCAACACTGTACATTTGCACCTACTGGGGAAACGAAAATAGGAAAGAACACGTTGTATGTTCAAGTTACTTTGCTGGGAATAAGGGGGTACATGCCTTACTTAGACATAGTACTTTTTGAGAAACTTGTCGTTGATCGGCATCATTAACAAATCTCCGATAGGTTTCGCAAGCCTGTAGGCGCCGTTAGAATACACTGATTCCACTACAAAGAGGCCTTCCCATTTTGCCATGCCCCGCGCCTGCGATATCAGGTATGAGTTGTGAGCGTGCCCTGCCTACGCTGTTGTTAACAGCGGTAGTCAATTGTTCTATACTTCAATAGTCTCCAAACACTCACAATTATTAATCTTCTCATCACAAAACTAAATACGTAAAAATATTCGAGCACTTTCACACATCACCACAGTCCACTATTAGTCTTTTTGATACATCGGACATGTCCATCTCACTCTGAAGACAAATCTAGTAATCACTAAAATAATATACAATACATTGATACATCAAAACATCCTACACTAAGTCCTCCAAGTAGCTCAGCTGAACTCAAGTGTCGCCTCCATACTAGGGTAGGAGTCGAGTTACCTGCAACGTATCTTGTCAGAAAAAGAGCAAAGTACAACCCTACGAAAACGACACTATACAATGTAAAACTAAAATGCAATAAAAATCATAATACAGTAACCTGAAACTGTACAATGGCACAATAACTGTAACAAGAAGTACAATCATACAATATTGATTTGAAATACTGTTCTAATATGTGTCACGCCCCAGTCCCAAAATACATAGGACCAGGAATACGTGGCACGCCAGCTACGCATTCGACCAGACTCTGGTCTGACTCGAATACGTATAAGCTGTAATATAAAGGGCACTATCTAGAATTTTCCATAAATGTAAACCTCTATGTCTCAATCCACAATGTACATCAGTATACAAGAAAGAGCTAAATGTGCTAAGGTCGGCCGTCCAATAACACACTAACTCGAATAGACTCGAGAAGAAGTATGAGTCTACAAAACTAGGCTACAACAGCAGATAAAATATCAATATAAAATAACCATAATGCCGGTAGATATAATGTGAGTACCTGGTACCATGCTCGCAAGATATGCCACTCCATCAGTATCTCCAAGTGCTCCGTAATCGTCTATGCTGCAAAACTGGCAGGGAACCAGGTCCTCAGAGGGACGTAACAAGGTACAAAAATACAACATGCCAAGTAAACAGAAAGTACAAGTGCACGACAGGGTACTCTATCATAACCAACTAGTGTGACACAATTTAAAGACAATGTTCGACACGTGGGCTGTCCAAAATAAAACTGCAGCTCCGAACACAGAGACACACGGGTCGTACCGTAGCTCCGAGCACAGAGACACACGGGTGTTACCACTACACTATGAAACAGGATCACTACACTATGAAACAGGATCACTACATATACATATATAAGCGCGTGCAGAGTAGCCCAAACGTCTAGTAACTGTCTTCCCCATCCCAAGCGGTCAACGATTGTGCGCTGATCCTGAACCTCTAACAGTCTCGACACACGGAAGATAACTCAACAGACGCAACCCTAAGGTCGTCCCAGTCTCTAGTCATGATGTCAGTATCAGGATACAGGAATCTGGCACGATCACAGTGTACGAGTGTGTCCTGGGGTATCGATAAGCTCAGGTACGCATATCGAGATACTACGAATCATCCAACAATCTTCCTAGGACGCTACGACGTACGTCTTCACCCGGTTGTGAACCGGACGTGAAGTACCGAACGTCAACATAACTACGTGCACAATGTACATACGAAACAACAAATATCTGTAAACTGAAATACAGGGTGGCAAGGTACACTTGCCTGCGTGCGGCTGCTGATGATGGGGATCGGGTACTGCGTCCAAGTCCTCAGGTCCGGTAGTACCTAGAGAAGAGGTACAAACCAATAATTAATAATCTATTCTACGACAGACAAGGTTGCGACACACATCTACACCTAGACTCAGTCCCAGCTACGACTCACAGGGTCAAGACACTAGGGAGGTTGACCACAGTTGACTGTCGGTACGATAGTCAAATCAACTAGTCATCATTACCATATCATCAAGCCATCCTCAAACCATATTTTATGATTTTTATCCCTTCGCTTTATATTATTGTTACCCAATCACAAAGTACTGTTCCAAATTAATCACCTTAAATTTCCAGTTTCTAATTTACCAATCACACTAGTCCCCAATCCGTCATTCACCTACTATCCTTACTAATCATACATTTAAATCGAGCATTTTACACTACGTATAAATCCTTCATCAATCCCGTGCTCCTCGGTGTTTATCAATGTTCAATCCCTGACAGTATTTACTTATTAAGTATTAGGTCTTCCTCAACCCTCGGTATTATTTTACCCATAATCACTGCTCATCCATACAAATTACCATACACTTAAGTAAATATGTTAAACCCTAATCTCAATGCCTATCATTCAATTGCATTTTATTATACTGATGGCGAATAAACAAGTTCACCATTAAACCTTAATCTCAAATCATTATAATCCATATTCACCTCAATCATCGTTGGCCTTAATCATCCTTAACCTAAATCACATTCTCTTTATTCAATATAAACATTAATCATCACTTGGAACAAGATTATTTGTGCTTCACCACAACTACACAACATTATTAAACCACCAAACCCTAACAGGTATCTATACATATGCTTAAAATACTACTTAAACTCTAACCACATTAAACCTTATTTAATCCAATCTCAAGTCATTTTTCCATGCTTCTCATCAACATAAAACAATTATATCAACACTAATACTAAACCTTGGTTAAAAAATCAACATGACCAATAATCAAAGAGAGGGAGTGAGAGTCGACCTCGTCGATGCTCGCTGGCCGGAGGGGATCGGCTAGGTGGAGGTGATGCAATGGTCAGCAGCTTGCCGGAGCAATGGCCATGGCCTGGTCGGAGGGGAGCTGCACAGCGGATCGCCGAAGAGTGGTGGTGCGGGCTCGTGGAGATGGCCGGAAGAGGGGAAGCACTGTCGGAGTGGGGTGGCTTCACTGTCGGGACCAGAGCGTGGAGGCTGCAGCGTCGGAGGGAAGTGCACAGTGGTGGTGGTGATGGGAGCAGACGGGGAGGGGCAGGCCGCCGGAGGGGAACCACGGGGAGCCTAGGGGTGGAAGAACTGGAGGTGGTGGCAATGGAGCTGGCCAGAAAATGGGAAGTGGAGGAGTGCAGTCCGGCGTGGGGAGTGAAGCTACTGCCGCGGGGGGGGGGGGGATGGCTGACCGGACGGCTGCTGTCAGGCCGCGCGGGGAGACGAGATCGCCGTCGACTGCTGTGACTGGCCGGAGCGGTCGTAGGGTCAGCCGCGGGGTTGGCCGGGTCAGTCGTGAACCACTGCTGCGGTCGGGAGCAAGCCGAAGTCGGCTCAGTGGTCGGTCGGCTGCCGAGTAGGCTCTGCGGGATTGCCGGATGAGCACAGGCCGGGGGGAAAGGGCTGTGCACCGGTCGGAGTCGGCGCCGCTGCACAGTGCCAGAGTCGGGTACAGGCCGGCGGTCGGGGAGGAACAGTGGCCGACCGGAGTAGTTCTCCAGGAAGAAGGCGCAGAAAAAATTTAAAGGAAGGAGAAGAAGAAGTTTAAAGAAGGAGAAAGAAGAAGAATGGAAGAAGAATGTACATTGGCTGTGAGTGAAAGGATGGAGGAGAGAGAGAGGGGGTGGGGTTTCCCAAGTTTGGGGATTAGGGCCGGTTGGGAAGTGTGAGGGTGAGTTGATGGGGTGTTTTATAGGGGATTGGGAATTGGATGGAGGGTTGTGATGTTGTCATTAAAAATAGAGGGTGGAGATTTATCATGAAGGGGAGTGGATTTCTTCATGTGAGGAATAGGTGGGTGAGAATGGGACCCTATATTGGGACCATCTCATTTATTCATGACCAATAGGATGTTGCCAACAATTTGATAATTGCGACTTAGCTCCCGTAAATTCGGGAAATTGCATGGACACATGAAATGACGCAAAAATTGCGGAGAAAAATATAATTACAAATTTTCATGGTGGGAGGGTGTTGCGCGTTAGGCGCGGGTCTAATTAGAAGGGCATTGGGATTAATTTGGGATTAAAATGGGATTTACAAAGTTGGTAATCCTGATTTAAATAGAAATAAAGCGTCCCGCAAATTTAATTTAATTTGGGGCACTTGGGGTCAAAATTCGGAAATGACGCAAAAGCCAAAAATGGTGGGAGATTCGAATCAGTCTTGGACTCTTTAGTTGGTCCGGCTCAACGGGTTAAATTGGTATCCCAAAATCGAAGGTAACGACACAGGTGTCCGACACGGAATTAAATATGGGTTACGATTTTCGGAATGTTGCACAATTAATTTAGAGCACACAAAAAAATTAATTTTAACAGTCAGAAAAGTCCAGTGCCTAATTTGGCGAGTTGAGTCGGAAGTACAGTAATTGTACAAAATTTATGGGCTGATAATGGGCTCCAAATAATTTGACAAAGATAGGGTGTGCCAATGGTTTAAATTAATTGGATTAAAATTTCAGGTAAATATCCTCTACTCTAAACCTCAATATCTTCTATCAAAAATTTTTCTGGTCCACTCTAACTATCTACAGAATAAATTGAGGGGGTTTACATCCTTCCTAACTTAGAAAAATTTCGTCCCCGAAATTAAAAGTAAAGCACGATAATATCTAACAGAATTTAAAATATCTAGTAATTAATTGTCGTACGTAAATTCGTACCTTGCTCCTCAAATAAGTACGGGAATCGCTGCCGAATAGAATCCTCGCGCTCCCAAGTAGACTCGCCTGGCGAATGGTGCTTCCATGCCACTCTGACCAGTCGAATCGCCTGCCCTCTCGAAGTCTTCTCGCTGCGATCGAGGATCTCAACTGGCTGCTCTACGTAAGACAGGCGGGGCCCGACTGTAAGCTCCGAATGATCAAGCACGTGGCTAGGGTCTGCGACATATCTCCTCAGCTGCGATACGTGAAATACGTCATGTACTCCCTCTAATGATGGAGATAATGCAAGACGGTAAGCCACTTCGCCAACTCGTTCCAAAACGTCAAAAGGTCCGATATACCTCGGACTCCGCTTGCCTCTGCCTCCGAATCTGATGGTACCACGAGTGGGCGATATCCTCAAAAATACGTGGTCACCCTCCTTGAACTCCAATGGTCTGCGGTGCACATCTGCCCAGTGTTTCTGTCTGTCCTGTGCTGCGCGCAGACGGCTCTGAATCTGCTTGACCTTCTCTACTGTCTGTGTCACCAACTCTGGACCCAGTATCTGACACTCTCCCACGTCACTCCAATAAACTGGCGACCTATATTTCCTGCCGTACAGTACCTCATAAGATGCCATCTGTATGCTGGCCTGGTAACTGTTATTGTAGGAGAATTCTACCAAGTGTAGATGGTCCTCCAAAGATCCTCCAAAATCAATCATGCACGCTCGCAACATATCCTCTAATATCTGTATCGTGCGCTCTGACTGTCCATCAGTCTGTGGACGATACGCAGTACTGAACTTGAGACGAGTTCCTAGGCTCTCCTGCATACTCCGCCAAAAATGTGACATGAATCTGGAATCACGATGTAAACCCCCGAATTTTCAAAAATATTAAACTTGGATTTTTCAGAATTTTCTGGAATTTTCTGGGAATTTTCTGTAATTAAAATCAGGGTTCTTAATTAATAAATGATTTTTTTAATTATTAATAAATAATATTAAAATATTATGGAAATAATATTTTGGGTGTAAAATGGAAAACCGGACTTAGGGAAATTTTCTGGGATTTTATTGGACCTCAGACCTATTTTTAAAAAGCCTATTTTCCTAATTAAATTAATTCAAATAAATGTTTTATTATTAGATTTACTGTTTTTATTTATTTATAATTTTCGGGGGCCCGGCCTAGTGGGCCGAGCCCATTAAGCAGCCAGCCCTCACGCCTTAGCGGGTCGGGCGGGTCCGCTCACCCGGAGCCGCCGCCCGACCCGACCCACTACCGGTCACCCCTGTCCCCCGTTCCCCCACGATCCGAGAACGCCGGCGCCGCCGCGAAATTCGGTCGCCACGACCGCCTCCCCCTCCGACCTTTCCGCCACGACGCCCCGGCCAACCCAGGCCCCAGCCCCCTTTAAATAGCCCCCTCCTCCGCCTCCTTTCTCCCCTAAACCCTAGCCCTAACTCCACCCCGTCCGGCGACCTAGCTCCGGCGACCCTCCGCCTCAGCCACCTAGCTGCCCCGCTGGACCACCCGCCGTCCCTGCGCCTCCTCCCTCTTCCTTCCCCGCCGTGACCCGACCCCGACCCCGGCCTCCAGAAACCCTCCCCGCTACTCGAGCTGCCGGCCGACCCCCTCGGCGCCGCCCAGCTCCTCCAACAGCGCCGCCCTAGCCGGCCGACGACGCCTCGACCGTCCAGCATCCTTCCCGGCCACCGCAGTTCAGCCCAGAGCCCCGGACACGCGGACACAGCTCAGCCCTAGGCCGGACACGGTCCTTCGTGTCGGACACAGTGTCCTGTGTCGTATCGGACACGGGCAAACCCGATTTTCGGATCCTGTTCAGGTACTCATATCTTTCTCCTCGTTGCCCCGTTTTCAATTCCGTAAATTGCGTTGTGAAGCCTGTATGACCCTCTCGGTGCCCGGACAAACCGCTCGGGGCATCGCGTCCTGTGGTGATCGTACACCGCGATCCAAAAACAGGAAAAACCAGACCCTGTTTCACCCCGGAACTGAGTGCGCCCCGCCAAACGGGACGACTTGGTCACGTGCGGTCTTCACAGATATGTACGCATCGTCGATACGGACGTGTGAGTTTTCGTGGAAGCTGATTCGGGTGTGCGTGCACACCGAAATCAACGCGTATCCGCGGACATCGCCCCGTATCCGCCTTTTCTGCAATTCACCCTAACTCCGTGCACACTCGTCAGATCGAGACGAAACTTGTGCCATCGGACTCGTAGCGATACGCTGGTCCTGTGGGTCAAGTTTGGTTCAATTCTGAGAACGTTGACGAAATCGCGTGTCGTGGGCCCCACAGGCCCCGCTCGACGGGCGATTTTGTGTTCGGCTCATCGGAATCCAAATCTGGAAGTTCCGTTGGGTTCGTATCAGCGTTCCTGACCTGTTGACACTAAGTTTGGTGAATTTGGAGACCTTTGACCCGGACACATTTTTTTGGTGCAAAGCGGGCCCACCGGCGGACCCCGTTTTGACCCGAAACTGTCGTTTTGTCCTTGTCTCCAAATTGGAGCCAAGGACAGACGTTTTTAGCTATTTGATATCTTTTGAGCATGATGGTAATGTTTATTTCATCATCCGGACTCATTTCTAGAAATTTTCCCGAGACACCAAACTATAATTGGATCCAAACACCAGGCAAGTACCTGCACTTCAAGTTTAACCTTTATATTGTGATAAATAAATTTCCTGCTTTATTAGTACCATTGATGATTATATGTAGAGTTAGAACACTGGATTTCATGTCTTGAATAATGTATTTCGTGTCTTGCTTTTCGTGTCGGGCGGGAGAATACTAGGAGGCATGTAGTTTACCCTTTCCCCCTGTAATCACTGTGTGCCAGCTGTTGGTACGCGATTGTACCATCAGCCTTATACTTGATTATTCCTGTAATCATTGTGTACTAGTCGTCTATGACGGCCCTATTAGCCTTATAAACCCCTACATGCCAACTAGGTATTCTAAATACACAAGTTCACGCACATAAGTTCCTGTCTTGTTACAGTTATATTTCTTGTCACATTTTATTCCTGTTTTACTCGGATTTCTGGTTTATAGCAATCAATCATATTTTACTTCTAGTCTTGTTTTATAGCATTATTTCTCAGTTAATTTCACTACTTACTTACGCATTTCTCAACATAATGCTTAGTCAGTTATTTTCTACCTGTCACAAATATTTAGTTTAAATCTTGTTGTGCATTGTGTACTTTGCTCCTTTCCTGACTGGATCCGTTGTTTAGGCGATGACGAGAACCTTGCCCCCACCTATTATGGACCCTCTGAGACAGCAGGTGATACAGTTGCAGAGCCGGTTCCCACCCAGGAGACTACTCCTGCAGAGTAGTTAGCCTTAGTTATTTATTTCCTTTCATCTTAGTAATCGGGTTTGTCCCAGATATAATCTATGGTTCTGTAATAAACTCTGGATCTGATTATCATATTCTGGTTATAAAATCTTAGCATTTTTTTCCTGCTATTTTCCTTGCCTATTTAATTATCGTGAATGAGCTAGATTTATCACCTGTGATCATGCCCTAGACAACGTACTACCGCCGACACTGCGGCGTAGGCTGGACGTACCCACGCACTCGTGCCCGAATTTCCGGGTGCGGGTCGTGACACGTTTTTGTGGTGGCCCATGCAGGTCAAACGACTAAATTGTTCGGTTTCAACTTAGGGACCGAACAGGCCTGCAATAAGATTGAGGATTCTAGGAAAAGCTCATTCACAGTATAGGGTCCTTATTTCAATTTTTGATATCACTTCTGATCAATTTTTCTATCGCCCTTGATTTCCAAGTAATCTATTCTGATCTCCCTATCCCTTCATCTTTCAGAATGGTTCAGACAAGGAACACAGTAGGAGGCACATCAGAACCAGCTGAGCAGACTGTGCCCGAAACTCTTGCACTCCCTCCACCTCCATCTACTCCGGCAGTTACTTTAGATGGGGCACAACTACTTAGAGTATTCCAGGGACTAGTGGAATCCCAGAAAGAACAGACTGTACTTCTGCGGACCAGCCTCTCAGAAGCTATTAAGTCCCAGGAGTCGCCACTCAAGAGGCCAGGGAGTGCCAAAGACTTCAAAAACCTCAGACCCTTGGAATTCTACGGAACTAAGGGCATTCTCTATGCCGATGAGTGGATAGAGAATGTCGAGAGACTCCTGAAGACTGCTCGGGTTCCTGACGATCTCAAAGTGGAGTCCGCAAGCCTGCAACTGTTCGACATTGCTCGAACCTGGTTCAGAGATGAACCCCAATTATCTACTCCTGACCTCACCTGGGAGGGCTTCAAGAGGCTATTCAAGGAGAAATTCTACCCCGAAGTGGCTCGGGAAGCTCTCGAAAGCCAATTCGAGAGACTGGAACAAGGTAACCTATCTGTTGATGAGTATACTGCTGAATTTAGCAGGTTAAGCCACTTTGCGGAGTACATGGTTCGTACCCCGGAGGACAGAGCCCGTAGATTCAAGAAGGGGCTGTCTCCGGATATTCGCCTTGCTGTCACCACCAGCCGAGCCCGCACCTATGAGGAAATCTTGAACGTGGCACAAGGCGTTGAGAGAGACATAGGGCATAAACTAAAGCGAGAGAGAGATACCGGAAATACGGGACCCAACAAACGCCCTTTTCAACAACAACAACAGAGGTCCCCGCAGCAAACCCAGCGTCCTCTCCCTCGAGCTACAGCACCCCAATACCAAGCTCAAGGACAGAATCAACGAGTTCCCACTTGTGGCTTTTGTAAAAAATAAGGTCACACCTGGCAAGTTTGTAGGAAGAGACTAGGTGCCTGTCTGTATTGTGGATCAACAGCACATCGAGTGAGGGACTGTGCCGCTGCTCCAGGACGCGGACAAGCTTACGTGATGACCGTGGAGAACGCGCAGACCTTGGGAGAAGCTTATGTGCGTAAGTGATTCGTAGATACCTTTTCTAGTATTGTTTAGCTCGTGCCTATTGGTTCGTGACCTCAGCCCTAACCAAGTAATTTTTTTAACTTGCTAAATAACCTGGTATGCTTTTAAATTTAATAGCTGTTTTAGAGGCTTTTGCTATTGTGCTTATTTTGTGTTATTCTGTGAACTTTAATAATTTGCACCTCCTTTTCATCATCATCTGGCACACATAATTTTGCTGAACTTGACTTATGCTGCTATTTTATAGCCTAGTTTTGCAAGCCTGCCCTTTATCGGGCTTGTTCATGACACATGTATTATTGAGGCCTGATCAACCCCACTAATACAAGTGTCTACTCAGAATCAGTGTACTACGGTCTGATCAACCTTAGTGCATTTTGATTCGCACTTCGCACGACTACTTTACATGGATTGAGATATATAGTTGACTAGTATACTTGCCCCTAAATATGTCCGAGCATATCGTATCAGTTGCATAACTGTATTAATATGAGCATGCAAATAAATGATTACTAGAATGGAATCTCAATCCATAACCGCCTGACAATTCCTATTGGAATTCATTAAAACGCCTTGATCCCTATACTCATGTCCTACCACCTCGCCCTTGAACTCTTTATTATTGATCCTCGTCTTCCCTTATTTCGGAAAGACAAATCCTGTGTTTGGTATAAGTTGAATTATAGTGCTAGACATACCCCGCAGACCGGTCAAATTAATGATAACCCCTTTATGACTAAGGAAATACCATAAGTGGTGTATTTGTGTTGCAGACTTAAGATTCAATACCATGATTTTATTAAGTTGGGACCTAGCTTTACTAGTTGTACAACCTTAGAGGATATATGGGTAAAATTCTAAGTTGGGTAACGACCACAATGTTCACCTGAGAGGAACCCGTTAGACTGTAATCAAGTGAGATTGGACAGAGAGAACCCTGCCATATCTTAAATTTCGAGGACGAAATTTTTATAAGTTGGGTAGATTGTAAACCCCCGAATTTTCAAAAATATTAAACTTGGATTTTTCAGAATTTTCTGGAATTTTCTGGGAATTTTTTGTAATTAAAATCAGGGTTCTTAATTATTAAATGATTTTTTTAATTGTTAATAAATAATATTAAAATATTATGGAAATAATATTTTTGGGTGTAAAATGGAAAACCGGACTTAGGAAAATTTTCTGGAATTTTATTGGGCCTCAGACCTATTTTTAAAAAGCCTATTTTCCTAATTAAATTAATTCAAATAAATGTTTTATTATTGGATTTACTGTTTTTATTTATTTATAATTTTCGGGGGCCCGGCCCGGCCCAGTGGGCCGAGCCCATTAAGCAGCCAGCCCTCACGCCTTAGCGGGTCGGGCGGGTCCGCTCACCCGGAGCCGCCGCCCGACCCGACCCACTACCGGTCACCCCTGTCCCCCGTTCCCCCACGATCCGAGAACGCCGGCGCCGCCGCGAAATTCGGCCGCCACGACCGCCTCCCCCTCCGACCTTTCCGCCACGACGCCCCGGCCAACCCAGGCCCCAGCCCCCTTTAAATAGCCCCCTCCTCCGCCTCCTTTCTCCCCTAAACCCTAGCCCTAACTCCACCCCGTTCGGCGACCTAGCTCCGGCGACCCTCCGCCTCAGCCACCTAGCTGCCCCGCTGGACCACCCGCCGTCCCTGCGCCTCCTCCCTCTTCCTTCCCCGTCGTGACCCTACCCCGACCCCGGCCTCCAGAAACCCTCCCCGCTACTCGAGCTGCCGGCCGACCCCCTCGGCGCCGCCCAGCTCCTCCAGCAGCGCCGCCCTAGCCGGCCGACGACGCCTCGACCGTCCAGCGTCCTTCCCGGCCACCGCAGTTCAGCCCAGAGCCCCGGACACGCGGACACAGCTCAGCCCTAGGCCGGACATGGCCCTTCGTGTCGGACACAGTGTCCTGTGTCGTGTCGGACATGGGCAAACCCAATTTTCGGATCCTGTTCAGGTACTCATATCTTTCTCCTCGCTGCCCCATTTTCAATTCCGTAAATTGCGTTGTGAAGCCTGTATGACCCTCTCGGTGCCCGGATAAACCGCTCGGGGCATCGCGTCCTGTGGTGATCGCACACCGCGATCCAAAAATAGGAAAAACCAGACCCTGTTTCACCCCGGAACTGAGTGCGCCCCGCCAAACGGGACGACTTGGTCGCGTGCGGTCTTCAGAGATATGTACGCATCGTCGATACGGACGTGTGAGTTTTCGTGGAAGCTGATTCGGGTGTGCGTGCACACCGGAATTAACGCGTATCCGCGGACATCGCCCAATATCCGCCTTTTCTGCAATTCACTCTAACTCCGTGCACACTCGTCAGATCGAGACGAAACTTACGCCATCGGACTCGTAGCGATACGCTGGTCCTGTGGGTCAAGTTTGGTTCGATTCTGAGAACGTTGACGAAATCGCGTGTCGTGGGCCCCATAGGCCCCGCTCGACGGGCGATTTTGTGTTCGGCTCATCGGAATCCAAATCTGGAAGTTCCTTTGGGTTCGTATCAGCGTTTCTGACCTGTTGACACTAAGTTTGGTGAATTTGGAGACCTTTGACCCGGACACATTTTTCGGTGCAAAGCGGGCCCACCGGCGGACCCCGTTTTGACCCGAAACTGCCGTTTTTGTCCTTGTCTCCAAATTGGAGCCAAGGACAGGCGTTTCTAGCTATTTGATATCTTCTGAGCATGATGGTAATATTTATTTTAGCATCCGGACTCATTTCTAGAAATTTCCCCGAGACACCAAACTATAATTGGATCCAAACACCAGGCAAGTACCTGCACTTCAAGTTTAACCTTTATATTGTGATAAATAAATTCTCTGCTTTATTAGTACCATTGATGATTATATGTAGAGTTAGAACACTGGATTTCATGTCTTGAATAATGTATTTCGTGTCTTGCTTTTCGTGTCGGGCGGGAGAATACTAGGAGGCATGTAGTTTACCCTTTCCCCCTGTAATCACTGTGTGCCAGCTGTTGGTACGCGATTGTACCATCAGCCTTATACTTGATTATTCCCGTAATCATTGTGTACTAGTCGTCTATGACGGCCCTATTAGCCTTATAAACCCCTACATGCCAACTAGGTATTCTAAATACACAAGTTCACGCATATAAGTTCCTGTCTTGTTACAGTTATATTTCTTGTCATATTTTATTCCTGTTTTACTCGGATTTCTGGTTTATAGCAATCAATCATATTTTACTTCTAGTCTTGTTTTATAGCATTATTTTTCAGTTAATTTCACTACTTACTTATGCATTTCTCAACATAATGCTTAGTCAGTTATTTTCTACCTGTCACAAATATTTAGTTTAAATCTTGTTGTGCATTGTGTACTTTGCTCCTTTTCTGACTGGATCCGTTGTTTAGGCGATAACGAGAACCTTGCCCCCACCTATTATGGACCCTCTGAGACAGCAGGTGATACAGTTGCAGAGCCGGTTCCCACCCAGGAGACTACTCCTGCAGAGTAGTTAGCCTTAGTTATTTATTTCCTTTCATCTTAGTAATCGGGTTTGTCCCCGATATAATCTATGGTTCTGTAATAAACTCTGGATCTGATTATCATATTCTGGTTATAAAATCTTAGCATTCTTTTCCTGCTATTTTCCTTGCCTATTTAATTATCGTGAATGAGCTAGATTTATCACCTGTGATCATGTCCTAGACAGCGTACTACCGCCGACACTGTGGCGTAGGCTGGACGTACCCACGCACTCGTGCCCGAATTTCCGGGTGCGGGTCGTGACACACGATCTGATACGATGCTGACAGGCACTCCATGTAATCGTACTATCTGCCTCATATACATGTCAGCTAGTATCTCTGTGGTTTGCCCAACTCTGAAGGACAAGAAATATGCAGACTTGGTGAGTCTGTCTACGACAACCCAAACTGCATCCTTCCCGCTAGGGCTTCGCGGAAATCCTGTGACGAAGTCCATGGTAATATGTTCCTGCTTCCACTCGGGAATGGGGAGTGGCTGCAATAATCCTGCAGTCCTCTGATGTTCAGCCTTGACTTGCTGACAAACTAAATACTTCGCCACAATTCTTGTAATTTCCCTCTTCATCCCATGCCACCAGAAATGCTGTCTCAAGTCTCGGTACATCTTCGTACCCCCGGGATGAATGGAATAAATTGAGCTATGAGCCTCGGTCATCAACTCTTGGCGTAGCTCGCCACTCGAAACATATAGGGGATCTCCGCACCTCAACGTTCTGACTTCATGAATCCTGAGTCCCGTCTGTATGCCGGCTTCTGTTCTCTCTCGCAGACGTCGAAATCTCGCATCTGTAGGCAAGGCTGCCTCGATCCTCTCAATCAGTGTAGACTGAACCTCGAAACTGGCCATCTGTCCATCCATGCCTGGCAATACAATCTCAATCCTGAGTTTCTGAAAATCCTCTAACATCTGGCGATGCATCGTAAAAATATGCCACAGGCTTTCTGCTCAAGGCATCTACTACTACATTCGCCTTGCCAGGGTAGTACTGCAACTCGATATCATAATCTGTCATCAACTCTAGCCAACGTCTCTGCCTCATATTGAGCTCCTTCTGCGTGTAGATGTACTTCAGGCTTTTATGATCTGTATAAATCTCAACACGCTCACTATAAAGATAATGTCTCCATAGCTTTAGTGCAAATATCACCGCAGCTAGCTCCAAGTCGGGCGTCGGATAGTTCTTTTCATGAACTCTCAACTGTCTCGATGCGTAGGCTATCACCTTACCGTGTTGCATCAGTACACATCCCAATCCGCTCCCTGATGCATCACTGTACACTACAAATCCTCCTGATCCTGAGGGTAGTATCAAAATCGGTACTGATGTCAGACTCTTCTTCAGCCATCGAAAGCCGCCTGACATTCGTCGGTCCAGATAAACTCTTTGCCTTTACGCGTCAGTCGCGTCATAGGCGCAGCTATCCTCAAAAAGTTTTCCACGAACCTCCGGTAATATCCGGCAAGTCCGAGGAAACTCCTAACCTCCGTAACTGATGTAGGGTAGGCCAGGTCTCTACTGCAGCTATCTTCTCCGGATCAACTGATAGTCCATCTCCGGTGATTATGTGTCCCAGAAATGGTACTCTATCCAAGCAAAACTCACATTTGCTGAGTTTGGCGTACAGCCTCTCATGTCTCAGCGTCTCCAACACAATCCTGAGATGTCTCTCATGTTCCTCCTGGCTCTTGGAATATATCAGGATATCGTCTATAAGTACCACCACGAACTTATCTAAGTACTGGTGGAAAATATTGTTCATCAAACACATGAATACTGCTGGCGCGTTGGTTAAACCAAACGGCATGACTAGAAACTCATAATGGCCATACTTCGTCCGAAGCGCCGTGTTCGGAATGTCTTCTCTCCGTACCTTGATCTGATGATAGCCTGATCTGAGATCGACCTTCAAGAATACATATGCGCCACTTAGCTTATTCAATGAATCATCGATGTGTAGCAAGGGTACTTGTTCTTTATTGCTACGGCATTTAATGCCCTGTAATCGTTATGCAATGTATCATCCCGTCCTTCTTTGGTACAATAAGATGGTTGCTCCCCATAAAAAATACTAGCCCGATCGAAGCCCTTGTCTAAGAGATCCTCCACGATGGACCTTCAACTCAACCAACTCTATCGGTGCTACTTTGAAGACGGGAAAATAACTGTCTCGGCTCTTGGAGTCAACTCTGTAACAACTCTTTCTGTCATGTGGCAGGCCTGAGAAATTCTCTAGAAACACATCCTCAAACCCTGATATAATACGGGGTACACTGGTTCACCTTCTGTAATGTGTGTCTCTATAGTAGAGGGGCACCATGCTCCCGGGCTCCCTGAAGTATCTCAAACTCAGGGTAATCTGGTAGTCATAAATAATGTAATCGCTTCGACAATCTCGCGTCGCGTGATATTGGCTCAATCAATCCATGTCTAGGATAAGGTCATAGTCTAGACTAAACCTCACAATAATTTCTCCCGTTCTGTTTCCAACATCAATCCTCAAAATTTTTTTTTCCTCGCCTAATGTATAATTCTCTCCTCAAAGTTTTCCCTAAAATTCTATTCCTCGAATTTCTTCTTTCCGTTATTTATCTCTCCAAGTCACATAGTACAATAATGGTATCACTCAAGCACATACTAGAATTTCCTGGAATTCGATTATTATCTCCCAAGTGAGATCCTAAAATTTTCATCTTCTCTAGCTCATAATCATCGTTCCTGGTATTGTTATCGTATACAACCACTCGTTTCCATCATCAGGCTTTGGATTCCTATAAATCATTCTAGGTCATGATCAACAGTCCTTCTGGCTCTTAGTACTTCCAAGATCACTGCTACCTCAAGCACGGGTAGGGTACTACTGGGTCCAACTCTCTTGCCGGACTTCCACTCTAGTTCTAAAATCAAAAGATCCTATCAATCTGTCCTGATAAGGTAGCACTCTTCTCCAAGAAAGGTATACGAATTCTGTCTCCTATCGTCTGGTCTTTGATCTTCTTCCGGAGGGAAATCATCAGTCACAAGCATTCGTCTCCCCGAATAATAGGGAACGAGAAAAAAGGATAGCGATATTGACAAAGATTGAATGGATGCAAAGTGGAAGTCCAAGGGCGATAATCACATACAAAGAGTTTTAAAATCGATTATGGATTGAGATCCTATTCAACAATCATAACATCTATTCCTAATTTGCAGGCTCGCTTGGCACAGTCAGGTGACCAAGACGATTTATATCAGACCTGCATGGGCCACCACAAAAACATGTCACGCCCCAGTCCCAAAATACATAGGACCAGGAATACATGGCACGCCAGCTACGCATTCGACCAGACTCTGGTCTGACTCGAATACGTATAAGTTGTAATATAAAGGGCACTATCTAGAATTTTCCATAAATGTAAACCTCTATGTCTCAATCCATAATGTACATCAGTATACAAGAAAGAGCTAAATGTGCTAAGGTCGGCCGCCCAATAACACACTAACTCGAATAGACTCGAGAAGAAGTATGAGTCTACAAAACTAGGCTACAACAGCAGATAAAATATCAATATAAAATAACCATAATGCCGGTAGATATAATGTGAGTACCTGGTACCATGCTCGCAAGATATGCCACTTCATCAGTATCTCCAAGTGCTCCATAATTGTCTATGCTGCAAAACTGGCAGGGAACCAGGTCCTCAGAGGGACGTAACAAGGTACAGAAATACAATATGCCAAGTAAACAGAAAGTACAAGTGCACGACAGGGTACTCTATCATAACCAACTAGTGTGACACAATTTAAAGACAATGTTCGACGCGTGGGTTGTCCAAAATAAAACCGCAGCTCCGAACACAGAGACACACGGGTCGTACCGTAGCACCGAGCACAGAGACACACGGGTGTTACCACTACACTATGAAACAGGATCACTACACTATGAAACAGGATCACAATATATACATATATAAGCATGTACAGAGTAGCCCAAACGTCTAGTAACTGTCTTCCCCATCCCAAGCGGTCAACGATTGTGCGCTGATCCTGAACCTCTAACAGTCTCGACACACGGAAGATAACTCAACAGACGCGACCCTAAGGTCGTCCCAGTCTCTAGTCATGATGTCAGTATCAGGATACAGGAATCTGGCACGATCACAGTGTACGAGTGCGTCCTGGGGTGTCGATAAGCTCAGGTACGCATATCGAGATACTACGAATCATCCAACAATCTTCCTAGGACGCTACGACGTACGTCTTCACCCGGTTGTGAACCGGACGCGAAGTACCGAACGTCAACATAACTACGTGCACAATGTACATACGAAACAACAAATATCTGTAAACTGAAATACAGGGTGGCAAGGTACACTTGCCTGCGTGCGGCTGCTGATGACGGGGATCGGGTACTGCGTCCAAGTCCTCAGGTCCGGTAGTACCTAGAGAAGAGGTACAAACTAATAATTAATAATCTATTCTACGATAGACAAGGTTGTGACACACATCTACACCTAGACTCAGTCCCAGCTACGACTCACAGGGTCAAGACACTAGGGAGGTTGACCACAGTTGACTGTCGGTACGATAGTCAAATCAACTAGTCATCATTACCATATCATCAAGCCATCCTCAAACCATATTTTATGATTTTTATCCCTTCGCTTTATATTAGTGTTACCCAATCACAAAGTACTGTTCCAAATTAATCACCTTAAATTTTCAGTTTCTAATTTACCAATCACACTAGTCCCCAATCCGTCATTCACCTACTATCCTTACTAATCATACATTTAAATCGAGCATTTTACACTACGCATAAATCCTTCATCAATCCCGTGCTCCTCGGTGTTTATCAATGTTCAATCCCTGACAGTATTTACTTATTAAGTATTAGGTCTTCCTCAACCCTCGGTATCATTTCACCCATAATCACTGCTCATCCATACAAATTACCATACACTTAAGTAAATATGTTAAACCCTAATCTCAATGCCTATCATTCAATTGCATTTTATTATACTGATGGCGAATAAACAAGTTCACCATTAAACCTTAATCTCAAATCATTATAATCCACATTTACCTCAATCATCGTTGGCCTTAATCATCCTTAACCTAAATCACATTCTCTTTATTCAATATAAACATTAATCATCACTTGGAACAAGATTATTTGTGCTTCACCACAACTACACAACATTATTAAACCACCAAACCCTAACAGGTATCTATACATATGCTTAAAATACTACTTAAACTCTAACCACATTAAACCTTATTTAATCCAATCTCAAGTCATTTTTCCATGCTTCTCATCAACATAAAACAATTATATCAACACTAATACTAAACCTTGGTTAAAAAATCAACATGACCAATAATCAAAGAGAGGGAGTGAGAGTCGACCTCGTCGATGCTCGCTGGCCGGAGGGGATCGGCTAGGTGGAGGTGATGCAATGGTCAGCAGCTTGCCGGAGCAATGGCCATGGCCTGGTCGGAGGGGAGCTGCACAGCGGATCGCCGGAGAGTGGTGGTGCGGGCTCGTGGAGATGGCCGGAAGAGGGGAAGCACTGCCGGAGTGGGGTGGCTTCACTGTAGGGACCAGAGCGTGGAGGCTGCAGCGTCGAAGGGAAGTGCACAGTGGTGGTGGTGGTGATGGGAGCAGACGGGGAGGGGCAGGCCGCCGGAGGGGAACCACGGGGAGCCTAGGGGTGGAAGAACTGGAGGTGGTGGCAACGGAGCTGGCCAGAAAACGGGAAGTGGAGGAGTGCAGTCCGGTGTGGGGAGTGAAGCTACTGCCGCGGGGAGGGGGGATGGCTGACCGGACGGCTGCTGTCAGGCCGCGCGGGGAGACGAGATCGCCGTCGACTGCTGTGACTGGCCGGAGCGGTCGTAGGGTCAGCCGCGGGGTTGGCCGGGTCAGTCGTGAACCACTGCTGCGGTCGGGAGCAATCCGGAGTCGGCTCAGTGGTCGGTCGGCTGCCGAGTAGGCTCTGCGGGATTGCCGGATGAGCACAGGCCGGGGGAAAGGGCTGTGCACCGGTCGGAGTCGGCGCCGCTGCACAGTGCCGGAGTCGGGTACAGGCCGGCGGTCGGGGAGGAACAGTGGCCGACCGGAGTAGTTCTCCGGGAAGAAGGCGCAGAAGAAATTTAAAGGAAGGAGAAGAAGTTTAAAGAAGGAGAAAGAAGAAGAATGGAAGAAGAATGTACATTGGCTGTGAGTGAAAGGATGGAGGAGAGAGAGAGAGGGGGTGGGGTTTCCTAAGTTTGGGGATTAGGGCCGGTTGGGAAGTGTGAGGGTGAGGGTGAGTTGATGGGGTATTTTATAGGGGATTGGGAATTGGATGGAGGGTTGTGATGTTGTCATTAAAAATAGAGGGTGGAGATTTATCATGAAGGGGAGTGGGTTTCTTCATGTGAGGAATAGGTGGGTGAGAATGGGACCCTATATTGGGACCATCTCATTTATTCATGACCAATAGGATGTTGCCAACAATTTGATAATTGCGACTTAGCCCCCGTAAATTCGGGAAATTGCATGGACACATGAAATGACGCAAAAATTGCGGAGAAAAATATAATTATAAATTTTCATGGTGGGAGGGTGTTGCGCGTTAGGCGCGGGTCTAATTAGAAGGGCATTGGGATTAATTTGGGATTAAAATGGGATTTACAAAGTTGGTAATCCCGATTTAAATAGAAATAAAGCGTCCCGCAAATTTAATTTAATTTGGGGCACTTGGGGTCAAAATCCGGAAATGACGCAAAAGCCAAAAATGGTGGGAGATTCGAGTCAGTCTTGGACCCTTTAGTTGGTCCGGCTCAAAGGGTTAAATTGGTATCCCAAAATCGAGGGTAACGACACAGGTGTCCGACACGGAATTAAATATGGGTTACGATTTTCGGAATATTGCGCAATTAATTTAGAGCACACAAAAATATTGATTTTAACAGTCAGAAAAGTCCAGTGCCTAATTTGGTGAGTTGAGTCGGAAGTACAATAATTGTACAGAATTTATGGGCTGATAATGGGCTCCAAATAATTTGACAAAGATAGGGTGTGCCAATGGTTTAAATTAATTGGATTAAAATTCCAGGTAAATATCCTCTACTCTAAACCTCAATATCTTCTATCAAAATTTTTCCTGGTCCACTCTAACTATCTACAGAATAAATTGAGGGGGTTTACAATATGTGATCGGTTGGTAAATACAATAGCAATAGCACAATAGCATAATAAAAGGGTACGACCTAGCCACACATGCACGAGGTGCGGCTTAGCTATTCATAATATTACACTAAGGGGGTTTGGTCACATATAGAACAAGTATTTTTCTATCCCAATAGTACAATAAACACAATCAATGCACAATAACCCGCGTCAAGTACATGGCCAATATGAGATCAATGCAATGCAGAAATATAAAGTAAATGTCAAATAGTAGTGTACTTGCCTCAGGTCCAAAGCTGTAGTTGCTCTAATCCACCTAGATAAAATAATGTTACTTTATCAGGCTCAACTCTAGAAATTTATATTTACTTCCTAAACCTGAAAATCCAATAAGAATGTCCGAGAAATTTTTAAACACGAAATATTAACTAATTATTGATTAATCCTCTAACTAACTTTATACTTAACAACTAGCATTCCACTAACTTCCAACACAATAATTTCTTTATTGATAATGACCGTTTCTAGCTAATTAATACTAACAACTTTCTGTTTCCATCCATTGGTCCAACCCAAAGTCTTTATTATTCAAATTTTAATGTATAAACTCATATATAATTGTCAGTTACAATACCAAGAAAAGGGAATTGATAAGGGCACTACAAAGTTTACTCAGGACTAGTCCAGGATTGGGGCTAGCCCATTAATGAAGAAAGTTTACTCACACTAGCCCATTTTTTACTCATACTAGCCCAAACAAACTTTACTCACACTCCTCCCAAACCCTCTCAAACGCTCCCAAAGCCACCGGAGCCCTCTCCCCTCCCGCCGGAGCCCTTCTCCTCGAGTTCGTCCTCCTCCTCCTTGTCGATTGCTCCTAAAGTCTCGAAAGAATCAAGGTATAAATTTTCTTTCTCCTTGTTCTATTGCATTTATAAAATTCCCCTAAAAATTTAAAAAATCCTATTGCATTTTGAAAATTTTGAGTGATTTTCTTTCCATTCTTCAAATGAGGGCATACAAGTCCTGAATGGAGTTTAGGATGTAGTTTAGACGTTTACTTGGATGGTCGAACCCGATTTTAGGGCATACAATGTCGACAATCGTCGACAGTGTCGAGCAGTATCGGGCGGGACTGTAGAATTTTCTACAGTCCCAAATAAATTTAGGACTGCAGAGTTACCTACAGTCCTATATTAAATAATGACTGTATAAATTTCTACAGTCCTAAATTTATAAAGGACTGTAGAAATTCCAACAGTCCTAAAAAATTAGGATTGTTGAAATTTCTGCAGTCCTGTATACATATAGGACTGTAGGAATTTCTACAATCCTGAATGTTAAATTAATTTAGAATGTTAAATGAAATTTTATTTTTTTTCTTATAGTCATGACCCTCGGAAGGGCACTGTGGATGGAGATATCATCAGAAGATGCCCTACTGCGTCGATGCGTAAAGAACGCAATATTTCGCGTACTATTACACCAGGTGTCACTATCCGCGAGCCCGAGGCACGCCCTGAAGTGAGGAAACGTCGATTGACGAAGAAGACTGTCACTCGTTCGAAGAGACGTGCTCCTCCTGGTTCTTCCGCTTCTTCTTCCTCCTCCGATGAGGACATGCCAAATATCCCACATTGGCCTACTGATGGTTGAGGACCTTCGCAGCCA
Organism: Iris macrosiphon; assembly: GCA_036927795.1. NCBI lineage: Eukaryota > Viridiplantae > Streptophyta > Magnoliopsida > Asparagales > Iridaceae > Iris > Iris macrosiphon. The sequence continues at coordinate 106,994,411 of JAYESA010000002.1, forward strand.
GCAGATAGTCCTGTCGAGAGTCTCCCATAAACCCTCGGAAACCGGGCTACTGATGGTTCAGGACCTTCTGAATAGCCATATAGTCCATTCGAGACTCGTCCAAACGGTTGCTCTATGTTACCGTCGATCGAAAACCATATTGCATACCAAATATGGAATAATCCGGTAAGTATATTACGTTATGAGAATTTTATATATAGTTGTAAGTTCAAAGTTCATCCAATTATTTATATATAAGTACATTTTACATAGAGGTATAACTTCATCCAATTGTTTACTTTTCAGGAGAGTTCTCGTATGTTGATGGTGATCAACCACGGGAAAAAATATAATACATGGAGGTATGAATTATTGGGAGACGATATGAAGGCAAAAATCAGTCCCACCGGTTTACAATATTTGGGTAGCTACTCATATAGACGGTGGATAATGCACTGATATCAGCATTTGTCGAACGATGGCATCCTGAAACCAACACTTTTCATCTACCCAATAGGGAGTTGACGATTACCCTTGATGGCGTCCATCATATATTGGGACTTAGGGTTGATGGTCGAGTCATGATGAATCAAACTTTTGATGAGTCGAGCATCAACTTTTACGACCATATTGTGGATTATGTATCAGGGTGTCTGGGAGTTGATGCCACTAGTTTTACCGGTTTTTGAGAATTCAAGAAGTCCTACAGACTTCCTCTAAAATATTTGGAAGAGATATTCGCTGATCCAGACCCCAAAATGGATAATAGCGATAATGTGGCCCGCGGATATATGCAGTTCATCTTAGGGGCTGTTGGCATTACGGATAAGTCTGGAACGTCCATACATGCCAAATATCTTCTCAATTTGGACAACATTGACACATTGGAAGAAATATCTTGGGAAAGTGATATACTAGCATACCTTTACCGCGAGCTTGGTGCGGCATCCCGTGTGGGTTCGAAGACAATATTCGGATGCCAGACTCTACTCCATGTATAGATATATCTTTGTCAACTTGTATACATAATTTTAAATTTTGTTGTTTATTTTTGGACTAATATTTTTTTAACCTGGTTACGTGAAGGCATGGATATACAAGCACTTTCCAACCCTGGAACGGGCGAAACTGAACCGAGGGTATAACGAGAACCTTCCTAGAATGTGCCGATGGAAGCCAACTAAGGAAGATGCCAAACGTTCTCACACATTGGCCGTCCTACGGAATGCACTCGAAGATATGACGACAGAAGAGGTGAATTTAGACCTAATTTTGTACTTAATTGGTATTAATTGACTACGTTATGCTAAATGACGCTATGCTAAATTTTATGTGGTGTAGATTGTTTGGGATCCATACCGTGATTTGCGACAGACTAGTCGTCCATTGTAACCAGTCGCTTTATATCACGGTCTTATCAGTTGTCATGAAATCGAGGAGGCTTATATGCCGGATAGAGTGCTCCGTCAGTTTGGCTACGTTTAAACTGTCCCAAAGCGCACTTTGAAAATGATAACTCCTCCGCGCGGCACAAAACCGCTAAACTATATTCCTGCGACGTTCAACTGGGTATCGAACTTCTTCACCGAGTGGCAACGCCACGTGTAAACCCCCTCACCCAAAATAGATATTTTGTGTATATTTTATATTATTATAGATATTGAATTTCTTTAGATGATTCTATTATTTAATTAGCAAATAAATTTCTCGATATATTTACTTATATAAATATTTATTTAGAATTATTTTTAGGTTATTTTAGATTTTTGAAATTAATTAGGATTTATTTGGATATATATAGTCTTAATATTAGATAGATGCTAATTTAGTGTTAATAGATATTAATAAGATTTTATAAATTATTTGTATTATATTTAATTATATTCAAGATTATAAATTATTGAGATAGATTCAAACTCTACTTTAAATTAATTCAAATCCTAAACCTACTAGGAAATCAACTTCATGCATATCATATCCTTATTTAAATTCATCATAATCCTATCCAAATTAACCAATCCTAGTTGTATTTAATTAAGTAGTATCCACCATTATAAATACCTCATCCTTCATATTTTTCTTCCCCAAATTCCTCTCTTTTTCGTCCAAAAAATAGTCAAAATTCGTCATAAATTCAGCCTCATTTTCTACTAGTTATGACGAATTAAAAAGACGATATCTCCTAGCTCCGGACTCCAAATGAGGCCTAGTTTTTTTGTTAGAACTATAATGAGGTTAGCTTTCTGATTATATAAATTGTTTTTCTAAATTATTAGTATTAAATTCTGGAAAATTCGTAGAGCACAGCATGTCCGAAAATAGACATGTTTCGATGTTTTCGCGATTCCGGGAGAACCAGGAATCAGAATCATGAACTGTTTAAAGTTTCGGAAAGCTAATGTCGAGATCATAGACATATATTTTTCCTAGAATTTAACTCGAAGTATTTATATACTGTTAATTTTGTAGAACTTCTAGGTTAGAATTTAACCATCGGTGCACAATACAAAATTTGTATGTGCCATAATTCTCAAACGAATTTAAATTCGGATGAGCCATAAATTCCAGTATGTTTTTGATGCTGAAATCTACAGGAAATCATGCATAAAAGTCGAGTTTGTATCGGTTAACTTTTTGGTCAACAGATCGCCTTGATTTGCGTGCCATGAGTCTCGAGTTGATAAAATTCAGTTTTTTTGGACAAAATTTAGGAATTAACATAAAAATCAGAATAATAAGATTAAAATAAGATTTTAGAGTAATTATTCTAGAATTAAATAAATTAAAATAAATTATCTTTTGACGTGATAAATTTGTAATACATAGGCTATTTGGACTGTAACTTGGACTCTGATTCATACCAGCAGCAGGACCCCAGACAAGATACCTTGCCAAATTGTTTACAGTACTTTGCATGCTATTTATATTTCTTTTTATTTATTTCATTTCTGTATAGTTCTTGCATGTGTAGTTTTTCTTCAGTCATTACTATGTATTAGATATGTTGACACACACATGGCACCTAGTATCATGGGAGGACAATCATTAGGCGTATGGGCTTTTAACTACTCTGGTAAACCATAGTATATAGTTTGCACTACGGGCGTGTGTCGCGCTGGTCGCTACCCCAGAGGTATGTCGATTTCTGTAGAGTCGCGCTGGTCGCTACCCCAGAGGTATGTCGATTTCTGATGTTCTAGACGGGTGTGTGAGTTGTGAGGCTTAGATCGAGTAGACTACCCTTGCCCATACGTCAAAAAGTTATCCTCATTTGCATTCATATAGATTGTCATGTACAGCGTACTTATTTATTTTCAAACCATATGCATGTTTACCGTATTCAAATTGGCTCGTATTTTCTGTATCTTGTTACGTCCCTCTGAGGACCTGGTCCGCTGCCAGGTGTATCTTTTCTTGAGTATTTGCAGGAGCGCAGATTTGGATGGTTACATGTGATCCGAGGATGTCTTCTCTTCGAGCTGTGATGGATAGCTGGTATTCTTATATTGTGTTGTGGTGTTGTACTCATATTATATTTGCTCTTATATTCGAGTTGGTAGTGGATTTGTTTCCATCCAACTATCATCCTTAGATACTTCTTATTGAGATCTAGTTTCATAGATACTGGTTATTTATTTCTATATGATTTTGGTGGATGAGATTTAGATTTTACCCTGTGACTTGTATTACATTTTATACCACTTGTGGATTTTATATTCATATTACAGCGTACGTATGGATTTGGTTTCCATATATTGGAGTTGCCATATCCATGCGGCTGGCATGCTTATGTGTCCTAGTCCTACGTATTTTTAGGACTGGGGCGTGACACCACGTTATTAGAGATACCGAACGGCAAGCAGCAGTCAATATGACGGAGTGTAGCGACGACTACCTCGCCTACTACGCCGGTGTCGGACTACCTACCTTGTTCCAACGCGGAGGTGATATTGTGTGTGTACCTTCAGATCTTCCTACCAAATCGGTCTTGTATACTGCATTGGTCAAGATGGTGAGCCAACTTCTATACTTTAAGTTTGATATTTGTAAATGAAACTTACAAAATATTTTAATTCTCATGAACAGGCAAGAAAAGTGAAGAAGTTGGGAAGAAGCCTCGTAAGTTTCCAGGGTTCGAATTATATGACAATCAATGATGAACTCCAACAAATCGACAACGCTGCAGATTTTCCTTTCTTGGAAAATAGAGAGCAACGTACAAAGATGCGGCATGAAGTTTATGCCCCGTTTGAAGAATTGTAAAACTTTCAATGAATATGACTTTTGAGAATTGTGTCACGCCCGTATTCCATGGAATCGATAGTCGTCCCCCGGGCGTGACCGCCGTGCGGGCCTAGGTTGCGCACCGCACAAGGCTAAGTATTTTGTTTTGCATAGCGAGCACATATTTAGAGTACGCAGATAATTGAAACATACATTGAAACATAGAAAAGTTCTCTTTTATTGATAATATGAACATCTATTACAAACTCCTTAAACTGAGTCATAATGATTGCCTCTATGGGCTTACAAAAGTGTTGACACAAAATGAGATAGCAGTCCTGTACATTACATCCTTACTAAACTCAAAATATAAGACCTTGTGTCGGAACGACTGCTTTGCCATGAAGTTGCATGTTTGCTTGGTGGCTAGTTTCTTCAAAATGCTTCTTCAAAAGGTTGGCACGGTCGAGGCGTGCCTACAGCTGGACTGAATTGGGGGTTTGTCTCCTGCTCCTCGCTCGGCTCTCCTTAGCGCGGGGAACCTGTTTCAACGAGGGTCAGTACATCAAAATATACTGGTGAAGGCAAGTTAACCCAACTATACCAATCAACACATTGTTTTAATGAAGCATGCATATTTATTATGGGTTTCTATCTTACCTTAGTTCATTTTACAGTAAGACATAGATATAGAATCATTGAAATAACCTGCCACCGCTCGGTGACATTTACCTGCCCGTCTGAACCACCTGCACATTACTTACCATGCCTTCCCTGCCAAGAAGACACAAGTTAGTTGCAACAGATTTAAATATACGAGGGGATCACTGGCACGTTGCCATAATGGACGATCTAGTCTCAGTACGGAGTGTCGTGCGACACATAGATCAGGACGTCCTAAGGCATTCCGTCCTATAGCAGGCAACTATCATGAGTTCCGTCCAGATCGGACCGGTACCGGTGCCCCAGCAACCGTCCGCAGGAACTAAGACCTTGTGCACAAGTTGTCCGTGATCAACGCAGTACACTAAGTTAGCTTTTTGAGGCAAATCAGGCATAGGGCAATAACAGGGCAAGATCTACTTTTGTATAGTCTTCCTGTTGAGTTGTTGTATTGAAAATGAGTTCTATACATAGCACAGTTTTAAGAAGAAATATACATTCTAACTTATATTTATGCATATGATGAACATTCCAAACGAGCAAGCATGTAAGTAAGTAACTGTTCACAAGTTTTATTTGACAAGCATAACTTTACCCAAGTCTTGTATTTCTTAGCCGCGCTCCCCGAATAGGGGGAACGGGGCACTACATCCTACCCAACTAATTAGAAGTTTCATCCCGAAACTTAAGAATAGAACCTACCACTAGGAAATAATGAGGGGAACCTTTCCCTCATTTCTGATTCGAGCTCCCAAGTAGACTCTTCGACAGAGTGATTCCGCCAAAGCACGCGCACTAGAGGAACTGAACGGGTCCGAAGCAGCTTTTCTTTTCTATCCAAGATTTGTACTGGTTGTTCTACATACGTCAAGTCGGCCTGGAGACTCAGTTGCTCGAGGTCTACCATGTGGCTTGGATCGTACACATATTTCCTGAGTTGGGAAACGTAGAATATATCATGTACGCTAGATAGGGATGGTGGTAGAGCAATCTGATACGCAACTGAGGCAACCCGCTTTAGTATTTTGAACGGGCCGACAAATCTCGGACTTAGCTTTCCTCTTGCCCCGAACCTGCTGACTCCTCGCATGGGCGAGACCTTGAGGAATACCCGGTCGCCTACTTGGAACTCGAGCGGTCTCCGATAAACATCTGCATAGCTCTTCTGACGACTTTGAGCTATCTTTAATCTGTCCCGAATCAGCCGAACTTTCTGGACGGTCTGCTCCACGAGCTCAGGGCCAAGTACTTGCCGTTCCCCAACTTCGTCCCAACAGATAGGAGATCTATACTTCCGCCCGTATAATGCCTCATACGACGCTATTTGAATGCTTGATTGATAACTATTATTGTAAGCAAATTCGGCTAAGGGTAGATGAAGGTCCCAACTAGTCTTCGTGTCCAAGGCGTAGAGTCGCAGCATGTCTTCGAGGATCTGGTTGACGCGTTCTGTTTGGCCATCGGTCTGTGGATGGTAGGCAGAGCTGAACTTCAACTTCGTCCCCATTGCTGACTGCAGGTTTCCCCAGAAACGTAATATAAATCGACCATCTCTATCGGAGACTATAGATACGGGCACGCCATGGAGCCGAACAATTTCGTTGAGATATATCTGAGCCAGGCGGTCGGCACTCCAAGTAGATTTGATAGGCAAAAAGTGAGCTGACTTGGTGAGTCGATCGACGATAACCCAGACTGCATCATATCCCCGTTGCGTCCTTGGCAAGCCAACAATAAAATCCATCGTTATATCATCCCATTTCCACTCCGGAATAGCAAGGCTCTGAAGCTCTCCGCCTGGTTTCTGGTGTTCGGCCTTTACTCGTTGACAAGCCATGCAATGCGACACAAACTGCGCCATATCCCGTTTCAAGCCGTGCCACCAAAATGTCGTGCGAAGATCCCGATACATCTTAGTGCTACCCGGATGAGAAGTATAACTAGCATAGTGAGCTTCTGTGAGTATCTCTTGTCTGAGGGCCACGTCGTTCGAAATGCACAGTCTTCCCTTTACTCGAAGCATCCCATCCGTGCTTATCGCACAGTCGGACGCCTTTCCTGCTGAGATAAGGGCATGAATCTTTTGCAAGAACGGGTCGTCCTTCTGAGCGGCCTTCACTTTATGTAACAAGTCAGGTTCGAGGCGCAGTTGAGCCACTTGCGCCCACTTTTTATGCCTTATTTTTAGTGTGATGCCCAGTGATTCAAGATCTCGGTGTAGCATATCGTTGATAGGCAAGCTCCCTATGAACACTCGACTCAGTGCGTCAGCTACTATGTTTCCCTTGCCAGGCGTGTATCTGATCATGATATCAAAATCGCTAAGGAGTTCAAGCCATCGCCGCTGCCGAAGATTCAAATCCTTCTGAGTGTACAAATATTTCAAGCTCTTATGGTCCGTATAGATTTCACACGGTACACCATAAAGATAGTGACGCCACAGCTTCAATGCAAACACTACCGTGGCAAGTTCGAGATCATGCGTTGGGTAGTTCTGCTCGTGAGGCTTTAGTTGTCTAGACGCATAGGCTATCACTTTGTCTCGTTGCATCAGAACACATCCCAGTCCTTTACCCGAAGCATCACTGTATATTTTAAAGTCATCTGGTCCATTCGGCAGAGTGAGAATTGGGGCAGAGACAAGACGCTGCTTTAAGTCCATAAACGAAGCTTCACAGTCGTCCGTCCAAGAAAACTTTGCACCCTTCCGTGTGAGTTGAGTCAAGGGCGAAGCAATTCTAGCAAAATTCTGTATAAACCGGCGGTAGTACCCTGCCAGTCCAAGAAAACTTTGGATATCGCTAGCTGACTCCGGACGTTTCCACTGCGTGATTGCTTCTACCTTCTTCGGATCAACTGAGATGCCTTCCGAGGAGATGATATGCCCAAAAAACGAGATACTGTCCAACCAGAACTCACATTTACTTAGTTTGGCGTACAACTTGGTGTCTCGAAGGGTTTGCAGCACCATCCGCAGGTGTCCTGCGTGCTCATCCCTAGTCTTTGAGTACACCAAGATATCATCGATAAAAATCACCATAAATTTATCGATGAAAGGCCTGAATACACGATTCATAACATCCATGAATATAGCAGGGGCATTGTCATGCCCCAATCCTAAAAATATACGGAACTAGGCCACGTGACATTGGCCAGCTGACCTGTCACTAGGGGATTTCCCAATTTAATGGACCCAAAGTGATGTGCTACGCTGTCCTAAAATACTACGAGTCTAAATACAGGTAAATCTATCTCATCCACAGGAATATCATGAAATATAGGAATTAGTGCTGAATATATATAAAGCTAAGTCTGAAATGTCATAATACACATCAGATAATAACTTGTGGGAACAAACCCACTACAGAAGATAAGCAAAAATGAAATAAGATGACTAGTGCATCGTCCTCGAAATATGTAGCTCCAACTCCAGGTGTACTCAGGCAGATTCTGATGGCATCTCCTCTAACTCCTTCTCAGGGGCATATCTAGTCTCCTGTCCAGGTCCATGTACTGTGGGGTAGAGTGTCTCATCTAAACCTAGCAGGGAACCAGGTCCTCAGTGGGACGTAACAAGATACATAAAAATAACATGCCATGTATGTAAATACTGAATAAATAAATACAGGGTGCTAACCATCTAAGTGAATACAATTTGAGACAACCTAGTACGTATGGGAAAGTATGGCTAGACATATGCTGACGTAATTTACCAATTCGTAGTGACTGACTAGTATATGCCACATATGCCCCCGTTCAAGGGCACTATACAATTTTCCATCTACGATGAGAATGGTCACAGGGATATATATATAACATCCGTATCACTCCGTCGAGTGCGGCATCGGGATAAAGAGGTGGGTGTCCCATACGTCTTTTAGTCGTTCTCCCCGCCCAATGTAACTAATGCCAAGTCGTAACTTTCCTAATTTTGTTCTAAGCCGTGATGCACGTCGTACGTACTGGTAGCTAATCAACTACGTAAACTTGTATCCCAAAATAAAGTACAACCTTGTTGCGTGTACCCGTGATAGGGTCTAAGAGGATATTAGGATACCCTCACAGTTGATGGTAAGTCTGTATAGACTAAGTTAATTACACTACGTGTCAACGTACTTGTTGACGGTACCCGAGGCAGTCTCAGATACATACTGTTATATGTAAATTTACTAAAAAGAACATTCAACAGTTAATATTTAAACAGTAAAAACTTGGCAAGGTATACTTGCCTACTCCCTGATTGTGTTGGAAACCTGTTCTCGCAGTTAAGTTGAGGGTTCTTGTGACAGGGGTCACTGGCTGTGCTGGAGATAGTTTCTGTTAAAACAGACAGGGTTTGTAAATATCATGAGTATAATATAGTGGTATATATACTTATATTCATATATACATATAATATATATAATATATATAATATATAATATGTATATATATATAGATATAGTATATATAGTAGTATATATATATATATATATAATAAAGGAAAGAAAATACAGGAAATGTAAAAATATATATATATATATAGGCTGTATTAATATTTATAATATTAGCAGGATATATATAACCACTGATATATATAGTAATATAATATTAGCAGGGTGTAACCACTGATATATATAGTAATATAATATTAGCAGTGTATTTATAAACACTGATATATATATATATATATATATATATATATATATATATATATATATATATAAATAAAACAGTGCAGAAAATATAAATTTACATATATAATTGTAGGCTGTATTATCCAGCACAGTATTATATATAATATTATATATCATATATATAGATATATATATATATAATAAAAAGACTGTGCAGGAATGTAAAATATACATATATACATATGCTGTATTATCCAGCAATATTTATTAATAATAATAATATAATAATATATTATATATATAAATAATACATTATATATATAAATATATATATATATATATATATATATATATATATATATATATATATATATATATATATATATATATATATATATATATATATATATATATATATACATGTATATATATAATACATGAATGAAAATGCAGAAATATATAATAGCAGTGTATATATAACACTGAGTTATATATACAATTATATATATAAGTAATATAATATATATAAATATATATATATTGATATACATATATACCTAGATATATATATATAAATATATACATATAATAATAATAATAATAATAATAATAATACAAATATATATATATATACTGTATTTATACAATATTATATAATATATATTATATATTATAATATATAATATATATATAAACACATATATATTAATATACATATATATATATACATATATATACATATATACATACATATATACATATATATATATAGTATACTTATATACGTATTTTGAGTAGGGGGGTATACCTCACTGACAGGGGGGGCCGCGTCGTCGCCGGCGGAGGTCAGGCGGAGCTCCGGCAAGCTACGGCGGCGGCTGCAGCAGCAGCAGCTGCAACAGCCAGCAGCAGCGGCAGCAGCTGCGGGGGCTACTGCGGCCAGCGGGGTGGCGGAGGGGGCGGTGCAGGCAGATGGGTGGACGGAGGGGAGGGAGGCGAAGGCCCTGGTGGTGGTGGCGGAGGTCGGGAGTGGCCGGAGTGGCGGTGGGGGACGGTCGGAGTGGCTCGGGAGAGATGGGCAGGGTGAGGTGGTGGAGGGTTTCGGGGGAGCTGCCGGCGGCGGAGGGTGTCGTGGGGGGGTGTGGCGGTGGTGGTTCGATAGAGGGGAGGGTGGCAGAGTAGATGGGGGTGGTGGCGGTGGACTACGGCGGCGGGTGGTGGCGGTCGAGGCGTTCGGGTGGTGGGGTGGTGATGCTGCTGTTGTTGGTGATGGTGGTGTAGCCGAAGCTGGCGGCGGGTGGCGGAGGCTAGGGCGGTGGTCCGGTGGCTGGGGAGGAGGCCAGAGGGTGGCGACGCGTCCGACGGAGGTCCGGCGGAGGGCGGTGGCCTGAGGGAGGGTTGTGGGGTGTTCGGGTGAAGGGGGAGGGGAGTATATATAGGAATTTAGGGTTGGGTAGTTTTGTAAATAGTTCAAATGTTTAAGGGTAATTTAGTAAATAATTCAATAAATATCTAATTCAGATATTTTTGGGTATTAATCTGATATTTTGAGGTGTGCCCCATGCCACGTGTCCAGTGCACGTTCACTGGCCAGTAGGAGGGTGCCACCTCGCGTTGTAAATTACAGAAAAACCCCTATAATTCTGTAAATTACAGAAAAGTCCTAAAATTGGAAAATTGTGCAATTATGTAATTTGTCTGATTAAAAATACTGATTCCTAAAAATACCAAATTGCACAGAAATGAGGGGGACAGCTGGGGGAGTGCTTTGGGATGTGTGGGGGTGAGTCTGGGCAGGGGCAGGGTCAGGTTCTTTGGGTGATACGGGTCACCGTATTTATTATTTAATAAATACTGCGCACGGTGTTATTAATTATTTAGAGGCAGGTAGGGTCATAATTTTTCTACGGTGTCAATACACTAATTGTAGTATATTCAGTCTAGAATATTATCGTATTTTTGTTTGGACAAAACAGGTGCCTACTGGTCCTCAAATCTCTAGGGGTACAGAGATGGGTAAAGAGCAAAAAATTAAATAGGAATTAAATACGAACTTTGGTAACGATATTTGTGCGTCTCAAACGAGGCTCAAAATAAAGCATCTGGGAGTTGCACAAAATTCAGAAAAATAGTCTAACATGTCTAGGACAGGTATGTGAACTTTGTTTGGGAATTACAGCTAGTGTAATGCTCTAATTAATTGTGTAATGGACAGGTGCACAATCAATAGGATATAAATAAATAAAATATTGCAATAAATTCTAATTTGCTAAAAATGATTTTTAAATAGTGAAATCTGGTCGAGGGAGTTTACAATCTACCCTCCTTAGAATATTTTGTCCTCGAAATAAAAACAGACATATAATGAGAACGAAAGATTGATTAATTTGAAATATTAAGACATAGTCATAGCTGAAGATTGATTGATTTGAAATATTTAGACATACCCTGGTCTGGAAATAGATGGGAAAACATTATCGAATATCCTCTTCTTGTTCCCAGGTTGATTTGCCTGGTGCATGATGTTTTCATGCAATACGAATTAAAGGATAGTCTAGTCTTGCAACATCTTCTCGCTTCGATCTAGGATTTCTACGGGCTCCGACAATAATCTCAATGGTCCAGCACATGACTTGTATCCGGAGTGTACCTTCTTAATTGGGATACGTGAGAGACGTCATGTACTTTCCTAATTTCTGAGGAAGAGTTTATCTTGTAATCCATTTCTCCGATGTGTTCCATCACATCGAAGGGTCTGATGCCCCTCGGGCTTAGTTTTCCTCATCTTCCAAGTCTGATAGTTCCTCGGGTAGGTGGGATCTTCAAAAACACATGATCTCCTATTTTACTCTATGTATACCCTTCATCCAAATTATAGGGGTACCATCAGGTTTACAACAGGTCGTATATTAATGGTAGTTCATGATGTTTTTCTCAAGGCTAACATCTGTCTATATTCTCTCCTTAAATCCATTTGCTCTATTCCCAAAACTACCTGAAGTTCTCAGCTATCACTTTATTCTCATGTTTGAGCCTAGCAATCAATGTCTAGCAATCTACCTATCTATTTTTTCTTAGTCCTGATCATTATCTAGATGTGGAAACAATATTTAGGTCGGTCGGTAACTAGGGTTAACTACTATGATTTGCTATCCTAGGTACTATCTATATCTGAATGGGTAACTTGGTGGTCTAAAGATGACGCTTCTCTTCCCGTAGTCTAGTATAGCATTTGTACTGGTTTAATCAATCCATGCCTAAGACAGCGTCGAAGTTTGGTATTGGAAGTACCAAGAA